>JAOXJM010000052.1:19655820-19672559 GCA_026413425.1 Tringa solitaria | reverse complement strand
GGGGGTGGAAATAACCCAGTGCTAGTTGTACCTTCCATTTCTTGGACCATGTTCTCTGTCCACTTCTCCAGATTTCAGTCTGCTCCCAATCCAATGGAAATAATGCACAACTGAGAATTCAAGCTTCTAATAAATCTCATCTGTGTGGAATCCCTGGGATTCAGAATGAAAACAAAACTGGATAAGACTTTTCAATATATCAAAAATACTGACTTTTTTTCCAGTAAAAACCTGAGTTCTAGGAAATCTAAATATCCTGTTGATATCAAGCACATAGCAATAAAGTCAGAAGTGAGACCTCGAGCATCTGTAAGTAGCAGATGTGAAATGCACATAAATACATATAATACCTATATGGATCTCTTCAAAACAATGAGTAAGAGTTAGCAGCCTCATTGCCAGAATAAACTGGGTGCATCCCAAACATAAATGCTTTGGAAGATAAAAACCTCCTAACCTACCAATGTCCTTCCCAGGAACACTGATGGTCGTGGTAGCCCAGAGGCAGGAATGCCAATGGAGATGCACCAGCATCACCGGCTGCAGCTTCTCCTCCCCATCACACCTGGGGTGGGAACCTGGAACTGCAGCTCTCCCGCTCACTGCTAGAGAGCATCCAACTTCTTAGTCCTCTCAACGCTCATCTTGGTCCCACTTATGGACCCAAGTCTCCCACACTGTTCTCCATGTACACCAACAGAAAATTTTCACCTGAGTGACTATCATGTATATCCTTCCCTTGCAAAAACATGGGCAGGGGGGAAAGACGAGAAGAAATCACCAGGTTTATAGGTGTTATAAATGCAACTTACTTCAGAGCTAAAAAATCCTGGCAGATGGTACCCAACATCTGGGAGAATGTTAATGCCCAGATATAAAATTTGTTTTCTTTATTTCTCTTTATTGGGGCCCTAATTGGTTACAGTGCGTTGTGATAAGATCTATTTCCTATGCTTGTCTCTTAAATTTAAATCTCAAAGCAACATTTATAAACATTACAACCTATCAGTTATTACTGTAGTGCAGGGCTGAATTCAGATCAGTAATGGTATACATAAATATGTCACATGGAAGTATATGTGCAACACTGGCCAAAGAAACCTCGAAGAATTTTTTTTTTTAAAGATATGGCTAGGAAAGAAAAAAAAAATTGATTATATTAGCATACCTTGTGGAAACAAATGGTTTGACCTTGTAGGAATAAACATAGCAACAGCTCCATTTATCATATAACACACACACACCCCGCCCTCCTTAAATTATAAAGATTCACTGTTTTGGGGGCAGGAACCATCTCTCTTTACTCCTCTTTGACAGCAGCAGGCCCAGCAGGGAGCACGAGCCATGGCAAGAACTAATCCTTGCAATAACTCTGCGTTACAGCCGTTCCCCAGACAGCGGCTCTGCCCGGGGTCCCGGGGGGCAGCACGGGAAGGCTGCCGAATCCCTGACCCTCTCCCAGCTGGGCACCGGAGAGCTGGGAGTGCTCCACCGGGCATCTTGACCTGAGGGTGATACCAGGCTCCTGCCGGGAAAGCCTTGCCCACCCCAGCACATCGGGGCTCACCGGGGCGCAGCAGCTTCCCGACGTGCCTTGCCCTTTCCTGTAATTAGCTCTGTTTTCCGAGTAGGTGGGGAAATCTATTTCCCTCCTCTGGCCGCCGCTGCGGCTCCCTCCAGCCCCCCCAGGGATGCCGCGCAGATTTTGCTTTTCATCGACCACGCAGGAAAACCACGGATCCCCTCTGTTTAGGACAGCGGGTCACGTCTGTTCCCAGCTGAAATATTGCAGGAGAAAACAACAATCAAAAAGCAGGATAGCTTCTTCCCAGCACCGAGAGCCCCCCATGCCAGCTTTCTGGCTGAAGGAAGCGAGCAGCTCTATTTAGCTCGTTAAATTAACAGCTGGAGTAGCAAGGGCTGTCTACAACAGCTGTACACCTGGAAAGCCTAGAAAATATTCCCATCAGAGGTACGAAAGTAAGAGACCTGGAGACGCCTGTCTTTTAAAGGCTGGATCTCTCTTTAACATCTCTCTTTTCTTCTGCCATAAACACAGGCGAGAGTAGACAGGTGAGGGGAGGATGACGGTAAACACAACCTGCTGCAGAGCCTGTTACCAGGAAAATAGATGGAATGGGAATGTTTTCTTCAAACCACGTAAAATCTAATCATAACAGTTTGTTTCCTCAGCCCAAGCCCCTTCGCAGTGCATCAGCAGTTATCGCTCCAGCCTCTCGCCTCCCTCACCGCTACATCCAGCTCCTAAGGTTGATGTGGAGACACAGCATCACTCCTGTGCCCAGGCTGCCCGAGATGGTGTCCGTCGGGGAGAAGCTTCAGGTTTCTTCCCTTCCATTCCAGCACGGATCGTGGTGTGCCCTGCAGGCTCTTCCTCCCCGTCCCCGGCCTGGCTGCTGGTCTGGCTCAGCCAACACCCCCAGCCTCACCCCACCGCTCCGGGCAGTCTCCACTACAGCTTTTGGATTTGGATGGCAAGGGCTAGTCACACACAGAAAGGTTAATGAATAACGGGGCTGGCGTTTCTGACAAAGCATTTGGAAATGAAGTTGATGCACTGTATATCTAATTTTGGACACTTCAGTTTGAAAGGGTTAATTTACCAAGTTATTCTATTTATTGAGTTATTCCTTATTCTACTGCTAATTCATCAATATTAAATACAGTATTGACACTTGAACTATAGAAAAAAGCAATCCCAAAAAGCAAAGATAATGATTCACCTTGCATAAAATGCCAGCAGGTTAGCTGGGGTACGGACCCTGCCATTAGAGCCCTGGCTCTCCTGTCATCATCTCGGTGAAGGACAAATGCAGAACTACTCAAAGCCAGGCTCTGGCAGCAGCACAGCCTCCAACAGCCCTCACCCACCTGTAAAACACTTCTTGGTGTCTCACAGGAACAGTTTTACAGAGAGGACATCTTTCTATTAACCAGTGGCACCTTGGATCAGAGGCATCTTTCCCTGTTACAAATTCCTCAAGTTAAGGAAAAACAAACTGTGGAAGAGTGTATCTTTTACAAGTGCTCTATGAAGTAATACTGGAAAAAAGAGGATAAACTCATTCTCAGCCCCACCCTTACTTCAGTTCGTCACGCAAAAGTACGTTTCTGCCCTTGTGTTATTGGCAGCAGCCTGAGGTTTCCTTCCTGTCACATCGTAACAGAGCACTTCTCTCCCCGCCACGGCATCCTTCTTGCTTGTGTCAGCTCAGAAACTTTGCTGGAGATTCCCAGCATCAGGTTCTGATGACCCCACCATCCAGGTCTGGTGGAGAAATCCACAGCCACCCGGAGTCGTACGTCAGTGCTCTCTCAGGGGCGTTGCTGTTCCACAGGATGATGCAAACTGCAATAAGCTAAATGAGATTTTTCACCTTCCATGCACAGAATAGGACATTTCTCTCCAGTGAGGTCAGGTGTTCTCCAGAAACTTTCCATAAGCTTTGCCCAACTAAATAGTTGCATGTGAGGAGAACAGAGAAAAGAGCCCACTTTTGCAAACAGCATGGCTGATGAGATAAAATGAGGGTGCTTTTAATAGCAAAACCATGTTTTCTTTGGCCTACATGCAACCTAGAGCTTTCCAGGTGCTCAAGCTTAAACTAGTCATACAGATCTAGAGAGACATTAATTATTTAACAGGCACAAAAGGACGCCTGAGGAAATGATTCCTCCTTCCTCCTATTCAGTGCATGGGTACAGCTAACCCTGGCTCGTGCATCACAGCGGGGCTTTTCATCAGCTCTGAAAGCCTGAGTTTTATTTTTCCCTTCATTTCCTTCCTGCTAAAGACCTCCTTGGTCCACAAAGCCTTGAAGTTTGTCCATGCTCTCTTAGCAGGAGCTCAGCTTTGGGTGAGCCCAGTTTGAAGTCACCTGCTCAGGCCCTGAAGACGGATGCTCTCCCTCAGAGGTGCAGCTGGAGCCCACCAAAACCTGATGCCAGCACCTTCATGTTTCAGTTCTGTAACTGGTCACCAGAAGGGGTGCGTGGGGTAGAACTACTCATTTCTCAGCACCAGGTAAATGCAGGCTGACGGGAAGCAGGGAAGATGCCACGGGGGCTAACGTACCAACGGCCTCACCAAGCTGCAGCATCTGTCCCCAGACAGTGAGAAGACCTTCCCTGCTACGCTGCCCATGCACCCAGATCCCGGGGGCCATGGGGTGGTCGTCCAAGTCATCCCTCTGGCTCTGCTGATTACAAATACCAGCAATTCATCTCCTGCCTGAATTTACAGTGAATGCTCCCTGTCGGGGCCAGGAAACTGCTCTGAGGGATTGTCCTGGGAAATTAACAGCTGTAACGATTTCCAGAAGCCGGTGACGGCGCACGCTGCTCCCAGGGCAGATGACTCAGTGGGTTCATCTTGTCATGGTGTTTTGTTCTCAGCCTCAGACACCAAAGCCCTCAAAAGTACCTTTTGCCTTAGCTTTTGCCACACAGCATCCTGGCTTTACAGCTGGCGTGAGACAGATGTTGCCAGGAAGGAGCCAGGGAGATAATTCTTACTGCCTAGGGGAGTGAGAAGCACTCCCTCCACAAATACCAACAGTCACTTGGTGTTAGCTTCTGCCAGGCTTTTACCATCACCACCGTCAGCCTTGTAGTGGGTGTTTCCCAGCTATCACATTTAATGCTGGCTGCATTTTTTCACAAAACTCTGTTCAAGTTGGGTCTACTTTAACTCAGTTAAAAGAAAAAAGGGAAAAAAACAACCTCTCAAAAATGATCCAGATGAGTCTTTTCTTATGATCATTTTTTTAGGCTGTGTTGAGCAATATTTTGTCCACACTTAACTAGGGTGGAAACAATGTAGATTTGAGATGGAGCCCTTACATCAAGCTAAGACATACGGCAAGAGACAGGCTTTGCAAAAGAAAGGAGTTAAAGTAGGGCAGAATAAAACAGACAAAAGGGACACATGTTCCTCATCTATCACATGATTTTATAAGATGCTGTAAGTGAAGTTAGTTTTAAGAGCTGGCTGCAACTGGTGTTCCTAAGGAATTTTCCAAGAGAAATCAGTAGGGCTTCAGCTTTATGTTAATCCTCCATAAAGAAACTTGGTTTATTTGCTGTTCAAGAGGGCATTTGTACCCAGCACTTCATTTCTATTCAAACTACCAAGTGGGCTGTCAGTGGGGTGGTTCTGGGAGCCTTCTGTTTGCCCACTGGGCCAAGTTGGGTTTATCTGTTATGACCCAGGTGTGTGATTCCTACTGTGGCAAAACAATCCAACTGTATGCTGTCGTGCAGCTCCTCCGAGCCACAGGGAACATCTTCTGCAGTTGTTTTGGAATACCTCAGCACTGCAAAGTCCCCAGGGAATCCTCATAACGCCCACATCAAACAGAAAAACAGCCAAGAAGAACTACAGGAAAACAATGAAGAGCCATTTCATGCTTTTAGCACTGAGCAGGAAAGCTCAGTGTTCACCGACGACCCAGCAGCAGCCCTGTGACACAGAGAACAGTGGGATACCAGTCCTTGATCCCACACCTTTCCAAGCAAGTCAGTGATGTTCTGGTTCCGAGAGTCTTCCAACCAAAAATTCAGCACTTGCTTCTCGCTTCTCCCATGCCCCCATCGCCCGGCCATGCAGCCCCACAATGCTGAGGAGACACTTTCCACCTTGGCCAGGGACTGCAGCCAGCTGAGAGTCCCAGGTGGGACCATTTTCGTGGGGGCACGCACACAGATGCTGATTAAGTACAACTTATTGCTGTTATGCTCTGCAAGGAGGAAACACTCTGCACGAGGTGAACTCAGCGCTATTGCTGTTGTCCCTAGCCAACGTATAGAACTGCTGTATCTTTCAAATGCATTTATTCACTCTTAATTTAAAATAAAAGTACTTTCTTTAAGCCAGAGCTGATGACAGAAGAAGAACAATCTGCCCTGCCCATTTCTACTGCAGTCCTTGCAAAATGTTTTGGCTCAACCTTCGACTGTCTCCAGGGCCACGGTGTATCTGTGCTATCAAGCCTGACTTACCAGACCTTAAGGTGGGCCATGGGTGACAGTTCAAGAATTGCCGTTTCCTCCCATTTGAAGCTCCATTTGGCTTTGTCCTAAACCGGAACACAAAAGGTCATGTTTTTGCAACTTCCCTTAAAGTGGGGGAGCTCAGAGCATTCTTGGCTCAAATATTTCTTGTGAGGAATCAACCAGATGAACCTGCCCAGATGAGCGGCTGTGAAACTGGGTTCAGAGGCGCCACGTCCTTTGCTGCCCGTGTGTGACAAACTCCTGACAGAGCACCTACCCCACCGCGAGTTACAGTCACAGGACAGCGTTAAGCTAGTGTGGTTTAGCCAGCATGCTGGCACAGAGCCACTGTTGTAAAAGCAGACAAGCATCAACATTTCATCAACATTTCCCGGAGGAAACGTCTCCTCCTGATTTCCTTGATGGAGAATTGAATTCCCTTGCTCCCCCAATTCAAGTTTGTTGTGGTTTTTTTGGTGGTGGTGGTGGTTTTGTTTTGGTTTTTTTTGTTTGTTTTGGTTTTTTTGGTTTGTTCCCCCCCCCCCCAAAAGAAACACTTACCTTTTACTGAAACTAAGTATTTCTCTCAGGAAATAGTAAGGGTAACCTCTCAGCCAGTTCAACTTAATCTTCTGGGCAGCATCTGCCACAAGGAGACACGGGCTTTCCATTCAGGAGGTATCTTCCCAGCCTGGTACACTACACCGTGTTGCCCTATTATCATTAGAGCTTCAACTGAGAAAAAAGCACGGGAAACCTGTTATACAAGAACATGGGTATTTCGCTATAGCTAAGGAAGGTTCCTGGCCACACTCAGAACATGAAAGGTACAGAAGTTTCTCAGAATTTGTGCGTTTTAGCACTGGGTTAAATACTGGGTTTTGCTGCTTATTCAGTTCAGTCAGAAAAGACCAGATGTTTTCAGGCTGCTAGATAAGAGAGTTAAACAGCAAGTTCAGTTCAGTGTCAGCTATTAGTGTGAAATACAGCTGTAAGGACATAAGTGCTATGTAAAAGATCATCTAATTTTTCTAGATTAAGTGATGACTTGAACACAAATACCTGCCCCAGTTAAAAGCAGATCTTTTGGAAGGGTGGAAGGCAAAGGGAAGGAGATATGGTCCTTGTTCAAATAGTACAGGTGGCCCTTTTAATAAATTTACAGACTTGTTAGATCTGATTAAGAGGCTGTTTATGCAACAGCAGATTAGGAAACTTGTGAGCTGGAAAAAACCTTGAACGTTTGACAGGTATGATGATGACTTCCAGAAATCAGTGATGGGTGCTGAGTCATGGACATTTTGGCTAAAAAAAAAAAGTTCTTACCAATAACTCCTCTGGGAAGCCGGGGCCTATATACATCTATAAATCTGTTTTGTTCTGCTGCAGATCTTGTCGTGCCAAGTGCACGGACAGGAAATTGCCAAACCCATAACCACCCAGAAACCAACATTGACAACACACCTTTCAAAGGGTGATTTTAGAAGCAGGAAAAAAGGGAGAACATAATGAGTATCTCCTTTGGAGCAGGCTGCAGCGATGCCATAAAGCCTGGCAGTTGAGTTTTGCACTAAAAGTGAGGTCTTCAGTATGTAAAAGCATAACACAGCAGAAAGCAAACCCCTTGGAGATACGTACTCTTAGTAGTCACTTGCGGTGAAACCTGTGCTGGCTCGAGTATAGCACACAGAGCCTGCTCAGCCCCACTCTCTGGGACATTTCCTCAACCTACCCCTAAAAACTGAATGTGCAGAATGTTGCTTTTGCAGTATGTTGGCTATACTCATTAAAAAAAATTTCCATAATGCATACAGATACTTTCTTCTGTCATGGCCTAAAAACACTTTAAATGACAATTTCCTCAAAAAAATCAAATAAAGATTTATACTGAGCTGAAAGATGACGACAGACTTCAGTGGGATTAAGCAATTTCTCTCAGCATTTTTGTGGGTTTAACTAAACCCAGAGATTAGAAGCAGAAAGGAAAGAACCGCCCCCAGATTTTCCATTTTCACACACAAAAAAGAGTGAAGAAACATTCTGAAAGAACTATAGAAGGTAAACAGGCTAGTTAGACACGATGTACCATAGCCTTAACTTCCCATCAACAACTCTCTGCTCTTCCCATTCAAATCAATCACTGATATGGTTTTCTTCTCACCCAGCAGCTCCAGCTGTTTCTGAATGGTTCTGCTTTCCAAGCTTGCAAAAGGGGAGCACGCACAGGGAGGAAAGGAAAACACAGATAAAAAACCAAAACAAAGCAAAAACACAACAGTAAAACCTTTGGCTCTGCGAGCACCAAGACACTGAAAAAAAAGCTGCAGCACCTCTGGAACAAGTTGGTTCCAGCAGCTCTTCGGTGCGAGACGGGCGCAGGGCAATCCCGCGGGGGGGCACAGCAGCTCCCCGAGCCCCCTGCCCTTAGAGCCCATGGAGGTGAAGCTGGGCAGGTACCAGCCCATCGGTCACCCCGCGAGAGAAACACGAGCAGGGGCAAGTATCACAGATGAGCAGGCTGCTTCCCCAGAGCAATTCAGGGAAGTTGCAATGAGTCACCCTCCGTCACAGAGGGGGGAAAAAAAAAACAACCCACAATAGGTCTTAAGAAGTGAGATGGACTGATTGCAGCAGCTTCCTAATGGGGAATCTGAGATTAAAGCATCTCACCTGCTGCTTCAGGAGCACAGTACCTCCAGATGACAGCGTTGGTTATTTTGAATGCACAACATGTACAATCGCTAAGAGAATAAACCTGAAACATGCTGGATGCTTTTGTTAAAACAGTTAGGAAAAAATGTAGTCGTCTGACATGGAAAATCACACTGTAAAATGAAAGGTGAAGCCTGCCAGGATGGATGTAGCTATATTTATGAAGTGCCCAACAGTGATGTGGGTACAGTCCAAAAAAATTAAACAATATACTTGGTTGGCCAGAGGAAGGACCAAAGATCAACTGAAATTCACAGAGGAGCTTGTGGCTAGGGCTAAGATGTTGACGGTATGTACACCCCATATGTATGATGGAATTTGTAATATATTTTTATATGATTCATTATTATACTTGTGTTTGTGAGTAAAAATTATGTACCAAAAATTCATACTGCTATTTGGGCCTTGAAGTTCTCACAAGTGTTTTAGTTCTGACATAACCCCCACGCTCCAGGTCCTCCCCTACCATCGCCCTGTGCTGGAGGTGATGGGAAAGCTGTCTCACACCCAGGCAGCCCAACTCCCCCCGGCCACACCACGAATGCCCCAGCCATCGCCTGGCTTGTGGGCAGATGTTAGCGCTAGAGATGTTACAGCCACTTCTCAGGTTTTTTTGCCACCCTTCCTTGGTGACACCAGCCGTGAACCACTTTCATATTGCAGACAGGAGATGCTGCCGCCCGAGACAAATCTCACCGCGAATGATGCTCGTGTACAACACATGATTCAGCAAGCTAATTCAGCAAGGCTCACTGAAATCATGTCTGTGAAACAGGGTCTTGATAGATTAATCCTTGCTAGGATCTGAAAATTGGCTACCTTATAACGACTCAAATAGTAAATCAATGAATTCTAGGATATTAAATTGGAAATAGAGTAAAAAGAGCAAAGTAAATAGCAATATCTCTTATGCAGACAAGAAAAGATGTATACTAAGGTTTTCTAAACAGGGCTGGGAAATTGGATTTAACTTCTCCCCTAAGTAAGCAGCGAACTTTTAAACAAACCCAAGTTATTACAGTTATTAGCTGCTTGTTATATGATCACCAAAGAGTTAAATACCAAAGGCTGGCAGTTTTTCCAGGGTGTTTTGCATTTTTCAATACTTAGACTGAGAGCCGTTGAGCACATTACCACAGGCAAACATCTCCCACAAGCGCCGTTCCTCGCTGTAAATGTCTGGCTTCTGCTCCAGTTGAAAGCCGACCAGAAGCCAGAGCTTGGGAGGCTTGGGGACCGCTGAGCGCTGCTCCGGCGAGCTGGGGCGGCAGCCAAGCCACACACAAAAGGACAAGTCAGGTAACGTGTTACAGCAGCTATTTTTCCGCCTGTGCTCATTCTGACTCCAAACAAGCATATAAACCAAAACGCAACTGTGAAGCGCATCTGAGCGTGCGTGAGGTCAGGCAGGGAGCGGGAGGGAGGCAGGAGGAGCTGAGTCACCGCCGTGCTGGGATGAGGGTCAGCGGTAGCACGGCCCAGGATGGGGTAGGGAAAGGTTTGGAGCACAAACACCCAGCCTTGCTGCCGCCTGAGGACAAGAGGCAGGAGGGGAGGGAGACACGGGGCAGCTCCAGGGGAGGAACGCACCCCAAGCAACACGTGGTCCCAATTCCATCAGTGGCAGGTCTGGCCCCGCAGCAGTAGGGATGCGTTTTGAGTTTCCCAGTATATGCTGAACATCTGGTTCCTTATTTTCAATTAAAAATAAGCAAGCCATACCAGCTCCTTCAAGGACACTGCTGTTCAGATTGCTTTTCTGCACAGCGTACCGAACTGATTTAGAGGGTGAGAGAAACTGGGTTTGGCAACTCCAGCGTTTTGGGGTTTTGGCAATGTGACAAAACTTTCTGATGAGATGGACATGTGTAATGCCCTTTCCCCTTTCCCTTTTCCTTTGCTGTTCTCCTCAACTCGGGCATCTGTAAGCACTTCTCTTTGGATCATCTGGATAATGACATTTGGAATAAGTTAGATTTTAAGTAGAGTACAACCTCTGCTGATAATAGACACAGATGGTTGGTTACCTGGCTCTGAAGGGTCAGCTCTCTCTTAGTCCCCTGTGAGGAATATTCAACAGAAAAGTTTTAATAGGTAACAAAAACATGTGGGATTCATTGGCTTGAACAGTAATTTAGCCATCATTAACAATCATTACTCCATTCTCTGCTAATACAGTTATACCAAGTAACTGAAGAGGATAAATTGCTCTGTTGAAATACCTTATGCAAAACGGCTAACTAAGAGAACACAAAGACTAATATTCCATATATTTTGCTTGTGGTAATGTATTTATCATCCTGATTTTGCTTGGCTCTGATTTCTGGTTATGTATAATCCAAGTGACAAAATTAATAATAATAATAAGCAACTTGCACACAGAGAAAGAGCAAGGTGCTCCCATGGGTTTCATGCCTGTTTCTGCTGCCTCTTTGAAATGGTGAATGGGCTCCAAGTGGAGACTGTTAAGAAAAACCAGGTGAAGAGACACTGGTCCTCGTCTGAACTGTGATGAGCACTGCACCTCCATGCCTTGATCCCTGTTTAGAGGGAAACTAACACAACTTTCCAAGGCAGCTATTGAGGCCAGCCCACACGGCGAGGGGCAGAGCCAGGCAGCGAGGCAGAGGATGGGTCTGCTTGCCAGGGCTGCTGTCCTTGTGGAGCATCACCCCGCTCCCCGTGCCCCCGCAGCCCTTACCCTCACCTTCCTCAGCAAAACAACATCCAAACACTTTGAATCAGCAGAGGCCCGTGGCAGTCAGTGGAGCTGTGCTGCTCTACAGCCACCGACAAGATGGAGAGTCACAGTTTTAAAAGCAGAGTTCTGTTTAAAACCAGAATTACAGCAGAGGACCGTAGCCCCGCGCTTGACACGTTGCTGGCCCACACACCTAACTCTACTGATTGCAGCAGAATTGCTTATCTTTCCAGATGGGTATTCTGCTCTATTCAAGCAAAGCTGCTGTTTCATTTGTCATTATCTTAATCTTCCCAGGACAATCCTGTTCCAGTCCACAGGCAGGACCCACCACACCAAGACACAGGGGTATGAAAAGCATCAAAGTCACATAATAACAGTGACTTTGAAAGATACATTGAATGCACAAGCACAGCCATCTGCCATGCATCCATTTGAAGACTCTCTGTACGCTGCCAAAGAGCCCAGACTCACCAGGGATTCCTGCGGCAAAGCCTTTTGCGAGGCAGAGAATATTCCCATTCATTTACCTTTTTGCAGTAAATTGGCCAAAGCCTCCTCCTGCAGCTCAGGCCTCAGCAAAGCTCCTGGGCAGGGGTTTTATTTCTTCTTAGGATCCCACACGCTCATAACGCTCAGTGCTCTTTCCTTTAACAAGATTCAAGGATGAAAAGCCACCGGTGGCCCCGATGTGATTTGATATGCAGCCCGCGTCCCGTCACCATGTGCGCCGCTGTTCCAGTCCCCAGGAGAAATTTGTCGAGTTTGCTCAGAAATGGAGCCTCTGTCAGGCCTCAGCTTCTACTTGTGTTGCAGAGGATGAAAAAGTACTTCTACATCATACACAGTCTTACCTCATCTTTCTTCATCTCAGATATGTGTGCAACAATGCCCCAAAATACGTGTTTTGGAATGAAAACAAGAACAGATGTAGAAATATCTGCATACTAGTTAATAGAATATTTCAAAATGAGAGAAAATGTACTTGAGATATAATTAAACTGCTGGCTGTCTACAACTGTAATTCCCTCCTTGCATTTAAGACAGCATTTAACCTGGAGTAGAATTACTATAGCTTTCTTTTCAACTGTTTTCTTGAGAATTTAAGATACAGGCCAGACGCTCAGTGCAACACAACTGTGCAGGGTGCCCCCTCTCCCTCACAAAACCAGGGGGTTTTCCATGAAATCTATCAATTAAACAAATAGAAACCCTAAGTCCAGGCACAAGAATGTATTTTGGAAGTTCAGAGCAAGGTCTCAAGACAGGAAAAGTAGAAGCCACTGCCGAAAAAATGCAGCTGGAGTAAGAAGACAGGTGATGCAGGGAGGTGTTGGTAAATAGCTGAACTTTATTACAAGGCCTCTGTTGCCTCATGTGGGTCACGGTTACAAAGGACAGTAATCCCATGAGTTGGCAGGACATTAATCTCTGCAACTGTAATTGAGTTTCCTCACCCTGCCCCTGACTGTCATACATCTAGCACCAGGGACTCCAGAGCTTTAGAGCACACAAGTGCTACTGTGGCAAAGCCAGCAGCAGCTCCTGCTCCTCCAGTCATAGGGATGCTGTGTCCAGAAGACCAGATGACATTTCTAAACAACTTTACCATTTTCATATTTGCTCCTCCTTTGGGCTATTATGAGCAAAACTCAGCTAAATAGTTCACCCTCGATCATAAAGAAGAGCTCAGCGGTGACATTACCTAGCAGCCCTGCTGTAGAAATTGATGCAACGAGGAGGAGGGTGACAAACTCACTGCAGAACAGGTGGGGAAAGTGAGGAGGAGAGGCAGACAGACAAGTAAGAAGCCTCTTAACATTTCAACGTGTGGTTCTGCTTTTCAAGAGGACTTGGGTATTTTGTATTGCCTTCCACAGTGGATTTTCTCACCGTGCAAGCATAGAGAAGCTCTAGCAGCAAGGAAGAGTTGGACAGAAGTTTTCCTGGCTTTCATACTGTCAGCACTTGTGAAGGTAACATAATATGAACTTAGGTAGCAATTAAAAATCTCCCTTCCCAACTGCCCTTGGCTGTACTTGGGACTCCCCAGTGACAGTGCTTTGCAGTCTGCACCACAGATGAGCACTCACGCTGTGCTTTAAACTTGCTTATCTAACTCATTTCAGTGGCACATGCTGAAGGACCTTCCCCACTTGGGTATCTGAGAGCACATATGGTCAGTAAAATAAGTGCCTGGAAAGGTGTTTAAAGGGACGCATTTTTAAAGCTATTTTTCAAAGCTATTTTCTTGACTACTAGTCTGCTACCTTTTAAAGAAAATCAAGTACTTCTTACCTTTCAAATGAGAACGCGATGAGCATGGGTGCCAGGGCATAGCAAACATTTATTTTTAAATACAACACAAGTTTTGTATGTGTTTGGAGGAGGAGGAGGCATGACTGGCAGCAGAACAAGAACCACACTAGGAAAGAGAGAACAACGTTCAAATTAGGTGGGAGGAGAGGGAGAGAAGGAAAAATCTTGCTTTTCTGCAGAAGGTGCTTCGCCCAGAAACTATAAGCCTGAGAAACAAGAAAACACTAATATTTTTTAAAAATCATGCCTTTGTCAAAGTATTTATCATCATGATTCACCCAATAGATTTATGTTAAATTGCTTTGCTGCTTCTTTGAGACTTGGTATTTAAAATGTTTGTTAGAGTCTAAAGAACATCCTTTGAGAAACAGATTTGCTAGCGTGTCTGGCTGGGCATACTCAGACTATAGTTTTGAAAGGTTGGTTTTTCAGGGTGTTTTCATTTATTTTTTTTTTCTCTCTAAAAAGAAAAAAAACCAACCACACCACCAAACCTTAAATTTTCACTGCTGAAACTGTTTCCCCTGAGTGCCTCCCCTGATCCCCTTGTTAAGAAAAAGAGCAAGAGTTGCAAGTTTGAGAGTTTGGCTTTTCAGTGACAAATTTGGAAGGATTTTGAAGGCTTCTCACTTCAAAACCCCGGTGGTGCCCAAATACCACATCAACATAAACCCCAGGTTTTGATTTCCAGATGGGTGCCAAACACTCTTTGTCCCTGAACAGGGCTTTGCCAGCGGTTGCAATATTAATCCTTTTACAAAGAAATGCATCAGAAAACAAGTTTGTATGGAATAATCTCACCTTAAAAGAAAAAAACATCAGGAGATGTGACACACGGGGCCATGTCACGAGCTGCCTGCACGCTGCTCCTGCGGCTCTCCAAGCAAAGTGGGAGAGCAGCACCAGGGCAGGCACAGAGCCCAGAGGCAGAGGCTGCTTCGCCGACCACAGCCTGGGAAACTTTTCTATCTAAAACTTCAATTTCTAATTTGTTAGGACCTCCGCTAAATGGCAGTTAGATTTATGCACACCACAGTTCCTAATGCATTTTTGCAACTGTAATTTACTCATTTTTCAGTTGACCTACTTCCAGTCAGGCTTGGTATTAAAGAAATCTTTCAAAAGGCACTAAAAGCTCCGCGCGCTATATGCCAAATGCTTATTTGTGTGTGCGCACCGAAAGGGAAGAATAAGAAAGGGAAAGTTGATAGCGTCTTATTTTAATCTAATTCCTGATGAAGTTGGAACCGAGCTCTGCTGCTATCCCCAGCCCTCGGTGCGGTGTGCGCAGCAGGCTCCGGCTGGTGGCCCTGCAGGGAGCTGCCACCACCAACTGCCTGGCACTTTCTGCCGCCAAACCTTGCCTTTTCAGGTGCTCGCAAAGCTGCACAACTGAGATCAATCACGTTGAGATTTATGGGGTTTTTTTCCAAGCCAGGTGTTTGCCTGAGGCTGAGTTTTTTTAGTGGAAATGTTTGCATCGGGAATGGGAAGGAAAAAGAAAATCCTTGTTTTGAGTCTGTTAAAACCTTACAGCAATTAATCCGGGTGCAGGGCTGCACTTTGACATGGTGGAGGGGTGGTCTCAGCAGCCTTCAGTGTTTCTGTGTGTACCTGCTTCCATCAGAGCATGTCCTACACCTCTGCAGGTAGATGCCTGGTCACGGTGCCACAGCTGGCCCCGGCTGCGGGATGGCGGCTAAAATGGGGAGAGGCAGGCAGTTAGGAGGAGAAATCAGGGATACAGAGATAAGCAGGAAAGCAGTGCAGCACAGGGATACCAGCTGGGACGAGGAGGGTTGGAAGGAGTCATCATCACTGCAAATCTCCCCAAAGATAGAGCCAGTTTCTGAAACTGGCTGTCTCAGAGCTGCCCACGGCATCCGAGGGAGAAGCACGCATCCCATCCCTCCCAGCTGCTGCCAGCAGAAGACAGACTGGGATCCTTCTGCTACTGCTTACTGCAGGACCTTGCTGAAGGACGGCGGGAAGAAACAAGATACACGGAGCGTATAAACCGCGTTTCAGGCTGCGGTGTTGAGATAGTGCATGAGCAACACCCCGGGAAGGGAAGGGAGAGCTGGGGAGCCGCTGCAGTGCCAGGAGCTGGAGGAGAGCCTGCTGGACCCCTCCGTGGAAACTCGACTCAGCCTCTCCCAGCCGCAGGCTCTCTCTGGCTTCTGCCCGGCGCTGGCAGCCGAACCGCATGGCCTTGGAGCTGGAAAGCCAGGCCCCGAGCACGTGCTCACTCCCCCGTCCCACTTTCCATCTGCGCTGCCACGAGACGGGCCCGTGCCCGGCCTCGCCAGCTCCCCTCAGCAGCAGCCGGCCGCCCGCGGAGACAGACGGGCAGCCTTCGAGCAGGGAGGGCAGCTTTCTTGACTTCTACTTGAAGGATGTTCAGGATCTGCAGGCAAGCAGCCCGGCAGCGGGCAAAGGGAGGAGACTGGTCCTCGGTAAGGGCCGTATTATCCTGCAGGCACAGGGAGGCCCCGCTGCCTGCGTACAGCTTCACCACCTAGGTGACAGCGGCTCCTTTTAGCATCCTCCTACGCTTCGGCCGTGTCCCTCAACTCTTCTGGCATTTACTTGAAGCACAAGAAATGAGCTAAAACCACCAGTGACATCCGAGGTCACAGCCTGCGTGAGGTCCTAGGGCTGCCTCTATGCCCGAGTGTGCTTCCAGCCCTCGGTGCTGTTGTGCGGAGTACAGAAATAATTTGAATAACAGACTTAAGGAGCTCTACGCAGACAGACTCACTCTGAGCAGAGCCGGCTGCCTGCCGGCAAAAGCAGCTCCATGCACAGCATTTAATTTTGGTAAATCTGGAAATCATCGGCCCCACAGAGTCAGTGCAGGGAGGTTCTCATCTTCATTACAGGAAAGATGGGGAGGGACTCTTTATCAGGGAGTGTACGATAGGAAAATGGGGAGCAGTTTTAAACTGAAAGAGGGGAGATTTAGATTAGATATCAGGAAGAAATTCTTTGC
>JAOXJM010000052.1:19612312-19651684 GCA_026413425.1 Tringa solitaria | reverse complement strand
GCAGGGGAGTTGGACTGGATGGTCTCTAGAGGTCCCTTCCAACTCTGACAATTCCGTGATTCCATGATTCTGTGATTACATTCTTTTTCCTCTGTGTTCCAGCACAGTGAAACAATACTCACAGGCAGACTGTCCTAACACCACTGATGTTCAGACAAAGCACAAAACACAGCTGATGGACTCCAGTGAAGACTAACCAGCAGCTAATGGAAAGTCATTGTGTTCCACGCCAACGTCTAGCCCAGCACGATGCTGGCACAGTTGGCTTGAAAGCTGGCTTGTGTGGCAGAATAAACCAACCAGCAGGGGTAAACCACCAGCGCACACCAGGCTGTGGCCACAGGCTGACCCTGGTCTCACACGATGCCTGGGGGTCAGAGCACGGGCTCACTCAGAGACCCAGCAGCAGCCCCGGGAGCTCTGCTCACCCCCTGGGGATCCAGGACAGCAGCTAAGTGCTCTTTATCAGCCCTGGGAAGATACGGCAGGATGAGAGCAGAATAACAAAGCTCTGAGATGTGATTTATGGAGAAAAAAAACCTCCAAAAAACCAACAAACTTAGTATTAATTTCCAATGGCATTTAAGTTTGAGAGGCCAGCCAAGACTTCTTTTTGAAAAAATCCGCTTCACTGAAATACTCTTTTCTACAGGGACTTTTCTCTGTTGTGTTTAGATGGTGTTATAACAATAAACAGGCATCTTGGCCTTAAGGGGCAGCAGATACTGCCAAAGCAGGCAACATTTTAAACCTACAATAACCTTTAACTAATTGCAGAAGTCAAGCCAGACAGCCCAAACAGGCAAAGGCTGGGAGTGCACTTCAAGGAAGAGTGACACAGCATGGGCTTTTACCCAGGCACTGCTGCCAACTGGCTTATGGAGAAACTTTACGTCACCATAAAGCCCAGAAACTGCCTTAGAAAAAAACAACAATCAGCTCCTTCAGCATCGACACAGTTAATGGTTTGTGAATTGAAACAAACTTGTGATTTCCCAGTCTCCCCAGCAAAGAGTGGGAACCAAGGGGAACATGGAAGCGCAGACCCTGACACAGAGACAGGAGCTTCTGCTCCGAGCCACAGGGGATGCTTGGGGGGGACCTGCTTCAGACGAAGGGAAAGCTGACTGCTGAAAAGTGTTAAAAGCTATGCCAGAGAGCAAGAAGGCAAATGACTCTTTCTGATCAATTCTCCCCCTCTTCAGAGAACTGAGGCTAGCAGAGAGGTGGGACGTGCTTGGGAAGCTGCTGAGCTTTGTTCGTTAGTTGCTCATTGCTTTTCACTAATGAAGATCTATGAAAGCTCACTGAGCATCAGTCCCATTATGGGGTTACTGGGCTAACGGTTCCAGTACGTTCACCGGAGTATTTTAAGTGGGACTGAAAGCACGTTCCTACGCCAGAGATCAAAAGCCCCAAAGCAGGGTAATGCAAACAGGGACATTAGTGCAGATGCCTTTGGCAGAGCCCAGGAGCTGGCAGTGGTCACCATCCAAGGCCACATGGCTGGGAGGTCACCTGGGTTCCCTTCAGGGGCCACGCAGTGGCACTCATGTGAGAGCACGGCACAAAGTCTGACCCACTCCAAGCCTTTCCAAAGCCTTCGGGGTGCTGTGAGCTGAGGCCCTTTCACCTGACCCACATCCTGGAGTGGCTCGGGCAGTTTATTTTAAACTGAGTCAATTTTTAGAGTTACTTTTTATGAGCCAAAAGGATTTAATTTGAAACCCCGCATTGTTTTTTAAAAAAAATAATTAAATTGCGAGCACCCTCCCCCCAGCCTGGTCCATAAAGCTTTCCCTGGAGATGCTCAATTGAAAGGATCTGGAACTCATCACGGTACCATCTGCCTCTCTCTGAGAGGTGATCAATCATCCTGAAAGTTTAAACACCCACAGAGCCTTAATCTGTTATAGTGTTCAAATCAACCTATTTTAAACAGTGAAAGGGAGGACATGCTGTCCCCTCACAGCACAGCGGTCAAGCCCCAGGTTCCATGCTTGCCAAGCCATAAAACACCAACGTTTCCTAATTCTTACAGTCAGTGCTAAGACAGACCTCTTTCTTTTTAGGGAAGAGACATGGACAGAAATGGAGAGCTATGTGTGACACCAGCTCATACATCACCCTAAAACGGGGCTGAGGGAGCAGTATGCATCCCAATTCGTGGGCCTGAGGAGGGAAGAGCACTCCCCAAACCTGTTGTCCTTCTGCCCCCACACAGAATCTTTGCCTGGAAGTAGAGAGGAGCAAAGTTAATGCTTCATCCTACCAGGGTTAACCTTGGGGGTGCACAAAGGGCTCCTTTTCCATAGGTTACAGGTAAATTCACAAGTCAGTGGAAGCCAAACAGATACTGATGGCTCCGTTCCCCTCTACTGGGAGCAGGCGAGAGGCTTAGCCAGACCTACAAGACAGCTTTATCCACCCCAGAACAACACTAATCAATCAACACACCGAGTACACGGAGAGTACTTTTCACTTGTGCTGTCTGGAATTTTTGGTATTGCACAATGTGGATGTTTTGGTCCACCTCGAGTCACTGCCTGCAAACAAGAGTGGCCCCTGATGCTGTTGAGGTTGGCTTTCCCCTGCCCTGGGGTGGCTCGGTGCACAGGCTGGGTGCTGCCGAGGAAGGTGGCAGGGGATGCAGCTCTGGTCCCCTTGGGTCTCCTCTGCCCAGTACAGTCCTGTGTGTCTGAGAAGAACCACCTGGTCTTTCGGTGACGGGGCTGTACAGGAAGACCAAAGGACCTGAAAGAGCTTGCCAGGAGAGCAACAACCAGCCTTTGAAACCCTGCTAGCGTCACTGTCAGCACTAGCACATCGCTTCTATGGTCTGGATTTAGGACGCACCAGTGCAAGCCATCAGTGCCGGTACTGTTATGTGGAATACTGGGGGGGAAACGGTACAAAGCATTTACTATCATTTCTGTTCCTGGCAGATGAGTAGGCAGTCTATTAACAGAGTTGAATTGAATGTAGGAATTCTTATAACAACCTGGGTTGAGACATGCTGTCATCATTGGCTTAGAACAAGTCCTGCTCAAAAAAAAAGTTTGTCCAGATTGGCAACAAATTGTTTGTTTTCTTAGACAAGAACACCGGGTAGTCCACAAGTTCATGATTCATTCTCCACCATGAAGATCTCCACCCCAGGTTTCTCTAACAGACATCTATTTATTGACCTGCTACACCTTTTCTTAGTTTACCTGGAGACACCAACCAGCGTCATTGTGTTGATCTTCATCTACAGGGAGAAACACATGAGGCAGATGAGGGTTCTACTCATCACTTCACAGTTCGAGCTCCTGGATATACCTTTCCTGCACTGGAAATGAGCTACGGCCATGAAGGCTGCAATTCTGGAAAACACATGGTGGTTCAAAAAAAGGACATACATCCCCGTCCCCAAAATTATCTCTCTAGATCTTAAGAGAAAATGAAGGAAGTTTAGGTACTGTTTGGTGTGCGTATGTGATATCTAAGAGTTTAAGGACTCCCTAGATGGGTGAAGAATAATTCAGGTACGCTTACAGACCCTGACCTCGCAGAGGCTACAGACAAGCCTTCCGCTGGCTCTGCTGAATGTTGTTACCATAAGGCACAAAGGATGTGGTGGGCAGGAGAGGGAGTAGAACAAAGTGGAAATACTTGAGGATTTTATAGATGAGTATGTGGATTAGGAGAGTTACCGGAGAAATTTAGGCCTTGAATTTTTGTGCTAAAATATTCTGAGTTTTCACTGTGCATGTCCAGGATGTCACCTACACGTTGGACGATTGTCAAAGGGACGCCAAGATAGTTGGCTATACTATCACTTCAAAGAGGCCATAGTAGGCACCACGGGATACGTGAAAACAGAATAAATCTGGCAGATGCCCTACATTTATGGATTGAAAAAGAAATTTCCCTGACAAGCTCTGAGCCCAAGCCAGTCACACTGTGCTGCTGTATGCTGACTAGGAGGAAACCCAGGCATGAAATACAACATCTGTCCCAGACCTGCTCAGCCTTGACCCAGCCGAGGATCAATCTGTCCTGGCCGTTAGGCAGAGATAACAGAGATGAAACCAAGTCTAGGTACAGAACCTCCTTCAGAACCACTTCCACCAGGCAGAGCATTGCTGGGTAAAAAAGGATTTTTGGAAATACTTACCTACATGATAACTCATTGTTACTGGGAGCCAAAGGCAGCGATTATCCCCGTGCCACCAGCCAGCTGCCTCTCCTCAGCTAGAAATGAGGAGGAAAGACCACAGGATCTGCTGCCTCTCTGGACTTCACCCTCAGGCCCATGTAACTCACCTTGGAGACAGATTTTGTGACAAAAAGGGCTTCCTTGACATAAAGCCAGATCAGGCTCAGTCAAGACTGATAGCTAAAAGCCACTGCAAGTCATCCTGATATCAAAAATACAGTTACAGCATGTGCTTTGGGAAAGAGCGCAAAGGGCCAAAATTTAATTTTCCTTAAGTCAGCACATAAAATCATTGGCTAATGTCAGAAACACAGCTGCTGCTGAGATTTCTCTGGAGAAGAGAGGGAGAGAAATGTATTCAAGACGTAATGCAAGTAGCATGAACTAAGTTTTTTTAATTCTCTCTTTCCCCATCCCCAGGTTTCACTCCGGTGTCACTCACAATGCTGAGTTTTTACTGATGTCTACATCTGACGCATTTTCAAAGCCCAGAAGTGAACAGCACTCAAAACACAGTGAGAGTCGCTTGAGAACCGCTTTCCAATATTTATACGAACAAGCTCAGAGCTTTGAAAACATCTCAAAGCCCTCTCAAGTCCCACGGAGGCCCTCTGTCACACCATGAGCTTTGGGATTGGCCCAGAGCACAGAAAAAGTCTGAACTTGTGAAACCGAGATTAGTCAGATTTGACTAAACATCTGGTCATCGTCAGCGTGGAAAGCAGCGCTCCGAGATGGGCGTTTATGGTATTGGCCCTGAACAATTGCTGTTTCTTACGAAATGGAGAATTTAAAAGTTTGCTGTATACAAGGCTGTTTATTGGCTCCCGTTATTGTTTCCATCAGTTTCTTCTTCCAACACCAGGCTTGCTGAAGAAGCACTAATCGCACCCAGCAGACACCTCCCCAGACATCCACCGGGTACTCTACGCTGTCAGCAGCAGTCGTTCTGCGCCCTGCCCCTCAGAGACAGCTCTGCCGTGGGCTGGGAACCATCCCATCACGCATCCTCAGGTCCGCCCGGGCTGTTTGCAGCACGCTCAGATCAGCCCCATGGGATTAAAAAAAACCAAGCCTGGTTCCAATTGCAATGATAGTGCTTACAGAGTTTGCAATTATAAAGAAAATATAGGCCAGCAATTGCAAATTTGACTCCGCTTGGCAGCCGGGACTCCCAAGCACCTTCTGAAACCCAGCCGCTCTCGTCAGAGGTGCCTTCTTTTAGGCAGCCAAGCTGGAAGAACATTGGCCAGAAATGTGTGAATTAGTCAGTAACTCTGTGAGTAACAGGAAGGGAGGTATAACGACCCAGACGACTGCTGCCTCCTCACACAGGCTGGGGAGCTCCGCAGAAGATGTTAGAAGGATTATTCATCCTGCCACTCGCTGGGCAATACACTTTCACTGCAAGGCTCTGGGGAACAGCGTCTGTCTCTGCACTGTGTCCATATACCAGCCATGCTGGGGACCCCCCCAGATATCACCACAGGACAAAAGGGGAATGGGAGCTATACTGATGCTGACACCACACATTCCCAAAGCACATAGGAAGCGGCTATCTCCAGGTCGTCTTTGGAGAGACAGAGAGGATTATTTAATCAAACCGCATGGGGTGACACCCCCTGAACCCTGGGCTGCTCTTGATAAGACATCAACCCCATCAATGGCCAGTGCGTACGTGCAGCACAGGGCCCCATCATGGTCTCCAGGCAAGCTCATCCCATGCCAACGCTGCTCCAGAGCAGAGAGCCCCAAGTGATGCTGGTTGGGCTGGGGTTCATCAGCCATGGAGAGGTCTGTCAATACAACCAGAGCCCTCCATCAGACCTCGTTTGGGTAACTGCATGGTGCATTACCCCATGCAGACCACAACCATACCCCAACCTTGCAGAGGGAGATGCACAGGCTTACCTGTGTCACTGAAGGTCCTTGTTGTGCACATCAGGATCCTTCACACACTTCACATCCTTCACAAACTGAGCTCAGAGAGATTCAGAGCAGAAATACTTGAGCATGCACTTTTCCTGAACGGAGGTCACAGTTTCAGATTGTTTCTCTCTGTTCAAACAATTGGGTTAATAAATCAAAATAAGCTCTCGGAAGATTCGTGTTCAATAAGGATTAGAAACATGAGGGGTTTTGCCAGAAATAGTAGGCCCAGATACAGAGTTTGACCCTTCTTTTGCCAAACACACAGAAACATCTGCACAGTCAAGCAAAACTATGTAGCAAATTGGATCAAGATGATTCTGACCATGTTTGTGGGTTCCTGAGATCCTTTCTTCAGATGGAAAATAAGCAAATTAATATGCAAGTCTTATAAAGTTGGGATATGCATCAACATATAGGAGGGCTTTTATGCCTCAAGATAAACACTTCACAGATTGCTTTGTTTAAAAGAGCACAAGACAAAGAATAGGAGCATTTCCACCGCACAGCACGAAGTTCACCATTGTCTGTAGGTTAGATTCAATGCACAAATACAATAAAAATGAAGTTGTGCTGACAAGGTAGTATTTTATTTAACAACATTCTAAGAATAATTCAGTAGAGATGACAAAATAGCAAGCTTATGCCTCTTCAGCAGTAGACAATAAAATTTCAATATTCACCCGTCACATAGCAATATCACTAGCAAGTCAGAGCCCTGTTAAATGAAGAACTTTACGGGCATACAGCAGAAGACCCAGTTCTTGCTAAGAGATGCCACACTGACAAAAGCAGACTGAAACCTGGCTGATTTAGGCAATAAAATAACCTATAGCAACCCCCAATTAAACTAGGCATCACCACCAGAGGTTCTCTCAATGTTGCCTTTACGCACCTAGAACCTTGTTCCAGGTGGATATTTCCAGCTCTTGGGTCAAACAGAGAGCTTTGGAGTAGGTTGCTGCATATCCCATAACTCTGATTTGGAGGCAATGACCATCACACCCTCTGAACAGGGGCTAAGAGAAAGGTTATTTGTTTATCTTGTACAAACATTTAACCTTCTACTTAATCCAGATAAGGGTTTAAAAGGCGCAACCATATCTCATTTGACATTTCCATCGCTCGCTCTCTGCTCTTTGCCTGCATGGATGGCCCGTTCCAGCTTCACTGCTTGAGCGTGGTCCCTGCAGAGCACATTGCTGCAGGCAGCTCTCCCAGGGAGATGCTCCTCCTGGCGAGGAGGAACCCCTGGCTGCTGCTGACAGCAGAGGCTTTTGAAAGATAATGGGCTAAATTCAATTGTTGCTGAGGTTGTGCCACTGAGATCTTATCACTCTGGGAAACACACATGGAAGAGATTTAAACAAATACGGACACAGAAAACAGAGCAGAACATTAGATCTAAAACTACACCCATTAGAAAAATCTGGCAATGCCTTGTCTCTTGATAAACATTGAGCCTGCAGTGATGTTCTTTGCACGTAAGTCCTACGGAGGGATGGCCTGTCTGCCAGCTAGACTAGCAAAGGACATAGTCTAAAACCACACCTTCTGTCTTGCCTATCACTGAAAATCCCTAATTCAAGTGAATATTTATACAACCAACACACTCCTGGGAACAACAGTACTCCGGACCCACCTTTCTTTTGGTACTGTGATGAGTAAGGCTCAGCCACTTTGAAATTGTATGAGGTACTCCCATATTTTAACTGGAACACTATCATAACTTTTTATTTCTTGGCTTCTATTACTCAGTCAGGAGCATTTCTTACAGCACTGGGCCACCTTCCAGGCATAACATCTACCAAAGGCACTGAGTATGTCCTAGTTTTTCTCAGAATACAGCCCGGAGGCAAAATGACTATGATGCAGCAAGTGCAGAAGAGAACCAGCAGCAAGGAGGTCAAATAGTAATTAAAACCAAATCAAGAAAAGAGCAAACCAAAACCGCCTAATCTATGACCCCAGGAGAAAATTATTGCGAACAACAAACAAAGCCAGTTAGAGTAATGCTTTGCAGAATGCATAGTGCAACACAACTCTGCAGAGCAACTTCTTGACTTGAAGGGTGAAAACTCTAAGTGCTGCTAGAACTTAATTTCCAAGCACAGTCAAAGCTCCTGCCAAAGTAGGATCATTGACTCCCCAGGGTCTTCCAGCAGCCTGCAGTAATAAATACCCCCAAATTCAGGAAAAAAGACAGAAATAGTTCCATTAACACACATAAACAATAAGGAACATGGAGATAAAAACATTCATGAGTTATTTCTGATCCTGCCATTCACATCCCTCTGAGATACCCTGTTGTCTGGGAATGTCCAGATTCACCAAGAAGCGCCTCAACTGTAGTCTAGCAGGCCTCCCAATCCCTACTTTGGATGGAAGAAAGATGCACTAAATAGCTCATCGTTCCTCCAAGCAATGAGGAGGACTTATCCACTGTCATCCAAAAGCCCCTTCTCCTCCTACAGATGCCAAAACTTCCTTCCCTTCCACCCACCACTGTCCAGACTTCACAGAGCTGTTCTCAGCCCCAGCATCCCCGATTAAAGGCAACATCACCATTTCACCATCCCTCTGACAAAGAGACATTTTAAAGACCGAAACAAGGAGTGATGGTACAGCACAAGGAAACAGAGAAACCAGCCCGAGTACCTAAGATCACTGCAGTTTGTATTTATGCCATACATCTGCATTTGTTCTCTTCTTAATTGTTCTCATCTTCCTTTCCAAACAATAACGGGGATTTTTTCCAGGTATCAAAAATGGGGTTCAGACCTCTGGATGCCTGTTCAGGTGTAAAGTCTTGGCATACTGTCTAATTTATGTTAATCCAGCTCATTACCGTTGAACAATACCCAGTGAATTGGCTGTTGTTAAAAGAAATCACTTATCAAGGCCATGCCCAATAAAAACAAACTGTTAGTGCAAAGTTTTGAAGCGTATGAAAGGAGGATTAAGGAAGAAGGATGTTGTTGCAGTTAACACGTGAGATTAAGAGATGAGGGATCTGGTTTTTATTAAAGGGACTCTCCCTGTGATGTTGGACAAGCTGCATAGAATCCTTTGTTTTCATTTCCCTCTGAATAAAATGGTAACAATACTATTTTCCTACCCGGTGGAGAAGTTTAGATCACTTCAGCACTACTGCTTACAATGCCTACCACCAAAATGTCTATGAAGCACACGGTGAAAATAAAGACAACTCAACCAACCACATCCAATTGACTGAATTTTTAAACTCAAATGAATTGACTTTCATCCAATTTCCAAACCCCAAACTGACTACACCCCATTAGGCTACGAATAAGCATGAGAAATGACACCCTACAGGGTAATTTTCTGGAGAGGCTGGAAGCCCCAGGGAGGGGCTGGGGACGAAAGCACCTCCTCGACCGTGACCACACGGCTGTGCCTGTGACAGTCTCATACATTTTGTGCCACCACACAGTGTCCCAGGGGCAGCTGGAGCCCGGGGCTCATTCTGCACCCCCCCGGTTCCCTTGCTCCTGCCTTGCACACCCATGAGCCTGCCAGATTTCAAGATGTTTAATTGCATTTATGCAACTGAGACCTCCATGGTCCTGCAGAGGTAACCAAGTGTTAACCGGTCACCTCTTTGGAGCAAGATGGTGTGCTGCATCCTTTCCAGTGAGATGAGCAGATTTTCAGTCTCGATGCTGGACAAACAAGGGGTTTCTGAGGAAAGGCTGAGCCCAAGCCTGAGCTCTGTGAGCTGCAGATGTGCAGGAGGTGGGCACAGTGGGGCTGGGAGGGGTCGGGACCACTCTGCTGACGCCTTCCTGGACCAAAGGGCAATTGCATCCAAGGCTCCATTTCCCACATTCCTGGGGAAATTGCTGTGCTGCCTCCTACACGATTTGCAAAAGGATGTAGCACCGAGCCACATTGCCTCCAGAGCCCGGTCCTGTGCTCGGCTCTGACATGTCACAGCTGGAACCACTACCCACCGCTGTGAGAAATGGCATTCAGTCATAAAAGAAAAAGAAAAAGAAAAAGGAAAAAAAAAAGAAAACAACACACCACACTTCAAGCTTGGCAAAGCCTCGTAGGAAATTTTCAAGGAGGCCTGTTTCTCCCACACATTCTCTGCATTAGCAAGATTATTATTATTATTATTACAATTTAAGATTCCAGACAAATAGCTTTTAGAACATACAACGGGTGACTGCTTTGGCTTTTAAAAATTGGCCAAGATGTTGTAGATGTTAAAAGGGGCTGCTGCGTGCCCACATCATCTCCTTTCCCATTACCATCAGCAACACTGTGCAATCCTCTGTAAAGTAAAAACACATGCTGGAGCATTAATGATAATAGATGGAGAGGCTGAGGTTGCCAATGCACATTTCTGTGTGTAGGTCAAGCAAGAAGGAATACAGAGGAGAAATGTATAGAACAAATGCTCTCAAATAATCACCCTCCAACCAGTAACTGCATATTGAATCAAAACCACGGTTGATTTACTCGCATACAAATCCTACCCAGAAGAGCAACTGAGAAACCCAGACAAGTATCCAGGGGGCCACCCACTCCATGCACCATGGGGCTGGCTCCTCGTGGGCGGCCACCGCTGCTGTCTTCACCTGCCTCCTGGGGGTCCGAGATCTCTGTGGTGGGTGTGGAGAGAGGAGATCTCCAACCAACCTTGGCCTTGCAGCACTTCCCAAGTAATTTCATTGTCAATTGCCTTCATAAATAACTCAAAGCCAGGTTTTGATGACAGTTTGAGGCTTGTCATTGCTCCTGCCATAAAAGCACAGCAGAACACAGAAAACACAGGAGTCCATCCAATCTCACAGTTACACCAGAATCAGGAAAAGCTCAAATTAAATCTGGAAAAATCCCATCTTGCCCTGTTTTCACTAAGTTGTGTGCTACCCCACTGCAGCAAACCACAGGGGTGCCTCCCCACACTGGGCTGTGGCAGCTCTGGGGCCAGGCAGCCCCCCCGGGCTCCCAACAGCCTGTCCCCCAGTCCCGACCAGCAAGGCTCCAGGAAGGTGGCCTGGATCACCGTGGATGGGGTGAGTCACTGGTGGGGACAGAAGTAATCCACAGACTTCCAAATGATCTGAGACACGCTGTCATGAATCAAACAGCTGAAAATAAAACCCAGCAGCCTGATAAGCAGGGCAAGGATGTTGGAGGAAAGTGTTTTATGGGTCCTCCTTCCTTACGTCCTCTCCTCCCCCTTTTTTTTTTCCTCTCCTTTTTGATAAACACACGTGGCTTTCCACATCATTTGTGAGCTTGAGTAACCCAGCTTGTGCAAGCAGCTGTGTCCCTGGCTGGGACAGGGAAGTCTGGTATTGCGGGGGGCTGCCGGGCTGATGTCGGCCTTGACCCAGCAGCTCCCACCCCGAAACACCAGTCCCAGGAGGTCTCTGCTCCCGGATGCCACGTGGGCTGTCTCTCAGGTCTCCACATGGGCCGCTGCCTGTTTGTGTTGTGGTCCCCCGGCTGGGTTTGGTGGGGATGGACTGTGCCGGCAGCACACATGGACGATGTGGAAGAGAAGGAGCCATTCCTGGCACATGCCATGGCCAACCGACCCCGGTGCATGGAGAGGGGCAGATTTCAGCCCCCTGGGCATCCTCCCACCCCCATCCCTGCTCCTTGCAGCGGTGTTCCTCCTTATGATCCCTTCACATCAGCCCACCTGCCAAGTGTACCGTACCCCTGGTGCCCCCACACCACCTCCTCCCACCGATGGCCTGGCAGCACCTCCTTGTTTGCAAACTAAACTCCAGAACCAAGTACAACACAGGGCACAGAAGGAGCATGAAGTCCGTTAAGGACTCCCACATCAAGTACCCGGCTGACTGGTATCAGCAAATTGCAGACTAAATGTAATCTTTTTAATCAAATTTAATTTAACCGAATGTAACCTCTTTGACTGAGAGGAGCCTGAAGACATTGATCATTTGGGGAGACACAGGGCACATTATCCCATGCCAGCATGGTATAAGATTGTCCACAGCTCGGTTACATGTCAAGCAGAGGAGGGGAGAGAAAGCCCGCGGTGCTGATGAAGTCAGGCAAAGCCAGCACACTGACACAGGAAGAAATGAAACGTTGGGGAGGCACATTTGGCCTGTCATCACTTAAAACTTGCAAACACAACAGTGGTTATTACCAGAGTTGAACAATGAAACTGGAAAAAAAAAGAAGTCTCCACTAAGACAATTGCTGAATCAAAACAGTTACAAGAAGTAAAAGTTTTGCTCTCCCTTAACAGAAAATGCTAGGCTTCCCGTGGCACCTATCCTGTCTTGACTCCTTTAACACCTTGTGCCACAGAATGAGGTGGCTCAGCAGCTCATTCAGAGGTTGTCTGAAGCAGGCTGTCAGAGAGCTGCAGCTAAGGGTGGCCAAAACTGCAAGTTTGTGAAAAGTCTAAGCCTCTGGAAACCTGGTTTCACTCTGATTTGCAACAAAAACTAACATTTACAAAATTTCTTGTGAGAGAGAATGATTTTTCCATCTAAAAAGAATATCTGGTAAACATCAGCATGAGGCATTTGTGCAATCAGCTATTCCCTCCACGAAACCCAGTAGCTCTGAATTAAATCAAGATGAAAAACCACAGTGAAATTGTCAGGGAACTCCTGTTCCCATCTCACCCCTTCCCCTGGTCTCCCAACTCATGCCAACAGCCTGGAAACCCTCTCAGCCTGGCTTCGGTCAGGGCTGTATGTCCAGGGGAGCTGGGCTGCAGGGCTGGGAGCCCAGTGCCCTCCTTAGCACAAAGCAACCGACCCTACAGGTGAAACCAACTGGTGGCCAAACCACCCCAGAGAGGCCAGTGGGAACCCAGCAGGACACTCAACAGAGTCCAGGCTTTGGAATGTGGCATCCCATCCACCAAGGCACTTATGGTGGTGCCAGATGCAATTTGAGAGTGATCTCCCAATAGCTCAGCCTGCTTCTGGTAAGTACATTTAAGCACCAGCCGGACTGGCAGAGGTCACACAGGCCAACACAACCCTGTCCAAAAGGAAGCCTTGAGGGAGTCAGCTATCAATGCCATAGAATGCCACATTTGATCTCCAGCACAAGGTTTCATAATGCTCCTTTATGTCATCCCAGTTACTTACATCCATCCCAGTGATCATTACTGGTTTCCCCTACAGTTGCGGTCAAAGAAAACTGCTCTTGGTGCTGTTCCTAATACGTATGGGTTGCCCTGCGAGGATGCTTCTATCTAACATGACCAACAAATAAAAAAGGGAAAAGAAAACAACCAAGATCTGCTTGCTTAGATCCACTGCCAGGCTGGAAACAAAACTTCCAGCTGCTGGAATGGCCAAAGCATGTTCCCTTTGTATTCGGAATTACATCTCTTGTGTAGTCCCGCAAGTCTCCTTGAATATAACCTCCTTTGTTTGCTTTAATTGAGAGTCCCTAGGGTGTTTTAAGCCAATTCTGGTAAAGCAAAAAACAAACCACCCTTCCACTCCAGCCGTACACACCAGTGAAGGTTCAGATTCAGAAAGCGACAACGGGAATGCCGTGGCTGAGGCACCTCTCTCCATCAGCAGCTGGTGATCAGCCCCCACGCTGCCGCTTTGCTGGGTGGGAGAGGGCAGGGGGGCAGCCCTGCTCCCTGGAGAACGCTGGGGTTTGTGCTCCCTGGCTCAGAGCACCCCTGGAGAAGACATCATGGCACCCAGCACACCACTGGCGGCGGCCTTTGCTCGGCCGCGGTATCTAGCTGAAGGGGCAAGTGCGACAAGCCAGGTGGGCTCGTTGCCAAAATGAGTAGGCAATCACCATTACCACATCCCGGCCGCTCTACCCCCAATATATGTGCTCCCAGCTCCAGTTTTCGGCGACAACAAAGAGTGGGGAGGAAAGGCCTCCCTCCTGGTGGGGTGAAAGGCCAGGCCACGGGAACAGGCGGGTGCTCAGTGACAGCAGCCACACACCCAGGAATGACACACGCTGCCGGTGCCCGAGGGACCCAGCCCGGCTCCAGCAGCCCTGCTGCCAGCACTGGGTGGTGGGGGGGGGGTGTCTCCTCTGTGCCCTCCCTGCACCCTCAAAACTGCCCCTCTTCCCCCCAGGGCGGTCTCGACTCCCCCTGCAGCCGATCAGCCCGGGGAGGGATGGCAGCGGGAGGCTCCAGCTGCAGTAGGGCAGCTCAGAGCAGGGGACAGCCCTCGGGGTGGCCAGCAGTATTATGGGGTTCCTGGCCAGCCTGGAGAAAGGATCACAGATGGGCGTTTATGGCCCAGGCACCCGATTCTGTCCCTCCTGTGAAGGCCATGAGCACGGTGGCCTCCAGCTGGAGGCTGATGGTGGCCCTCCCCATCTGCAGTCTCTGATCAGGGGACAGATAAACTAAGAGATCCATGAGGAGATTAGGCTGCAGTTTAATATTTTGTTTCATATGAATATAATATTAAATATAATAAGCTGCAGTCACCCATCCCACCAGCTGGTAATTCCCTGAAAAAGAACCAAACCTCCATATGGATCGAAAGGGGCACTGTGGAAGCTGCAGCTTACCCAGAAGCTTTTCCTTACTGGTGCGCAAACGAAAACTGGGATTTAAGGTTGAGCTCCCCCCCAGGTAGGTCACCCCATTCCCTCCTCCTGGGAACACCACAGCAGTGTCAGGGCACAGCCCTTTGCCCACAGCAGAGGCACGGAGCCCTCCTCTCCCACGCTGCAGGTCCCACTTGGACCCTTCTCCTGCACACCAGCTGTGAGACCAGATGGGCATCATCTGGGGGACAGTGCAGGAAGGACCTGGAAAGGAGAGGTGGAGTGGGAAGCTGTGGCCAGGAGGAGACACTGTGATGGTGCTGGCTGTGGCAGGGGTGAGGGCAGCCCCCCATTGCACAAGGGGCCCCTCCCGAGGCAGAGGCAGGAGCTGGCAGAGCAGAGGTGGCCACTGGGCTGACGGGCGCTGCTGGCAGCAGTGGCAAGGTGTTTCCCTGCTGTGCAGGGACAGAGGGTGACTTGGGGCTGCGTGGAGCTCTGCAGAGACCTTTGGACCCCCAGCCTGGCTGGAGCACTCGTTGCCACCACGTGAAGACAAGAGACAAAGGTGGCCCAGGCAGAGGGCAAGCCACCATCAAGGAGTCACAGCTCCAAATAAGCCTCTTCCCACCCCAAACGCCCAATTGCAGAGAGGTGACGCAGGACCTGCACTCACCCCTGTCGCCGCACTCAGCAGGGACAATCCAGCCACCAGCACGTCATGACCAGTTATGTGGACAAGGGCTGGGATGCCTCAGTTGCCTCTTTCTCCCTCCGTCTCTCCTGCCACTCTCAAAGGAGCAGCAGTGAGCCAAACCTAAGGCAGGAGGAGGGACTATTCTCCTCCTCCACACAAGGGCCCTAAACCCCAGCTATGCCAGCAGGATGGGGGTTACTTCAGAGCCGGGGACATCTTCCCGCCTCCAGTCAGTTGTCAGGGCATCTCTCATCCTGTCTTCAAGTTTTGGAAAGTGAGGATCAATCTTTTGCCAGCTGTGACAGCTAAAAGCCCCAGCAGCTCCCGTCTGCTCCGTGCCTACCCAGGCCTGCTGGCTACAAGGCTCCTTCTGATGCTGAGATGGAACTCGAGATGATCCCAATTAAAGAAGCGAGGCTGTCACAATTTTCAGCTGCACTAGTGAGATGAGAAAACTAATGGTGTCACCGAGTGTCTGCAGGAACAAATTTACAAACCTAATCACCTCCCAGCATAGCCAGGCTGCCAGTGCCTGGAGGAGGGCGATAGGGGAGAAGAAAGCTTTCGGGACTCTTAAAGAATGTTAATTTACACTAATAGGAATCGGATCTGTCCTTGCCTGTAATCAGCAGCAGAACGGAGATCCTGAACTGGAATATTAATGCAAGTGCTCCATGGGAGATGGAAACCTCTCAAAACCTCTCTCAAATGACAAGAATTAAACATTAGAAGAGCAATCCAGCAAACTGCAATGCAGTTGTGGTGTCAGGAGGAGTCTGCCAAAGGAGGAAGGTTGAGAAATTCAGTGGAAGTATCACCGCCTCCTGGTAGTGCCCAGGACCTCTGGCCACTACCTGACATGCTGATTTTTCCCCCCAGACACCCTCCCAAACCCGGGTGTGATCTCTGTTTCTCCTGTAAAATATAGTATAAATGCATTTTTAATTCTGGGTTGATCAGGTGCATCCTCTGTGAAACCCACTATGTGGGAACAGGATAGAAATTGCTTATTGTGACAGTTGTTGTATTTTATTATTCTACTGTTAGGTTTTAGGGGAAGGGAAATACCTCTGACACTTCTTTTCAATGAGGTACTAAGGATTTTGGGTGTTCAGCTTGAGATATGGCGTTAAAAATGAGCAGCTCTTCCTGGAAATAAAACTAATGGGGAACAGCCTGACACCAAGAAGCAGACAGATCCAGGACACCACTTGCTGCTGAAGCCTGTGGCAGAAGAGGGGCCTGACGATGAGTTATCACCCTGAGGAACGTACTGCAGGTGTCAGGCAGGTCTTTTAAAAGGCATTTTGTTCTCTCTCGAGTTAGTTTTTCCCTCCACCATAGGTTTGGCCGCAGGGGTTAGAAAGCAGGAGAGCATTCTGCGGCACTGAGCCACCGCAGGGAGGACCCAGCCCTGCACTGGGAGAAAATCCACAGTTTGCTGAATGGAAACGCATCGTACTCCAGGTTTCTTATTGAGGCCCAAATGGGGCACTCCGGTCATTCCTGTACATCCTACCCTGTCCTAGGGAAGCTCCTGCTGCTGAGTCCCTCTCCCATGTTCCATGATGTCTGAAAGCAAGCAGTGCCCCAAGGCAGGGAGGTGCCTTCTGCCCTTACAATAAGGAGGCCCAAAAGGTGGAAGGAAAGATGAATTTTTCACTTCCCTGAGGACAAAAAAACCAACCAACCAACCAAAAAAAGGTCCTGGAAGGCCTTGCATGAAAACACTTACCAGAGAAGAGGACAAAAGCAACACCTTGTTAGGAACACACGCAGGTTGGGCAGCCCAACACACAAGCTGAGCCCCAGCCCTGACATTGGGCATCTCCTCCCGCTTCCCGCCCTGCTCCATCGCACAGCAGCCCATTGCCTCCCGAAACGGGAACAGGAGTAATGCGTGGCAACCCTTGTGTGACAATCCTTTGGTGCTCAGCTATTGATGAAAAGGGATAAGTCTACTTTTTTAACCTTTGAAATGAAATTACCCCCAGTTAAAACTAATGATTTTGGGGTGGGGTTTTTTTTCCTGTTATTACAGCTAAAAAGTTGACCTGCTGTAGCCTTTTTTAGCAAAACATCTTTGCAACAAGCAGGTCAGTAACATGGCTTAATTTTTCTGCACACTCAGCAGACAGACAGTAACAACTGCATATGAAATTGCAGAGCATCGACGTCTGAGGCTGCCATCAAAACAATAAAACACGGCTACGGAAGGACTCTATTTTTCTCTGCCACTTGCATGACAGATCTCCTTAATTAACTAGTTTGCTGGCAGAGAAAATGAGTGAATGAGAGATAAATTGGCTTCCTTTGCTATTAATGTCTCTATTGTTTTCTTATGTATCAGGGTAATTTAATGTTACTGCAAGTGAGGATTAAAAGCCTCAATTACTGGAAGTCGGTGGGGGGGGACACGACTGAAGAGGCTGACAAGCAGCTCCGTGAGGACCCCGGCGGCTGGGACCACAGCTGGGGATGGAGCCCGTGGTGGACATCACCGTGGGTGCCAGCCCGGGAACCGCTCACCGCTGCGGGGACAACGGCCGGGGGCGGGTGGTGGTGGGGTTCCTCCAGGTGGGTTCATGAAGATCTGGGCAATAAGTGCCCGCAGACCCCGTTGCTGCCTGATGCTGCTGGCCCGGGGAGGGGGGAGCTCCCAAGGGCAGGGCACCCGCGGGAGGAAAGATGCCGTTTGCGGGCACCAGGCGGAGCTGGTGCTTCAGGGACGGGCGGTGCTGGCACCCACCACCCCCCCACATACACACACTGCACCCCCCGGACACACAGCCAGGCTGCAGGAAAACCAAGGAAAACATAGAATTTAAAAAATAATTTTAGAAGAGAAAAGAAAAAAATAATCATAATAAAAAAATTAAAAAAAAAAAAAAGGGAGTTCTGGCAAACTCTGGAAAGCCCCAACGGTGAGGGGACAGGGCTCCCGGCCACACTCAAGCAATATGGCAGAGAAGCAATAGAGGAAAAATTACATTGCTGCTCCAGCTGCAGACAGATGAAAGGAGGGAACCCAGCGCCCTTCCCCAGTGAACCATGGCAGCGGAGACCCCCCGAGGGATGCCCGGCTGCGGGTGCACTGTGCCTAGGTGCCAGGAGCACACCCTGGCCCAGCCTGCAGAGGAGCTGCAGCTGCCCAGGCTCTTCTTTTGCTAAGGGAAAAAACATCTGGCTTGTGCCCCCCTTACAAACACAGAATTTCTGATACACACAACATTTTTTTGCTCTACCACGCGGCTGTGAAGCTTTGTCTCTCCTGGGACTCAGCACAGAGCCCAGCACCAACACGGACGAAGAATATCCTGCCTGAGCTGAGAGAAGAAAAGCTCCCACCCCAGACCCACCAGTGTAAATCTGGAGAGCTTGGCTGTGCTTGCTGGACTACCTCGGGATTTACTGGGGTGTTCACGAAAGCTGAGTTTGGATCAAAACTCAGGAAAGAAGAGCGCGTTCAGCATTTGCTTCCCCGAAAGAATCAAGCTTGCCAACTTCTCTTTCACAGGAGAGGCCAAGCTCTTGGTGTCTCCCCTGACTCCAGTGGCCAGGTGCCAAGGACAAGGTTGCCCGGGTGGCTGCCTGCGTCACGGCAGGGTGCCAGGCACAGAGGGGGGCACCCCCGTCTTTGTGCCCGTATCCAGGCATTGAGGAGTACCCCAGCTCCTCCCCAGCAACTTATCTCTCAGAAATACCACTCTGCTCGCCTCAGAGGAGACAAAAGGCACTGTTTCACCGTTTCTGTAGCCAGGGACTAAAACAACAAAAGCAACAGCAGCCGCCTCTTTGGGTTAGGTGAAGGTGACTCCACAGAGAGCTCTCCTGCTTCCCTGATTCCTGTTGCCATCAGCTCCTCTTAGCACACACCCTGCTCCCCCTTTGTCACTGCAAGGACTGATTTCCCTCCTCCAACACCCAGACCGTGTGACCAGCCCAGGAAGAAAAGCCTTTCTCTTTGGGCAGGGACTCATCACCATCTTCCCTTCCAGCAGAATCTCTGCTCCTTCCTGTGAATGGGGTCACCCACAGCGCAACTGGCAGGAGCCCCAGGGTCCTGCTCATGCTCCTGGGTGCCCGCCACACTCACAAACACGTGTCCCAGAAAATTAAAATCTTGTTTCTCAAGTGCCCACCCATAATGATCACCCCAGCTGCTGTCCATTGAGGTGTCCATCAGAGGAATAGGCACCTCAGCATCCATAACACCATCACTGATGCTCTCGGACAGGTCAGAACATTTTCCACCGGACCAAATAATTTATATCATCCATGACACAAATAGATGGTAAAAAACTTTCATTTTCCTTCATTCAGGATTACCATGCCATCATACCATTGAGCATAACTTTTCAAAACTCCCTCTTCAGGTTTCCACCAAGACTGTTTTCCCCTGTGAGCTTTGCTGGGACCTGTATGTGGGACAGGAGCTGGGGGACAGAGAAGCCCCTGGCTCACCCCATCGCTAGCCCCACACACTTCCCACATTTCCCTTTCCCAGGAGGCTGCCAGGTTTAGGTGCTCACCTGTCCTTTGGGGCACAGAGCTTCAGCAGACCCCTGTCAGGCCCTGGTCTCTCTTGCTAGTCTTTTCTTAAAAAAAAACCCCAAAACTGAAAGAAATGTCTCAGTATGTAAGGAAGAAACATAAAATAGAAGTGGCAGAGGTACAAACACTCCACAAAAAGTGTAAAACTTTGCTTGTCACTACTGAATCCACCCAGGGAGAAACAGCACCCTGTGCTCTGCACGTCGATACAGATACACGGATTTTATATACTCACTGTTACAAGCGTATTTTCAGGGCAATTTTCCTTTGATGTGAATTTCTTGTTTTCTGTGATCTGTTGCAGGCAGATGAACATCACATATCATTTTCTTCTCTGTCTTTTTTTTTTTTTTGTTTTAAATGATGCAGCATTTTCCCCATGCAGAAGGTACTGACCTTCTGTCCTCCTCTTGGATAACGTGGGAATACACTAAATAGAATCACACTCAAGTGTGACTTGGCATGAGAGTAGAGAGAAAGCCATGAAATCTCTCTTCAAAGCCATCTGTCCCAGGAATCCCACTTCTTAGTCGTGTTATTGATGCCTTTTCACCCATGCCCGCTGCCAGGGCTGTGACCCCACGCCCCCATATCCCTCCCAGCCCACCCTCACACACACCGCAGCAAACCCAGAGAGCTAACCCACCTGCAGGCTTCTCCTCTTCACGGCTTTCCGAGTTGACCAAACATTTTCTCCAGCTCTGAAAATCACTGGCCAAGTTTCCAGCATGCTAGGTAAGATGAAGCAATCACGCTGATCAATGTAGAATACCACAGTATGATTTATTAAAAAGTCCAAAATTTTACAGAGCTTATGAAAACATGGGCTGTGTGTGTAATTGTCCAGTGAATACATGTCCTGTTCAGCTTTCTGCAGGTTTAGGTCCCTGAATCGGAGGGTGCATGAGCATCACTTCCAGGGCAACACCAGCTGTGAGAGCACAGGGTAGGGACTGCCCTGTTGCCACCTGCAGCTCTTCAGACCTTCCCAAAAAGCTGGGTTTTCCCGAAGCCCGAGCCCCCATCCAGCAGTGGCACCGCTCTCCAGTCCCACTGGGCTGCACAGCCCACCCGCAGCAGAGCGGGGGCTTTGGACTTTCCTGGGTAAGAAAGCTGTGGCAGCGCAGCGTGAGCTGTGTTCAGCTGGCACATGTACAAGTGTGAAAATCCATAAAATTCAGCAAAAGCTCCCTGCAGGAAGGCTCTGCTGCTGCCCATCACCCTCTGCCTCTCCATCCCCTGTCAAACTTGAGTTATGATCTAAGAAGCAGCAATAAGAAGGCGCTCTCCAAACAAATTCACACTTTTGTGTAAAGCAGAGTTCAGGTATATTTAAGGAGAAAATATCTCTTTGTTTCTGCTATTTGGAAGGCAAGTGTGATCAGTCCTGGATTTTCTTTTAATAATTCCATTCCTCTGTCATGCCCTTCTCGACTCATTCCCTTTGAGATTTACTCAGTCCTGCTTGAGAAAAGGAAGCTGCTGATAAAGATGAGAGTTATTTCATCATCTGTTGCTGAAAGATGACTTCATTTCTCTCACCTTTTTACTCTTCAACATCCAGCATTTCCCTCCAACACTTCTGTTAATTAAAGCCCAGTTAGGGTTGTCTGCTGATAACTGCACCCTGGTCTAACAAAGCCTGGCCTGTTGCTGGGTGTATTTTGCTGAGTGTCATACGAAGAAGCAACAGCAGGGCTTACTGCAGCACAAACAGCTCGAACTATTCTCTGCAAGTGTTTGCTTTTCGCATGTACTATGCTAATTTGGGCAAGAGGTCTCTCCAGAATTTTTTTCCTTCAATATTATTTTAAAAGAATACTCTTACATTTCACATCTTGCATAAAATTGACAACATTGATAGCTTTTAAATACCAACAACCGGGGAAACAGAAGGAACAGAGAGGAAAGTTGGAATTACACCACTGTGACTGTGCCACTACCTTGGGCCAATACATCCCGGCAAGGGATGACAAGTCCCAAAGGCTGGGGACATCCCGCTGCTCAGGCAAGTTTGACTTTCTAACCCCATCTGAACGTGTCACTGGCTATTGTTTTTAACATCTTAGAACAGCTCTAGGAGTCATATGGCTTATTCCTATTCATTGCACAACAATCCTCCAATATATCCTAAAAAAAAAAAAATAAACCTTTCCATAAATACTGTGTTATTTTTTTCTGCTTTGCCCTCAGCCTCCTTAGCATCACTCCATGAAAAGCAAGCGTCGGTGGCCACAATACGAAGAGGCACAGGACACCCAAGAGCGCTCCGCCGTCGTTTGGAAACCATGAGTCCACCTGGCACGTTTGTTTTAAGTCATATAAAGAACTCTTCCTCCTCCTCCTCCGCTCTGTACATGGAGCTGCCCCACAGCGTTTGGGAGTGACAGCCTGAAGCTCTTTGCCCGGCTCCTCTGCTCCTTTTGGCTGGAGCCAGCAGCAGTGGGGTCCCGTCCTGCGAGGACACGGCGCTGCCGGCCCCATCCGTGGGTGCTGGTGGCTGGAGGAGGCTCCTCCGCAGGTCTCTGGAGAAGTGGCTCAGGGGGCAGCGGCCGCTCGCAGGGTTTGCCACGGCGAGGCCGGTGTCGACGTTGGTCTCGCCTGCCTGCCGACGAGCACGGCTCTCCTGGAGAGAAGCCTGCAGCTTGCTGCTCCCCTGCCTGCGCAGGGAGGTGGCATCCCACCGCCAACGGGCTGCTGGACCACTGTGAGAAGAGCAGAAGTGCCTGTGGGGGTCACTGCCAGCTTGCTCAGGAGTAAGGGCTTTGCTTTGGTCAGATTTTGGTTTACCTTTCACAGGTCTGACCTCCTGGCTTCTCCACCCAGGATTACCCCACTTTGCAGGGACGGAGTCCTGCAGGATTTTGTCATTGCCTGCATCACTATGCTGATGGGAAAAGCCAACGTTTGTTTGATGGGGCTTGGAGCTATCTTGAACCTGTTGAAGACAATTTGGAGAGAACGCCATTAACATATTGCTCTAGTTTGACCAAGTGATGATGCTCTCACCCAGCCTCACTGTGCTGAAATCACCAGCAGCATGAGTGTAGAGAAGAGCACAGGAGTCTTACAAGCCTGAAAAATAGCAGATGAGACAGTGTAGATGATGTGATGCACATGGAGAGAAACAATCCCAGCTTCCCATACAAAATGCTAGGTTGTGAGTAACCCAGGGTCTCATTTCTGTGACAGACAGCATGGTGTTAGCAAGCATCCAGTGCCTGGCAGCAGTCTAGAAAGCAAATTAAATCTTCAGAATTATTCCAAACAAACTGGAGAACATTGTCATGCATGAGGCAGCTCGGGTCCCAGAGCTGAACTGTGATGTCTGCCCATCACCTGCAGCACACACAGAGTATCACGGAGCTGGGAATGCTCAGAAACACACAGCAAGGACAATTGCAAGTACAGTAAAGGAACAATCCTATATGCTGGGAATTTTAACCCTGGGGGAAAAAAACCCACAACCCAAAAAACCAAAAAAACCCAACAGTTTAGGAGGGAGAGAATAAAATGCTAAAACCGCCATAAGCCACCTGTAGAAACAGATAGGTATTGACCATTCCCTGCCATTTGCAGTGCAAGAAGCAGAGGGCATCAACTGAAGCCAGTTGGGGCCAGTTTCAATTAAAGGAAGGTGGCAGCGGACCTGGGGAAGTCCCTGCCAAAGTATGTTGTGGATACAAAGAGTTCACATGGATTCAGGGAGAGGCTAGATAAAGCCTTGGAAAGGAGGGTCACTGCAAGTTACCTCGGTTGGCTGCAGAAGACCCTTGAGTTTAGAACAGGCAGCTCAGGAGCGTATTGGTAGAGTGTAACACATGTATGGGCTTGTCCTCTTGCTGTTTCTGCTAAGGAAGCCACCTGTGGCCAGCCATGGACAGACAGCTGTGGCCAAAACCCATTCCAGACAAAAAACCCAACTACCACGTATCTTCTATCAAAGTCTTACACCACTGGGATGTTCTTGATGGCAGCAGGCACACGCTGTGGTACTTGTGGCAGCTTTCAGAGGGCTCTCAGGACTAATGCACACCCACAACAGATTTGCTGCAGGTAATCTAACACAGCACACACAAATAGTTGTGTCTGTCCCAAAACCTTCTTGGAGGCATCAGATCTACCAGAGCTCCTTCATGTCTGCAAATTCTGACTGGCTGGTTTTGGAAAGAAACTTGTTCAGGAAGCTCTGGATCAAATGGCATTCCATTGATGGCTGGGCAACACGTGGACCAGCACTAATCCAAGGAGGAGATACCCATCAGACCAGCAAGGCCAACAGGACAAGGACCTGCTGAGTACATCCCACTTGTTACAATGGAGCATGTTGCCCCTGGAGACACCAGCCTAGAAAAAGGCACCCATCTCACCAGTCCTCTGCAAGGCTAGAGACATGTTCCATGTCTTTATTTACAATACAGCATGTTTTGTAAATGGTCCTACTCTCCTGCTGAAGACTCCTGCTTGGGTCTTAAGGCTAAACTTGTAAAATTTGAGTAACAGGGACTTCCTGTAAACACTGAGAGAAAGGACATGGAATAGAACAGTAATTAGTGAGCAACTTCAGCAAAAAAGGGAGAGGATGTCGTTTATTTACTTCATTATCAAACAAGGTGGCTTGGGTTATCTCTTCCCCAATAAAACCAAGAAAAGAGTTCTTACAGGCTCAGAGGGGAATGACAGCTCTGTGTGAGTGGCAATCCATGAGCAGACCCTTAGATCTTGGGGAGGGGAGGGGGAAAGGAGGAATAAATGATTTGGAGGTATTTCAAGATTTGCAGTATGAACCACAGAGTTCCAGAATAAAGCAGCACGTGGGAGGCTGTCAGTGTGCTGTGTGGAGCACCAACACAAGATACGAATCCTCAAGTCCAAGTGGACTCCAGTTTCCTTTGCCAGGAGCATAGTGCAGCACAGCTACACCCCCGGAAAAGCTTCCGAATTTCCTGCCAGTGGATTCATGTATGTCTGTCAGCTTAAAGACCTTGTAGCTACAGCAGGAAGAACCACAGAGCAACTTAGGAAGCGACCTCTGGAGGTCACCCAGCCCTGTCCCCTGCTCCAGGCAGGGCCAACTTCAAAGCCGCATGAAGATGCTCAGGGTCTTGTCCAGTCCAAGTGGTGGCAAAACAGTTTGTAAAGTGAGGAGTACGTAAAGGGCTGCCCTGAGGATTAGTGTTCAGAGTAGCATAAAAATAGGCTGTACAGAATAACTAAGCTGATTTATAGCAAATGAGCTCTGGAAGGAAAAAGAAAAACACAGAATGGGCAAATTATTTAAATATGTAAACTACAAGAAAAAAAATATTCAGAGGTGGGAGAAAGAACACTGAGCTAAACTGCCCTCCTGCTCACATGTAGAATTCCCACTATGTATCACCTCAGCACAGTCTTTTTTGTTGGTTGTGGTTTTTTTATATTTTATTTATTTGCATTCATGCCACCTCTGGGCTGAAGACTTGAGCAGAAAAGGCAGAGATTTTCTATGACACATTTCTTTAGCGCTTTTGCCCAACTGCAACTCACTCAAGAGCTCACAAAAAATCTATTGCAGGCAATGTATCAACACTGTACTTGGAATACATCTGGTTTTGGATGCTAAAAATCTGCTTTCAAATTTATAATGTAATGACTTTTGAGAAAAAGAATAGGCTGTTGCGATCATTTGATTCAGGCAGGGAAGGGAAGGTGTTAAACTAGCCTGCTTCAAACAGCATTAATGCTTTCAATTTCAGGCAAGCAGTAAAGATGTTAATTTAACAATATAAAAACATTCCAAGGATCTGTGCTTATGTTTATCAATGGCATCACAGCACTGCCTGATATCGATTACTGTATTCAAAAATCAAAAGAAAACACAAACAAGCAAAATCCTGATTTCCCATTTTAAAGCAGTCCAGCTTTCCTTGAGAAAAAAAAAATAAAAATAAAACCCCTCCTCTCAGAGCACCACAGACACATACCTGAAGGAGAATTGTATTTCCTTCGTAGTCTTGGGTTTGCCACCTGGTGCTACTGATAGGAATACACGGGTTGGGCAGGAGAGGCACCAGCTGCCCGATTTCTTGCACCTTGAACTGCAAGGCTGACGACTCCTTTGGCTCAGCAGCCACCCCGATGGGCAGCTGCTTCAGGCAGAGCTGCACGGCAACGCTTGGGGTCACAGACAGCACAAAGACGCAGAAGCTGCTCTTCTGCACAGCTGCTTCCTTCTGCAGGATCATCTCGTAGAGTCTCACTGCATCCTCGTAGTTATCGAAGCTGCAGTAGAGGGTGACGCGCAGGATTTCGGGGCCACAGTGCACCCGCCTGATGCCCCACACAGGCAGCTGGTCCTCCAGGCCGTAGAAGTCCTGGTGAGCTGGGGCATAGGGGTGGCTTTGCCCATTAGCAATCTGGGCACACTGGTAGCGCCAGGGCGGACGCTGGAATTGCTCATGGACCTGGAAAATCCGTTCTTCTCCCAAGTCCTCGTGTAGAAAAAGGAGAACAGATATTCCAGGAAAGCCGCAGCTTCTCTTACGATATCTCTCATAGTATTTCAATGGGGTAACTCGCTCGGACACCAGGAAAAGGTGAATGTCTGGGCAGATCCACTCCAAAAGCCGATCCAGAGTTTGCTGCAGAAGCAATGAGTGACCCGAATTGGCGAGAAGATGCACAGTCATCAGAGGGTCTGCTCCCTCATCCATGGCAAAGGCTCCTGACAAAAAATAAAAATAGACAGATTGGTGCCTTCCCTCCCCTTCTCCGACTGTTGGAGCCTCAGTAAGACACAGGGTGCCCTGCAGGACTTCGACAGAACACATTCAATCTTCTGCAGGCTTTGCAGTAACCTGATGAAATACGCAGGTAAGGATGGTAAATGTGCATGTGAGCGTGGGCGAAGAGTGACAAGGCATTGTGTGACCGGTGCCAGGTCCCTCAAACCAGAGCAGAGCTCAGCTGAAGGCTCGTTTCCCAACTCCGAGCCTGGAGCTCTGGTCACTGCGTAGGTGCGACCAAACAGCTCCCTGCCCTCCTGCTCCCGTCCTTCACAGCACAGGGCAGCAGAGATGGGGAGCGCTGAAACCCAAAGGCCGTCCTTCTCCGGGACGAGAGGATGCTGTAAGAACACTTGCCTCTCAGCAGTGGAAACCGATGCTCCGGATCCGGCCGAGTCCCACTGGCGCACATCTCCCTGCAATCACCACCTTTTGGGAAGGCGATGTGGCACTCCTGTTCGAAAACCTCAGCATATTTTCCTGCAGTCAGCAGGCTGGCTTTAGCTCAGTGTAAAAAGCTTGTGATCTTTGCGAGTCACGCCCTTCTGGGGCATAGAGATAAGCTATTCTTTAAAAACAAGGAAGGAAAACAGACTAACAAAAGAAAAAAAAAAAACCATGTGAACACAACAGATAACAATAGGGGCAGATATGAATCAGCCTCAGGAAAGAGGAGCGTTGGGAAAAATCCTCAACTCCTGGTTACGCACTTCACAACACAGGTAGCTCACTGCCTGGCTGGAAACCAGGTCCCAGGTTATTACACAGAGTCGATAAATGCTGTGTACCAGGCTTCCCCCCTTCAGTGCCTTCTTTGCCTCTTTCCTCTCTTTCCTCCTCCTCTTTTTTTTTTTTTTTTTTTTAATATGTAAACAGTACCCTTAAACTCTGGGGTTTTTTTCCCTTCCTCCTTGACTTTACATATTGGTACTTCATTTAGCTACAATAGGAATGCTGAAAATACACCTCTTTCCAAGCCTCTTTTAGTCTAGAAAATAAATCACACTGTCCCTTCATCTCCTTACTTTACCGACCCAGGAGCAATACACACAAGTCAAGCCAACTCCCATTTTCAATACAGAACTGCCCCTGCTGCAGTCAGTATTTCAATCAAAACTGGGGCCTCCCATGATGTATCCAGCTCCATCTAATTAATAGCAACACATCTCTCTCTGCTGACATACCAGTTTCCCTCTCAAACAGTCTAGCACACAGAGCAGTGGTTCATCGTGCAGAAATCTCAGCATTAATACTAGTCTGGTATTCAAAATTCTGAACTTTTTTTTTTTTTAAAATACAACCCTAGCTTTATATTCAACTGAGAAAATCTCCTCAGTCTTAAGGTACAAGTAGTGGCGACTGGGTTTCCTCTACGTAGCAGATCACAGTCACCGGTAGAAATACATATTCACGCTGTAAAAAAAATCACCCTGATACCAATGTACAGTTAAAAAAAAAAAAAAGGCTGACTAGAAACTGAGGGAAGAAATTAATTTGCACTGATAGAAACAAACCCACCCACAACACTTCTGAGCAAGTAACAACCGCTGGGAGGGAGAAAAAAAATTCCAGCCTTCGGACAATTGCAGGAAGAGAGTAAAGAGAAGAGCACAAGTGCTCAAAACATTACAGTGCTCTAGATGAGCTCTGAACACCATTTTACTAGAATATGGAAGAGGAAACGATTCATCAACTTTTTTGCTCCAGGGCAGGGCAAGCAGTCATCTGCCTTCCTGCACGTGAGGAAAAGGGGAGCTTTGCCTGTGCGGGAAAACACGGAAAAGAAAGTTCCCAGAGGCTGGGTTTGTAGCTGGAAGCACGAGCTGCGGTTCAGGGTCCCTGTTCTGGTAGGAGGGAGCAGTGCCAGGCACAGCAGAGATGCCCAGCCGTGGTGGCAGCACCCCCATGGTGGCAGTACCCCGGTACCACCGTAGGGTCAGGCAAAGGAGTGGAGACCCGTAGCAGTCAAAGCAGGTAAATGCGGGTGAACATAAAGGTGTTGTGGGGGGGGAAGCAATCCTCCCCCTGCGCCCAGAGCGGTGGGGCTGCTGGGTACAGCCTGGAAACGCTGGGCCAAAGCAGCAGCTCTGTGGCCAGCAGCACACACACACGCCCCCCCCCCCCAAACCATGGTACTACCAGGGAAGGAATAGGGAGGGAAACAGAACCCACAAATCCACAGTGCGTCTGTATGTTGAGTAGTACGTGCTGTTCCGGCCGCCCTTTAGGAAGATGGATGTGGAGATTTAGGGAGAAAGCAGGAGGATGAAGACAGTAATAATGAAAGAACCCACTTGGGTGTCAGGAACAAGCAGATGAAGATCTTCAGCCTGGAGAAAGAACCATGGCATGATATGCTATAGAACTGTAAGGTTATGAATGGCATCAGGAGGGTAAAAGGGCAGCCGTAGGTTAAAACACCCTCCCAAAAGAGCATCAAGGAGATCACCTGCAGCCGGCAACACACATCTCCCAGCAAGTGAGGAAACACTGCTCCACACGTGTTGTTAATCCAGCCACAAGGCAATGTGATACCAGAAGATTTTTGGGATTCAGAAAGGGACTGAGCACAGGCTCAGATGCAGGATTTGCCAGATGGCTACAGGCTGGGCAATGAGCCTGGGGACACGCTGCAATGCCTCCGAAAACACAGAGCACTGGCTCCACCATGGCCTCCCCTCCCACCAGCAGGCTCAGCCCACCTCAGGTGATCACCTCCCTTGGGCTGCTCCTGCACCACAGTCCTGGTACCTGCCCTCCATTTCCCCTTTTTCCACAGGGCAGAGGACACCCCCCACACACCCCATCACTCCTCCTCCCACAAACCCTTCATCCGCACAGGGGCAGGGAGCTGGCACTGCCTTTCCTTGTGCACTCCCACCCATCGCTGCAGGCTGGTTGCAGCTCTTGACCCCCGTCCCTGCTCAAACAGCATCAGCCTGGCTGTCCAAAATCCCGGGGGGGGCCAGCAGCATCACAGTGAGGAGGGTAAAGTACCCCTAACGTGAACTCTTGCAAAGCAGCTGCAGAGGGTAAGGGGTGTTGAACCAGGAGGAGAGACACCGCGAATCCCTCCAGCTCCCACAGCAGTGGCAGCCAAACTGGTTTCCAGATGGGCAGGTGCCTCCCACAGAGACCGCTGAAGGTGACCAACATCTCTCCGGCACAGAGCTGGGATCTGACGTAGCTGCCATCCATTTCAAGTGCCACCAGGTTTTACAACAGCCAAGAAACCGAGCCTACACACACAAAAAGGGCCAAATCTTGAACCCTCCCACCGTGTCCTGTTTCCTCTGTGAGCAGCACACGTGCCGGGGCGGGATGGGGAAGCACTCTCACTTGTGAGCTCTGTCTGATGGAGCAGTCTGGAGAACAGTTTCAGGCCAGGTTCTTGGACCCATAAGCTTTCCAGCAGCACCAGGGCAGGGGTAACCACCAGGTATCACAAGGAGCATGGGATGAACTGAACATCAGCTGCTTTTCTCAGAGGCACCAAGAGGGTCCCGGTGGGACAGGGATGACTGCCATCAGAACAAAGTGTTGGCTTTTGCTGGATTCTTGTAAGAAAAGGAAAGTGCTGGTTTCACTCTGATCCCTGAACTTAATGAGCCCTCTCCTTCCCCTGCCCCCAGCTTTCCAGTCTGGCTGCCAAACGGAAAAGCCCATTATTCATAGCGACCTACCAAACAACGGCCAAGAAAGATCTCTTTAAGAGATTAGAAAAATAGCAGTTCCATCTTACATGAAAAGTCACTCTACTGAGGGGAGGGAAAAAATAAAAAGATGTGATAATTAAAAAAAAAAGAAAATCTATTTCCCATTCCCACATGGTAGTGACTGGCAACACAGCAGGAGGAGCAGCAGGCTGCTGGGGTAGCCCAGCTCTCTGTAAGGGCAGGTCAAATATGAATATTTGTTTCTACCACTAATATATACACTAGTAAGCTCTGCATAAAATGAAGTAGTCCAAATGTAAGCAGCTAACGCACACTTCATTGTGTCAAGCCTCAGAGAATACTGTCTGCTGTATGTTTAAAATCTCACTGTGGAAAGGCACAGCAAAATAATTAAAAATTCCTTTTCATAATGAATTCTTAAGATGTGCCTAGTCCTCTGCGGTGCTCAGAGCCCCCTCGCTCTGGCTGACACCAACAAGACTGATGATGCATCACAGGATTTAATAAGTTCATAGTAACATCTGTAAGGAAGGTACTTTATAAGGATTCCGGGTTTGTATACCAGCACATAATTAACTTCAGCGAGATGGGGTGTCAATTACCCAAGCATCTCAGGAACAGGCCTCATTTAATACATGAAATGTCTTGGGCTTAGTAACTTTTAAAAGACTTTTTTTTTGGTTTATGCCAATGTAAAGCTCTGCCTATAACAAGGACAAAAATACTAAATTAACCTGCTAGATGACAATTATCTACAGCATAGACAGGACTGAGACAAAGATCATGATTAAGGTCTTACTTGAATGCAATAAGCTTTTCAAAGAGCTTGTCTCTCGCTCCAAACCTTGTGACTCTAATTCATCACCACTTCGGAGGAAAGTACAACCACTAAAGAGCAACAAACCATCTAACCTACTGCATTTACGCGAGCAGGCTTCTGTCCCGAGTGGTTCTCGTTTCTTCTTTTTAACCAGCTAACAAAGAGGAGGAATCCAGCGAGGGTCTGTCAGCAGGCACGGAAGATAGAGAGACCTCCACCACACACAGCGAACCAGGACGCAAGCACATACACACGCAACACAAAAAGAAAAGAAGAAAAAAAAAAGGAAAAGCAATATGGTTAGAGGGAGGGAGGGGAAGGCTGCAGGCTGCCTTACCTCGCAGAGCTACCAGGAGGGCTGACCCTCGGCGGCAGCAGCACGGGCACAGCCGGCTGCAACTCCTCCCAGAGCCGGCACACGCGACGTGAGGCTGCTGCCGGGAGAAACGCCGTGCCGGGAGACGCACGGGCAAGGTAGGGTTTCAAGACTCCCGGGAGATAAAATGCAAACTAACCCAAGGAAGGTCCCCCCCGACACTTGGCCGCCGTGGCTGTGGGCACAGGCACCCTCAGAGGCACAACTGGGATCAAACCGCATTTTCCCTGCGCGCCGAGCGACTGGTTTAAGGAAAGTAAAGCAAGTAAGTTCTCCTCAAGCAACACAGACTGGGGTGCAAGCGCGAGGCTGGGAGAGCAGCGCTGAGACACAGACAAGGGAGATCGCTGGCAACGGACCAAACCATGACCCTGCCAAAGCCCGTGTTAGAGACTTCGAGGCAACCGAGCTTTTACCATTGGCACCTGAGCGCTCTCTCAGGAAAAGGAGATCCCAGACTGAGGACTGTGTTTCCAAATACATATCGACTTTAACAGGGGCTTGGAAACCTCACATCAAACCAGAGCCACTGCAGTGATGGCCACCAGGCTGGTATCGCAGCTGCCGACCCCAAACAAGCTCCTGTGCTGCTTCACAGAGGGAGAGGCAATGGGGAGGGAGGAGGATGCTGCAGCCCCTGCCGGCGTGGGGCGAGAGGCACTCTGCTGATAGCACCCACCGCCTCCCTCCAGCCCTCCAGCCCCTCTTCTGCGCCCCAAAGACGCGCAAGTTTCTTTGGAGAAACTCCCACAGGGTTCCCGTACCTGCTGCCACAGGTGGTGTGCCTCGGCTCCCAGCAATGGGCACACCCTGCCTGCCCCGAAAAGCTGTGCCATACGCTTTGCCCTTTGTAGCTTCCTGTTAGTAACAAGTATGTCACTAAAGGGCACTGCATGTCTTTGCCTGGCTACAGACATCCCACCACAGCCACAAAAACAGTTTCTGAATTTGGATTTATACAACCTGATCGAGGCAGCTTTTGTATTCGGCTCCAAACAAATTTGGGTTTTGTGCCCTCGGCAGGTTACGGGGCCCTTGCAGACTGACAGATTCCTCCCCAGTTTTCAGTTTGGTTAAAATATTTCAAAAAAAAAAAAAACAAAACAAAACAAAGCACTCCATACACACAAACCAAGATCCACTAAATATGAGCCAATAGGAGGGTTATATCATAAATTAGTATTAGGAAACAGCGTCAAGTCTGTTGACTCACTACACAGAGCCAAGATCTAGCCCTGACCCGAGACGGCACCTTCGGGAGCCCTCTGCCTGCCAGCCAGCTTGCCTAGATGAGAATTTAAATGCCCAGCTTCAGAGACTCATTTCTGAAAGATTTAACCTAGCAACTTTTATATGTTACACTTCCATTAAAGCCTTCCAGTAGAAGAAAACAGGTACGTCTAAATAAAACCAAGACTTGCAGGGCCCAGTGAAGTGTTTATTTAACCAGCTTACATTTAGTATTGTTGAAGACAGCTCAAGACAAAGTTCTTGGAAGGCCAGCAGCAGATGCCAAGAGAAAGTGCACCCAACTGAGCGTTAATAAGACCAACTCACCAGGAGATGGTGAGCTTGCTAACGAGTCCAAGCTCCAGCTTAAGGAACAAGGCAGACCTACGCAGTCTGAAGGCTTCTAATTACTCCCTTTCCTGAGAACAGCCCTCCTGAGATACAGAATAATGCACCCCAAATTATAATTAATAAAAATGGTCTTGGCCTGGGTCCCGCATTATGTAGGAATTGCAGATTTGCATAATTAAGTTGATAACAAATGCCATGACAGACAAGCTGCAGGAGATTATTAGCCTCATCTTTAACAGAATTTCAAAAGAAGCAATATCCAGACATTGAACAAGGAGTATTAACAGAATTGGCTCGCAAGGTCTTGGAGACGTGGGTGTTACTGGGATTTGGTGCAAAGGAAAAGCAGCGTGTGAATTCAGAGGCCAGAATAAGGCACTATCAGTCTCTAACGAGGCTTCGCCTTGAGGTCTTCAGGATTTCTCTTCCCATTGTGCTTTTTCCTCCCCAGAACAGGGCTGCTAAAGGCTATTCATAAATAGCAAATGGAAGTTCACCTCCTGGTGGATCCCCATTCCCTCCCAGCTTCTCAGGCAAACAGGAGCACGTAGCTCACAGACTGCCATCTCTCCACAGCCTTAGTGCAGAACGAAGCAGAAATATGCTGCAGAACTGCTGCCTGTGAGCGTACTTCCCTAAAACAGCCAGCCTGTCCTTGAAAAACCCAGCTTAAATTCCAAGGTTGTAAAAATAAAGAAATTCACATCAGATGTAAATACAATAAGCTCCTAAAAGCAAGAACCAATGCTGTGTCTTTCTGCATAGAGGATAAATACAATATGATCACAACCGAGGCTCCCGGTACTAACCTAATGAGAATAATAAATAGCTAAGATTAAAAACATGAGGGTAAGAAACTCACCAGACTACAGATGATCCTAACAGCCCACCTAGAAAGTAAAATTGTTCCTGAGTAATAAGACCGCATCTACGTTGGATTTTCAGAGCACAATTGTCACTGAAGCTAAAGCGCAGAAGATACCAAAGAAGCTAAAGATGCCTAAAGTGCAGAAGCACAGTGATTTGAGAAACTGGAGCATATCTCCTACCCTTTGGAATAGTAGTTTCACTCTTTCCTGTCTATTATTCACCAATTCATAGTTACAACCTAAGTTTTCTGTTGTTCTTCATTTTCTGATGCCATTATTACCTGTGCAGACTAAGTGTAAACTATTGATATTATTCTAGATCACCACACAAACGGAGCGACAAGTGCAGTTGCAGCATTACTCCCGTAGCTGGTGCCAGCTCAGGAAAGACCAACAGTAGGCTTAATCTGAAGAGAGACTTCCTAGAGTTAGAGTCTATACTCACTGCTTTGGGAAATCTGCTTCCTGGAGAAATGCAGTTCCCAGCTCCACCCAAGGAGTGCAACGAGTAGCAATTCCTTCAAGGGATCAAGCAACTGAGATATCTCTCTTTACTGAACACCTAGAGCTAAATCACACACCCTGGGACTTGGGATGAATTCCTAGAGATTTCAACAGGCATTTTGCCCAGTTGAGGCCATGACCCATGAATCGAACCACAGCAACAGTGTTGGTCAACATGCTGTTATTATAGCACTGTTCAGACAAAACTTCAGCATTGTACCGTGTCAGCAGGAGAAAAGCACCCACTGTAAATACGTAACAGGGTTCTTGCAGAAGAAACCAGTGGGTACCTGTGTTCTCAGCACCTCTTACTGCATTAGCGCTGGGTGGTGTGTGGAGGTAGGGGCAGCGAGTGCCACGTAGGCACCGAGCCAGTGCTTACTGCTGCCTGAGGCCACCCTGCTCCAACAAAACCACACCACCAGAGTGACTCTGCCCAGCACAGGGCTCGACATCAAGAACCTGTATAAACTGCAAAACTGTAGTTCATTATTAAAACAGACCATTCACGGACATGAAACATGGACAGGAGATCCCACGTACTGCCAAGAGCTCAGGAAATACTCCTTTTGGCAGGGCTAAACCCCTTCCTGATTTCCACAATGCATGTTTCCTTACAAAAGCTACTACCAGTGAGCTTCAGTGCTGTCATATCCCACAACTGCAGACCAACCGCTGGAACAACACAGCTCAAGGTGCCAGGATTTCAGTCTAGACAGGAGTTTGTTTGCATTTTTCTATTCATTTCCTTAAACCCCGCTCCAAGTTCATGATGCACAAGACTCATGGTACATGTTACATCTCATAGGTTACCCCAACTCTGTAACACTTATCCAAAGGAGTGGTTACAGTAGATAGAAAGGAAAATATAGATAATCAGTAATAGGCATAAATATGTAATCACTGCCAACTAATCCACACACTTTCTGTGGCCTTCACAAGTCTTTCTTTTTTTCATCTTGCAGGAAACATTAAGGAAACAAAATCTGGCATTGTAACAAAGAACACATCCCATGGCCAGACTGAAAATTTATGATTTTCAGATGCAGCTTCCAAGCCTTATACTATTTTGTTTCATCACCTGAGGTTGCACATGTAACTCTCAGTCCTCGTTTGCCTTACCCACAGACAGGTCACACTAAACGGGAAGTTGCTTTTCCTGCCCCCCATCCACGCTATTCCAAAACACAGCCTTGAAAGTTTGGAGTCAGAAACGGTAGGAGCCTCTTGTTGAAGACGTTACTGGATGTTTCATAGAGCTGCCTCCATCTCCCGCAGCCTGAGCCAGGGGCCGGCCCGGCTGGGTCGTTTGATCCTTTCCCCTCGCCCTGCAGCAGGAATGGGGTCTGACCCTGTCCATGTGCTTCGTGTGGCCCCCTCTGTGTCACACTTCGCCCCACCAGTGGCCACCCCGCTCCAGCACCCAGCACAGCCCCACGGCTTCACAGCGGCGCCTGAGGGACACGCCGCAGAGCCCGCTCGTTTCACTCGACCCGTGACGAGACTAAGAGCACGGGCAGTCTGGGCTGCCTCCTTGGCACAGTCAGTGTCACAGCTTCTGACATTCAAAGCAGTTTAGTACTGCAGACTTTGCTTTTTTTTTTGTTTGTTTGTTTGTTAAAAAGTATCTCTATTAGTAGTTATTGCTTGCTGGAAGTCATCCAGGATGCCACAAAGCTACAAGCACATCTTACTAACTTAAGTACATGATGAAAACAAGTTACTAGACCCACATTTGGCACAGGGTTTGCCCACCACCGGCCCCACAGTACCCACCACAACCTCAGAAGAGGTTTTGCTCCAGGCACCTCCCTCGCTCTCCCCGGAGAGGTGCCTCCCTCCCTGCCCGGCAGCTGCCGCCAACAGCCCCTTCTCTGCAAACACACGTCACTCAGACGCCTAAACCTTTCCTTCCTGAGCGTGCACAACACCCTGCACCACCTTCGCTTCGGCTTCTGACAGACCAAAGGCCGGTGCTTTGCCAGCATTTGAAGGACAGGGCACAGAAATTAAGTGAACCGCAGTGATGTGTTGTTCAGAAGGAGGAAGGGAACGGCAGTCATTAAGTCTGGAGTGTTCCCCAGCGTCTGTGGCACCTGGAATTAAAGCTAAGTTTGGAACTGCAAGAGAAAGAATGACAACGTCAATAAGGTTACACCAAGCATACGAACCACAGCAGATCTGTGGGGACCTGCAGAGCCCACCCTGCCCACGCCGCCTGTGCCAGGGTGCACCATGCGGGAGCTGTTGGGTGCTGCCTGGTTAGTACGGCCGGGTGTCAGCCAAGGAAAGGTGCACCACTATTTTCATTTAAAACAGCATTTTGACATTAACGTTCACTTCTGCCATGCCAGATACAGAGTTAAAACATGGATAGAGCCATCTGAAAGATTCAGAATGTTCAATCCATTTTGTGGGCACTCTATGAAACAGTTCCCTACATGCTGAAGGACAGAAAGTTCAGTGAAGTATTCTCCTGCTCTTTTATCCAGCTTTCAGTTGGAGATCTATAAAGCTCTGCATTTTACAAACTTTCCACATGCCACATTCCAGAAGACTGAGGAGCCATCGAACTCATGCTTCAAGACTGAGCATACTGGTTATTTCCTTTACTATCCAAGATATCAAAATGAATTTTAACAGAAATGGGACTTCTGCACAGACACAAAGGAGACGCTGCCTCTCACCAGCTCCTGACTGTCCAGTCCTCGCTCCAGACCGCAGGGGCTCTGAGGAGCTGGGAGCTGACAACCAGCACCCACCTTGTCTCCAACCACTGGGATGAGCAAAGCAGAGTTCCGGAGCCTTTGATTGTCCTATAAAGGTTTTGGCCAGTTTTGGACATAAAACTGGAAGTCACAAGTAGTTCCAGTTTTTGCTGCCTTTGACAAAATGGGAACCCCATCTCTGTACAAGCTTATCTCCTGAAGTGTGCATCACAACAGGATCCACCACAAGATACATAATTTTATATATATATATATACACACACACACATATATATACACACACATGTGCCACCTCTCAGGCACTGCACAATTTGATTACAATACCTGGGAATACTTCCGTCACCTAGAATACTTCTGTTTTTACAAGTCCAGAAAAGTAAATCTTAGAGCAGCTGCCAATCCTCAACGAGCAGAGATAACACATCAGGCAATTTTAGGCTGAAAGCCTTAGGGTTGACAGGGCAGAGTCCACTTTTAGGAAAGGGGCCGAGGAGAGATGCTTCATTCGGGAGCGACCTGGCATCCAAGGCTCATTCTGCTTTGCAGACATGCTTAAATTCAGTGGTTCTGTAGCAAATGGGGAAATTGTACAGCCTAATTCTAGGAGACAAAAAGAGCAAATCAAAACTGTAGAGGGAGCCAACACTGAAAAGAACAAGAACCAAAAATCTTGTTTGTTATGATGGTATATGAAGTGTACTCTTGACCCTTTACAATAAACTTGTCTACAAGGAAAGTACATGCCTACAAAACTCAACATCTACTTTTAATTTAAAAATTTCAGAAATTCTGATTATATCATGTTTATTTTATCTTGTTACTGCATGTTTATTATATCATGTTACTGCAAAGGTACTAAACTTATTAATAATTACACTCAAACACGTAAATACAACCCTGCTGATGAAATGTTAATAAAATCACAAAGAAGCTTTAGGTGAAAAATAAGAAATGAAGCAAAAACTCAATTAGAAAAGGCATAGCAGAATTCTACTGTGGACTGTAAAAGAAATCTCACTAATGTACAGAAAGAACATAAAGGCATGAGCATCAAACTCACCTTTAGCAGGGTTCGAGCGACGTCTTGTTCTCTCTGACCAGAGTTTTCACATTCTCCATCTTTAAATCCCAGCTATCATGATCGCGTTGTTCAGTGGTAAAGGGCACATTCAGGTAAAAGGCAACTTCGGTAAAAGGCAACTTCAGCAAAAGTCCCTTCCCGAGTAATCACTGTCTTCCAAATTCTATTTAATTTAAAAATGGAAACTATACTCTTAGTATTTGTTCCTGAAGACAGCCATCAACACCCGTTGTTCTTTCAGCAACACTCTTGCCCACGTAGCTTGTAAAAGAAACACCCTTCAGCACCTAATTAGTCACTCATTTAGCATTCGGGCTCAGCACTTCCAAAAGGCACCAGAGGTAGAAAGCTTCAGCTGAGGGACAGCAGAAGTACAATGGCATCACTCAGGACAAAGTCCTCCTGCCACAGAGAGCAACATCATTATCTCTATAAGCTTCACAGGGAAAAAAAGACATGGAGCCATTTCTCCCTGAAAAGCACACAGCAAAACATGAGCATTGCCAATATCACAACACTCGTGCTCTTAAAGAATGCATAAAAGGAAACCTTCATACTGAGACATGGAAGAGTTACCTTTTGAGGAAGATGTTTCTGATGACTTAAGACACCATCCAAAAGCCAGACTCTCATCCAACCTGTATTTGGTATTGTTTTACAGCTAAACAATGCTCACATTTCCATTGAAGTGTTGTATATGTACAGAGACACACAGGTGTTTCAATAACTGTCGGCAAATACACGTTTAGAATGGCCGATGCCTAGCTGTTTTCTTGTGGGGCTAAGTTCTTGATGAACCATGGCAGGAAAGTCCCTCAGCCACCTCCCCTCTGAGGACTTAAAAGCTAATCTCGTCTGTGTGTTTGGGATGTGCACTAAATCTAAGTAAAACGTCTTAAAAAAGGCTTCAGAAGAGTCAAGCCAAAATATCACCCCAATTCCCATCCCTCTCTTTAGACGAAATATCCTACGACTGAACAATAGTCAGAATTTGTGTCCCAACAGGCTGGAGAGGGGTGAAACTGGGGACACACAAAAAATATTCTCCAGCTGCTTTGCTACATCACATCACCACCACC
>JAOXJM010000052.1:19553162-19612212 GCA_026413425.1 Tringa solitaria | reverse complement strand
CACCACCACCGATTTGTTTCACCCAGCCGATGGAGAAACGCCCTGGCACTATCCAAGTGCTCTACAACCAAGTTTTTCTTTTTGTTTCACAGCTCCAGCTCTACGTACTGGGAAGCCCGCTCTAACTATATTTTTCAGTATCTGTGGATGAAAGCAACATGAACCAAGAGAAAAAATAAATTGCTTTGAATTAAAACAGAAAAAAAAAGCTATGGCAGAGAAACCATGTATTATGTGCATTGAAATGCCAGAAATACTGTTTAATACAAACTCTGCAGTACAATGCACACTTCAAACAATTTCTAACTATGAGAATAATGATGCCACTAAACTGCAATTTTTAATCTATTTTTGCAGCATAATGACAAGAAGAAGAAAGTTCCAGGGTAAGAACTAAAAATTTAATTACAGTAACAATTTTTTATTGCATGTTTAAAATGTATTTTTAAAAACAAATAGTGCACGCTGGCTTCACTTTAATCTTCTGAAATATGCACTTATGATGGGAAGCCCTGGGGCTACAGATCCATCTATGATATTTATTAACAAAATATAATCCCAGTCCGTTTCCCCAGGGGACAGTATTTAATTCCAAAAGATTGTCAACCCTGTACTCTAACACACTTGAATTAATTGTTTGTGTACACTAAATCCATTTATTTTAAATTTATTTTGTCTACATTTAGTGAAATAAAAACATCGCCCTGTACAATCCACCATCAGCAGTGAGTACAACAGCAAAAATTATTATACAGTTTATACACACTAAAATCTTTTCCTTTTTCCTATAAAGAAACCAGAACAAACCTAATCAATATAGAGTTTAATTTAGAAGAACTCAAATTACAGAAGGGAAAGCCAAAATTATTATGGTCTTTTCTGAGCCCCCAGAAGTTCCTGATTCATGTTGTTGGAACAGTGAGTGCAGCTGAAGGAGTGAAACATGCTCAAGTTGTCTTCTTGGGTCTTCAAAAAAATACCGAATATTTAAATTAAACATGGCTAGTTAAAGAAACATTTGAAGCAGAGCAATATAACTGGGAATTTTGCCTTACCAGTTGTGGTTTCTTTTAAACCCAACTTATACAATGCGCGAAGTGCTAAGCAACACTACAGAAACACATTTACATCAACACTGAAGATCTGGGGAAATGAAATTCCAACAATTTTATTTTTTTAAATGAGCTGTATTTTCTAAATTTGTTTTATTTTTCTGTTTTCATACAGTATTGAAAACAAACGCGGCACATTCACATTTTCCCGAAGAATTGTAAGGATGATCTCTACAGGGATAACGTTGAAAAGCCTGAAGCTCAATCAATTGATGTTGAAAACTCTCAAAAGGAGTAAAAGGCTTGATCTGAATGGTCTAGAACATGTATTGTAATTTAATAGAAGAGATGGTCGTCTTAATATTGATGATTTAAAAGAACTTCCCAGTTCATGCGGAGAGTACAGTCCAAGAATAAATCAAATTTTCTGAACGCATTTTATGCTACGTAAGTGTATACTTTGCGATCCTCAGGTGTTCGTGCCAAATATTCTCTCTCAATAAGTCCTTCAATACGTTTTTTAATAACAACTGGACTTGGTAAGAATCGGGCCTTCAGCTGCTGAGTTACCTAAAACACAAGATCAAAACCAATAATATAAGATCACAAAGCAAGTAAGATCATTACGTATCCTAATTGACCAAAATAATCAGAAAACCACATTTAGACAGGGCTGGCTACAACCACGAAGCTTAAGAGGTAGCCTGCAAACTGACAGTTTTTCCCGTGTTGGTTGCTTGCTCGTTTTTGGGTATGATTCAAAGTCCTGACCCTCTACAGAGGCATGGTCACAACCTGAGAATCATCTCAATTTCACTTCCCTAAGGGAGTTGAAGAGCAGAAAACGTGTACTATTCTTGAAGCTGTCAGAACTCAGGGGTTAAGAGCTCTGCTAAGAGCTCAAATCTCCCAAACCTGGACCCAACAGTCAGTAAGCAAGATCAAAGCAGAATATAACATGAAGTACAGTGGTTTTCGTTGCCAAATGTTATTTCATTTTATACGTACAATGTATACAAATGTATATCATCATAACAGCAGCAAAAGAAGGAAAATTAGATAAACCCATACACACATCCTAAAGTAAAGGGTAAGGATTTAGACGTGTTCATAGAATCATAGAATCATTCAGGTTGGAAGAGACCCTTGGGATCATCGAGTCCAACCATCTACCCTACTCTACAAAGTTCTCCCCTACACCATATCCCCCAACACTGCATCTAAACGGCTCTTAAACACATCCAGGGATGGTGACTCAACCACCTCCCGGGGCAGCCTATTCCAGTGTCTGACCACTGTTTCTGTGAAGAATTGTTTCCTAATGTCCAGATACACAGGGAGGAAAAAAAAAGGGATGATTAGATCCAGCATCTCTCAAAAGCCTTTCAGAACCATATTAGTGAGAGCCATGTAACTTTCATGAATTAACAGGAAAAGCAACAAGAATTCCCAAGCCCATAACAAAACTGTGTACAAGTATATACCTCTGCTACTAGCACATTGTGTTGCATCTTCTTCCTAGATTTCATTATCCGAACTATAGCAGCTTCTATCTCATGTTTTCTGTCATCATCTACTTTCTGCCTTGTTTCTTTCCTTTCTGGATCAGATTCTCCTTGTTTGGCAGCAACTTAAAGAAAAGAAAGAGAATGGAAAGTATGTTAGCAAAATTAAAATTAATTTCATTGTGTAAGTGTTAGCTTCGCTACTTATTTCATCTAGACATCAAGTGTTATTTCCCTGAGTTTTGACATTCTCAAACGTTTTTTTTTTATGAAAAGCAGCCACAAGAACATATTAACACTTTCTGGCATATTTTGATAACAACTGACAAGGTAACAATCTGTTATTTAATTATTGCTATGTTAAAATTTGAACAGCACTGAAATCTGCTTACAGGCACCACCAACCCCCACACTGCCATTACATATTTTTCTCTTTAATATAGCAAATAATCCATTATTTAAAATAGAAAAAGGAGTGAAAATTTGCTTCAAACTAGTCAAATACTTTGAGAGTTCATCAGAAGAAATAGTCCAACTTTATCCTCTAAAACTCAATTACATTCCTTGTATTCTGTTCTCCTACTTGCGCTTTATTTCTGCCCTTGTGCCTAGCTTTTCTTACCCTTCCACCCAAGCATCGCTATTACCAAGCCCTCCTCCCACATCGCTATACCACTCCCTTCCCTTCTTCACTCAAAAGTCCCAAGCACGTATTGGCTTTAAAGAGATATACATTAAAAAAATAAATATTCTGTGTAAGACAGACACATAAAAACACAAGTATCAAATTTGCTCCAAAACCATCTTGAAACCTCAATCATATTCCCCATTCACAGACATTAGCGGAGTGAAAAACAGAATTCCACTAAAGCTCAAACAGTTGTCACAGAATTTACTTTAATTCTGGCAGTGAAGTGCCTTGCGTCCTGGTAAGAGGGTTCTCAACATCTTCCTTTGGCTGCTGTGTTGCTGCTCACCAGCAAAATTCTCCAGATGTGGCCAATGTGTGGACAGGACAGCACACTGCGTGCGTACTGGGGCAGGCTCACTATCACTTAATCGGAGGGGTACATGGAGTGTGATGTATATAGGTACTACTATATGATGTATATAGGTACTACTGGGTTTTACACACATCCCCGTACAAAGGGTGCTGCACAGAAGCCCAACAAGTTCTATTATGTGCAACAAACAGCATGTGAAATGCCAATGTTGCACTTAAAACATTGCCAGTGATGCCGTGTATTTTACGCACTGAGATCTGCAAAGTCAGAAAATATTTTCAGATGTACTAAAATTAAGAACTAATCTTCCAAAACGCTCTATGAAGTGTATCCACAGCAATGCTACAACTCAGAAATTATTTCCAGAGAGCGTTCTAGACAAAAGGTGTCAGCATTACTTATGCATAACACAAACCAGCACTTCTATGAGCTAGTAAAGTGGTATTGTACTCATCAGCTTCTCTTACTTGTCAAACCCAAATCATTGCACAAAAACCTTATAGCTACCTGGCACTTGGAAATACTTAGACACTGTTGTATCATGGGCTAAAACCATCACTCAATTCCACAGCAGTGCAGCAACTTACACATTTATGAGGCAATTTTCCTATTTCTGATTCTATCAGTAGTCAATTTTTAATTTTACTATTAGATTTGAATTTTATTTTCTTTCAGTATTTCCTTATAAAAGAGAATTACAGATTTTGTGAAGTAGAAGGCTTTTAACTATGACTTCCAGTTTTCTTGGCATTTAAGTTTTCATTTTGATGTAACTAATCATCAACAAAAAAAAAGTATCGCTCTTTTCCTTTTACTTGCATGGGCATTAATCCTGCGAAAGATAATCTGACATTTTTTCATACAATTTTGAGATCGCAAGACAGTAGAATATAAAGCTCACTTACCCGTCTGAATCTTGACTCTGTGTAGCTTAGATGTGAACTGATCATTCACTGTAAATATATGACCATTTTCTATTTCTTTTGATTTAGGTTCTTTTGTGAGAACCCGCTGTGTCGGTTTGCCACACGCAAGGGACTGTAGGGCTCTAACCAGTTCTCTTTCGGGGATATCAGTTTCTTGTTGAATTTCCTAAACAAAAATATCTTCATTAGTTTATGGCTACTGCAGAAATATCATGTTTTGCAAACAGCAGCACTGATTACCTAAGATGTCCACCTTCAAGTGTGCAAAACACTACTACTATGACAGTTGTGGGGTTTGAAAAGTTAGGATTCGTTTGGTATCAAAGTCTCAATATGTACTATGCAAATTCATCCACCTGGCAGTGAATTCCGTCAAATAAATAGTCAGCATGAGCTGAAAACAGAATGATTAACCAGCTGACTCATTTCACTGTAATTTTTGAGAAAGCTGAAAGGATTTTTTCACTGTCTCCAACATTTGCTGAATGGAGTGAAACCAAACCTTCTAAATAACTCAGTCATGGAAAACATCCACGATGTTCCTGAGCGTTCCTGACAAAGAACTGTGTAAATGCTTTTGCATTCAGCAGCACCGTTCAAAACAACATCTTTACAAATGGAAGCAAACAAGGTCTAGTTCCACCGCAACATAGAAATACTCCAGATTATTCAAAAAGGAAGTGCAATTAACACTTTATTTACAGCCCAGACGTCCTTGGCTAGGGCTTCTACAAGTGAAACACAAGAAAAGAAAATATTGCGGTGCAGCATAAGCTTAGAAGAAAAATGTCCAGTAAAGGTTTGTAAAACCATGTACATAACTTGTTGCTCCTTTGCCAGTATTCATACGGGTTCAGCTGACTGCCACATGTTAGGTAAATTGCAAGTGATCACAAGTCAGTAAGCAAATTAGACTTGATGCACTATGGAGTTTTAATGTGCTTTAGGAATAGGTCAACTACTACTGCTTCCTCACTGAGTTCCCATTCATTAGTTTCATTTTAGAAGTCCATTTTCTCCCTTTTTCTAGTTTGAGGAAATTGCAGACATCTCTGCTTTCACATGCCCATTCGGACTCTTGAGGGACCTCTAGCAGCTAAAGATTAAACTACTGAATAGGAAAAATAAACCTCACAGACATGTAACTGTCCACAAGAGCTGACACATTCTCAGCTTCCCCACCTCTGGCTCCAAGAGCAGTATCAACCTCTTCCACTGTCTCCATAGATTCCTAATTCTCATGGCACACAGGTCAAACTGATGACCTTCAGGCTAAAGAGCAGCAGTAACAACACCCAGTGATCAAAATGCTAAGATCTGTAAAGAACTATGAAGAACTTGTTAAAAGCTCTTTCAACAGTGACTAGAAAAATCAAACTTCAAAAGTATAACTAAGATCTATTACATGATGTTATTTCATGAGTGTACTCAAGTTTTTTAGAATCAATGCAGAAAAGAAATGCCACTCTTCTGTGGTGATCCACCACTGACACCATGCAATAAAAGTCATTTGGATGTACTGGCCTCTACTCAGACTCTGTCACCAATTACAGTGCATCTCATACACAATGTCTCAGTAGCAGGTCTCTGTGAGGCCAAGGCTAAGACAGAATATACCTTACTTTTCAATTATAGACCCAACATTGTATGTGCAATGTTGACTTCATGTGAAATCATGGGAAACTGTTTTTGACTCAAGTTCAAATTCACTTCAACAAGCTAAATTAAAAAAAAAATCAGTAAGTCTAAAATTAAAAAATTTCAGAATTTTGATACCTACTGCTTATGGATGATTGAGAAGTAATAAAACATATCTAAACGTAAAAGTACTCTTAGCATAATGCACTCAAATGTTCATAGTATTTGAAATAAGCAACATGTATCCACATACTTTAACTATTTTCTAATAACAAAATGCCTCTTCCAAGCAGCTCACAGAAAATTACTATTTCTTGATTTGTTGCTTTATTTAAAACACAACTGTCACCTTCACACATTTTATCCAGATCCAGTACAATAAATAACCCTTTCCATAGTCACAACAAGACCATCTTACTGTAATGTACTGATCAGCATAAATTTAACAAACCAAAAGAAACGTGACACTTAGATTTTAGACTTTGGTAAATGTAAAGCCTCAAGGCTAAAAACTAAACCCAGCTTATTAATGATGTAATGCTTCTGACATGCAGGTTCCCAAATCTTGATTTTTTGATCAACACCTAAAATGAATCCTTTCAAAACTAAATCACTTCTACACGGGAATATATATGCTCTGCTTTTGATCGAAGCGAAACAAAAGAGCTAAAATGGAGTTAATTTTTTTCTGATGCTAAGCACCCTTATACTAACCACTATGTATGTATTTCTGTGGTTTTTTTACTTCACTCTGCAGCATTCCAATTCAGCCACTAATGTATGCAAACCATTTGAGTTTCAGAATTTAAAAGTTAGCTTAAAAATATGAACCACTGCAATATGCTGCCTCAAAAGGCGGCACAACTTCAGGTTGGATAAAAAAATGTGTAGCTATGAATGTAAATGCAGATAAGAGATGCTCCTTTGCTCTCTTTTTTCCTTCAGTCTGTAGCATATCATTTTTCTAAACATAGTTTTATATAGATGTTTGATGTAACAGTGAAAAATGTATACTTCCCCCCTCCCCCCCCTTTTCCAAAAATACCTTATTTTAAAGGGCACACTGGAGTTGTGCACAAGAGTGGTACCGATTACACAATCTTAGTTCTAAAAATATTACCAAGTGAGCTCTATCAGGAGCCTACAGAAAAGATGATTCTAGGCATGGAACTGCCTCTGTCCATTTCTATACAAGAAAGTTTATTGGAAGGAAAAAGTGCAGAAGGAAATGAAAAGAAAAAACATTATGTCATTTTGTTGAAATAACAAAAAAAGAAAAAGGATTTTTATTTACAGACTTCAACCTGTAGATCTTCCAAATCAGAGATCAACAACAGACAAAACAGGTAAGCCAGTATAAAGTTCTAATATCTCATTTTTGTGGAATTATCCAACAACTTTACTTTTACTACCGTCACATTTGCCCTTCTTGTTTGTTAAACCTAAGGAACCCAAAATTTTCCCCTTATTTTTGATGTCATCATTAAAAAACCTAAAATATCGAGATGTACTGTAAATTAACAGAAAAGTATGTTGAGAGTTAGGTGACACTTGATTAGAAGAAATTGAATTCTTTGAAAAAATTAACATTCTTCAAATGCTTGCTTGAAGATCCTCTTAAATTCAAACAGCATTAACCTACACCCACACAGCCACCAGTTCTTTTGCATATATAAATAAAGTTTGCTGTACAAGAATACAATCAATTCATATGTTTTTGTGAAGGAATTTTGCTATACAATAATCCTTTAAGTTTCTGTAACATCTTATGCATAATTTTTGCATCATTATTATCCCAGTTTTCTCTAAATCCCATGGCTTAGTGGCTATTAGTATTATTGTGAGGATCTTGTCAAGTCTGCAATTAGTAATCACACTGAATGCAAAACAAAACAGCAAAGTCTGTTCAACTGTGAAGGCAACTTCAAATTCATCTGTTCAGATGGGAATCTGCAGACACACTTGTACATCAGAGAGTTTTATGCTTACACAAGCACACACCACAAGTCATCTCTCGCACTATGTTGCAGTAAAAGCACTAATGTGGTATGACAGAGAAATAACAGTTGCCCAACAGTCAGCAATTAATCATGGTATTCAATAATCAATGTACAAAGATAAAATTCATCCTACTCTTAAGTTTTCATAAGCTTTCCTGGCTGGAGTTAAAGACAACTCCCACACACTTCACCAAAGAAACCAAACAAAACAAATATGCCTTTTTAATATTTTAGTTACAGTGGGACACAAAGTAAGAGTTTAAGAACTCCCAAACCAGAAATAAATAAAACATACACAACCTAAAAGCACATGGACATACTTCACTATCATCTGCTCTTAGTAAAATAAAAGATAAGTTAGAGCATGTATTAAAAATTGCATTTCTCACTCCTCTACCAAGTATTATTTATTCATATATAGGTGATGCTCTACTACTCATAAAGCCTATACTTTTGAGGAATAAGGTAGCCATCAGCCCAATTCTAACATCAGCTTCAAGAAAAACAGCTGTTAAGTCCCTCTCTGCCCCCCTCCTCCAACATGAATGCCGTAATACTCTTGCAAAAGATTTCACAATACAGAGGACTTTCTGTGCTTTAAAATAATCTTTTTTTGAACTACGAGTAGTTTATTAAGAGCCTCTTATCAAACCCTGCCTTCCTTAATCCCAACTGAGACCGTTTCAAAGGAACATTCTTTATTAACCAGCTAAAGAAGGCCAAATAAGCTGAAAACAAAATCCAAACAAGAAGACAAATTATTACTATGCATAGCATGGTCAAAAGTAGATGAGAAAACCTGGAAATCCACTCCACTTCCAACTGCACCCATACTGCTTTTCAAGGCTGCCAATGCTCTCTCAAAAAGAAGACAATGTCTAAACCGAAAGTATTAATTGACATTAACAAGGCAATGCTCAAACCGCACACCACAGGCTCCTCCACCACTCCCAAAGCCTTCTTCATCATCACCTACCAGCTCACCACTTCAACCTTTCCCACCAATGCTCTTCTAGTCTTCTTGTTAAGGATCTACCTGGACCTTCATTGTCCTTTCTGGCTCACCAGCTCAGAGAAGGGATGAAAGTTCTTCTATTCATCCCCCAGCTCACTCCAGCCTGCCAATTTAAGCTCTTCAGTGCTTAAGAAGCCAGGATACAAACCCTTCTCCACCCTTTGGCCTCTAAATCCAGTTCCTCAAAGATAAAAATGAGCAAATGGAGCCACCTGCTGCATTCCAACTTCAGCTTTTCTATAGCTCTATGGCCTAGGAATAACCACAGTCACAATTTTCTTCAGTATTTCTAAAATCTTCTGTTCCCAAATAATTTCCTACCCTAGGACTGCTTCCCTGCTGCACTGCTAATGATCTGCTTCCTGTATTTATTGCCTTCATCCACACTCAAATAGAGCAAGAGATACCTGATCATCAAAGGCCTATTCTAGAGGACAAGAAAGTGCTTGAAACAGTTACTTAAAATCAGGTGAGAAAAACACTTACCTCAAATGTATATTTTTCTCTGTTGTTAAAGAGCATTAATATCGTCATCTGGAAAGTGGAGACTTGCAATATGTGCTTCCGTGTATTTGAGCCAGTTACTTGGGCACCTCCTACGCCAACCTCTGAGCCATCTTCCTGTTTTAAAATTACAAAACTACTGTTAGATTATTGTCCACTGCAAAATATTTTACCTTGGCAAGATTAATGTTATAGGATGAAATTTTTATCTAGAAGATCAGTCTACACAAGTGATAGAACAGCACACGCCTGGTGTCATAACAGAATGCCTCTCCAGTAGCTGTCTCAGAATCACAGGGTGACTGAGGTTGGTGGCATCTCTGTAGGTGCCACGGTCCAGCCACCATTCGAAGTCAGGCCACCTAGAGCAGGATGCTCAGGACCGTGTCCAGTCAAATACTGAGCATCTCCAAGGATGGAAACTCTACCACCTCTCTGGCCCCTCTTTCACTGCTTGTCAATCCTCCTGTTTTCCTACTCTTATATTTAAAATTATCAAAATATTTATCCTACAGTAATATGATTTTAACATCCTCACAAATCTACACTATTAATACTTTGTGTTATGGGATTTTGTTTTCATTTTTGCATTGCCTTCTATGCTCCCGAGTGTCATGCCATTACTACCTCTAGCTTAACCTTTTAGAACTGGTCTAAATCACCAGCAAATTATTTTCTTGTATACATAAACATCAAGCACTATACTTCTATAAACTCTACTAAGATTCTCATAGTTGGAAAAATGCGGTCCACATTGCTAGCACTCTGCATATGAAAAGCAGGCTAAACTTGGCTTAACAACATTTTTTCACATTAACAAAAATTACTCTAAAGACAAACATCTCACTTTTCACTGATGCAGTCAAAAAAAACAACCCCAAATGCTCAAACCGTTCAGGTCCCTTCGAGATTAAAATTACTACTTTTCTATGAGATAACAAAGAGATGATGCTGAGTGATGCACTCAAATTAGATTTAGAGAAGGGAAAAAAAGTCAAACCAAAAATGCTACAAAGGAAGAATCAGACTACAAAACCAACGGAAAGCATCTTTTTCTTATATTATCAATGCGTAAGCTTTTATTTTACAAAATTCTGAAGTTATTACAAATGTGCACTCACTTTTCAAAAAAAAAGACACAGTATTTTCATAATCTTGATACTTTACCTTTTTAACAGGCCCGTAGAAAGTGGCATTGAGATCTGCAGAACCCATATGATGCTGGAGTGTCAGCTGTCGCCCACTATGTTTGGCTAAATAAAATCTGCAATATAATTTCATTGAAAACTTAAGATACAAAATGTGAACTATGTATTAAGTGGAAATTGCTTTAAACAGTTAAATAGACATTTCATAGCCATTATGAACACTAAGAATTTTCTAACTTTAGTTTTTTCAAAACATTAACTCTCATTAGAATTCTAATTAAAAGCTCCCCAAAACTCAAGCCTCAATGTGACAATTGCATTCTCTAACTTTCGCATGAGCTGAAGAGCAGTACACTAGCATGTCTTTAACAGTAAAACATATCTAAGTTAAGTTTAGAAAGTTTCTTCTTAAAACCTCTACCTAGAAATCTGCTTTAATACATACCTTCTAAATATTTCAAAAGCATGTCTGGGAGCTGGAGGGATGTTGCACTTTGGTGTGGCTGACTGAGTAGGCCAGTAACCTGTTGTGAGGACTCGCACTGTAAGATCAACACCACCTAATGAGACCTAAGGAGAATTGGGAGAAAACATTCATTATTTTAAAACAGGATCATTTTTCACCATTTTTCTATATCCATTTCGAATGTCTCGAATTTTCTCAGACTAAGAAAAACAAGAGACATATATCTCTAAACATTATTTTTACAAAGCCAGGCAAATGAAGTCATCACTATGGGAGTAGATGGTACAGCAAAAATCCTCCACATTATTCTCCTCTGGCATGTACGAGTGAGCAGAATTTAACAAAAATTCTTAACCAATAATGAAATGCCTCTGATCATAAAGACAACTCATAATACATGTAATAATTCTTTCTAAACAGGTTTTTGCATACATACAGTAAACCCAGGTTATTAAACGTACCAGTTTCAAAATAACTGTTTATAAATTTACTCTCTGGAAGCAGAGAGTAAACACTGAATATGTAACATAAAACCATAAGGAGCTTTTCCTGCAATTTACCTCTGGACAACAGTGTAAACAGTTACTCACTTTTACACCCACAACCTAGGCACTTTCCCCAAAGACAGCCATTACCAGAAATATTCAGCGCTGGTTAGGAAACATCCTACAACTGAAGTGCTGATCTATGAGGTTGTTGTGTAAGTAGGTGATAAACATCTGGCTAGCACTGAGGCATAATCCTCGCGAGGCATCTCAACTAAGCTGAATATTATTAAACTTAAAACTGACTACTTTAAGCTCTAGGAGATATAACTAATACCTTCAAAGAACACACATTATGGACAAGAAAAACCAAAGCATATTATATCCAACTCGTTATAAACCTACAACATAGAAATAGAGTACATTGTGTTTTAGAAGGTCAAAAACTGTCACATGAACTCAGAAACCTTCAGTATTAAATAGCAGAGTAGTATTTCAATGCACAATGGAAGAAGTTTTGCATTGTGTGTGTTGAATACCTGTGTGCATTGACAAACTGCTGAAAAATCTAGACTGACAAGTGACAGGCTACCCACACAGAAATCCATTTGATTGGATTTTACTAAGGTTTAAGAGGAACAACTTGCAAAAGTGTGTAAAGACCCATATAAAGGTTGTTCTGCAGCCAACATTACTGCCACACTTCTAATTACATATCACCAATATCATGAGGCTCACAAGAGAAATTCAGAGCCATTAAGAAACAGAGAACTAGTTAATCTGTGGATCACCTGAAAAAAAAACAAAACACAAAGCTTTGTTTTCCTCCAGACAAATTGCAGGGAAAGGTCATCGATGCAGACAGAAAGATACAGAAAATATCTTTATCTAGAATTGAAAAATCTTAGTTGAGATGGCAACCACTTCCTGATTTTTTTTTTTGGTAATAGCCAGACCAGCACACAGAATTCAGTTAGAATGCCTCACATCATACATTATACAGAGCACTGAGCAGTTTGTGACTTGAAAAAGTTTTGGAAACACTGTATTTTGCAAGATGTCTTTTCAACATAAAAATGGTTTTGAACTAATGGAAAGTGACTTGATCTAATCTTTACAAAACTCCAAGAAATTGAAGTTTTAGGATCTCGGTTGTAAAAATTACCCATAATCTATTAGATTGGACTTTTCCCCACTGCTGAGCTTCCACTTACTGAAAGCAAAGCAATCATCTTCACAGTCCTTGGCACTACCTATATGTCAGTATATAGAATCCAGCAGGAGACTCTGCAGGTAGGCTTATTTAGAGAAGAGCAGATGCCTGCCTCCTCTAGGAGGCACCATACATATAATGAAGATAAACTGTTTAAAAAGGAGTAGAATGGACTATTACATGTAAAACACAGTATCACCAGGAAGTTAACAGTAACATAAAAAGCCCAAATATTTTCCTGCTTATATTTCCTCTTAAATATTAGTCACACTAATAAAAATATACACACTTCCATCATAAGTACTCCAGAAATTTCATTAAAAGACCATGAATAGGCTGACCAAAAGGCAACCATCAGGCAAATTGCTTGGTCCCTCGACTAGAAAAAGCTGAAGTTTCAAATAAAGCCTAGCAGAGTATCTGTTAACAACTTGAATTCATCTTATCAGCTCTATATAGCTAAAAAGATGATAAAGACATCATTTATTAATTCACTTAATGTAAAACTGTCACAAAGTACATAAATCTAACACCAAAAAAACCCATGTACAAGTTCCACATGCTACGTAAAAAATGGGAATACTCTAATAAATTTTTCTTGAAATTACTATTTCAAGCATTCTAGACAGAAAACACAATTAGCCTCTAAATAAAAAAATCAGTAGTAAAGCTGCCTGATATAAGAACCCGATAGACACCTTTTTATCTACCCGTATGTGCCCCTACAACCTTTTCTGAAACCACTTTCAGAACATCCCGTTTTTTCACTCATAATAATTCACAGTACGCTGATGAGGAAGATTTCAGCTGGCTGCTCCAAGACAGTAAAGATTTCAGATCACTGTGCACAACCAGGGACATCAGAGTGAGTACATCCATGAGCACATTCCTGGCAGTCAGATTTCTGAAACTGATTCAAATGTCCTTGATGCACAGAGTCACTTACCTGCAGACAGGGAACTACTTGGCTGTTTATTATATATTACTAAGTGCTACCGAGTACCAGCATAGGAAAAAAAAAAAGTGTTTAGAACAAGTAAACTGAATCTCAAGATAGAAGTGATCTCTCCATGGTGCAATATCCCAGAGGTCCCCTTTTACAACAAGGTGTAATACTTCCTGATTGAACAATTAAGTCCATATTTGGCAATTTCAGGGAAATGGTAGTTCTGCTTTTAGTAGAGGCATTAACTGCATCAGGAAAGCTAAATATGAGATGGCACGTTTGTCAAGTACCCGCAGCATGCCATATTTTTCTTGCTGTTAGCATAAAATACGGGTTGCAACAGATTCTGTGATTCTGTGACACGGAGTCTGTGCAACACAGGTAAAGGCAGGCACAGCTGGGCGGGGGGGGGGGGGCACAGCTGGATGGCCCCCGCCCGCCCCCTGCCGGCCGCAAGCGGCAGCGGCGCCCAGCTGTGCTCGGCCCGGCAGCGGGGCTGCAGCTGGGCCTGGGCTGCAGAGCCCTTTCCAGAAGAACACGGATAAACTAGACATTAAAACAGGATTTTATGGAATGAAACTGGAACTGCTGGAGCTGCGGGTCAGGCCTCCAACTGCCTTTTGCATTTTGGGAAATACTAACAAAGTTCGTAAGATGACGAACACGGCAAAGAGAAGTACAGTTGGAGGGTGCTAACAACATCCTTCTTTCCACATGCATATACCAACAAATTTAAAACAACAAGCCTTCATAAAAGCCTTGGGTTTGTATTGAAGTAAAAGAACAAGCGCAGACCCCCATGCTCTTACCCCAGTTGCCTGAAGATGTTGCCTGAACTCATCCATCGTTGTGTTTGAGATGCTCATGTCCCTGAACATTCCTTCCAGTTTAGATGTGAACTGACATCCACATTCAGTCTAAAATATACAAAATAACTTATTGTGCCAGCACTATGAAAACAGAGCTCCTGATATGCAAACTGCAAGACTAAGAGTTAGTTTATAAATCTCATTAAAATTATATCTCTGTACTTTCGGTTATTGGGATTCCTATTTGCATTACTTTCAGAACTTTAAAAGTTTCATGTTTCATATAATGAGCTAACTCTAAACATATCAAAACTTGCTTTCCTTCTTTTTTCTCCATTAGTGTAATATTGGTTTCTTTTTTGCTTCCTATCTCATCTTAAAAAAAAATAAAAATAAAAAATCTGTGAAAACTTACAGACCACAGCATAACCTTTCACCTGCTTTTAGCATGATACTATTAAGGGAAATAAAAAAAACTTTATTTGCATTAGAACCCCATCCTCCCCCCTTTGTTCTAAGGGTGTTTAATTTTAAAGGCTTATTGCAGATTACAAAGTGAGATTACTACACCTTTTGAGAATCAGGGCCATATGTATATTTAGATACATGTGCACAAACACATGCATTTCAGTTGCACATACAGGACTTGTGCCCATAACACGTAGTTTGACATACGGTAAAGGCAAGCATGTCAGCTTCAGCAGCCTCATCACTGTGCAAAGACATGAATGAGGAAAGTGTGAAGCTCAGGTTCACTGATTCATCTTGCACACGTATGACCTGTGCCTTCTAAATCACCAGGCTAGAAAAGGTAGAGAGGTAATTGGGAAGGAATTAATACCAGTAATTTGGAATTAATACTGGTAATTTGGAGAAATCTGATGCAAACAGGCTGTGCTCACTGATAGAATATGAAGGTCAAAACTGAAGATCAGTAAAGTTTGATTTTAGTATCAAATCACTCCAGTTCGGAAGTTCCCTAGCGATTTATCATGCCACTTAGAAAGAAGCTGCATCAGAACTTGCTTCAAGGACTGCTCACCTTTAGGCTTTATTTTCTTCTTCATCTCTCGGACTATTTAATCAGTCAACTGAACCAACTAAGGAAAACGTGTTTTCAGACACTGATATGAAGATATTTTTTTTTCCAATCTATCTCAAACTACTTAATCAAAAGGGAATTGAGCATTATCATCAGTTTTCAGATGGAGGCAACTAAAAAACAACAACGCATGCAATAAAAACTTCTACTGTGAAAAAAAAAAAATCTAGGATAAAACACAGTCTTGTCTTCAAATCCAGTCATTAGATATCAGGAGTAGTTCACTTATTTACAGTCTTAACAGATTTATGTGTTTATTTTTTTAAAAGAATAGTTTTGTTTTCTAGATTGTTCTCTCATCACAGTTGCTTGCTAGTATTTCCTCTATTTCCACAGCATTATTCAGAAAAACCTTTCATATTTTCTATTGGGGCTTTAAAATCAAATCTGTATTTAACAGCAATCAAGATGGATGTTGTCTGTAGATCTCTTCTGTAAAAACAGAAGAAACCATATACATATATGTATATGTATACAGATACTCTTACCTTTAATTTAGATATCATATTTTTCTCAGAGTCATCTGAAACACTCTTGTTTGTGAGAAGCCTTCTTGCCAAGTGCTGCTTGTAATAGCGTTCAAAAACATCTTTCTCTTGCATAAACCTAAATAAAACCATTGCCTTATCCAATATAGTTTCTACTTCTTGCTCTGTTAGCTGTAAAAGAAATAATTTTCTGATTTTAACATTCCAGCACAAGTGTCTTACACAACCTACATACTTAAAAGTAATTCACAACAAACATATGGTCTAACAGGAGCCAACAAAACTGGTCCAATGCGCAAATGACAGAGCCAAACCAACAGTGCACAAGCTCAATAAAGTGAAGAAAGAAAATGGATCTAAAATGGAGGGAAAAGCAACTGAGAGGGAAATGGGAGACAATGGACAGGTCAACAGAGTAAAAGTTCCCAGATAAGTTTTTAAGTATTAGAAAAAAAAAACACAGATGGAAACCAGTATTAGGAATATAAAAAAATCAACTCGGAATGAAAGCTTTTGAACGTGAAGACTCATTTTTCAAAACCTGACTAGTGCCACAGCAAATAAAATGATTACTTATTTTATAGATAAATAGAATTTACTATTTGATTCCCAAAGCATAAGATGCATGCAATAATATTCATATTTATTCAGAGCCATTGAAACCTCAGCTGAACCATCCCATCCAGATCCGGGTGCTGGATCAAAAAATTTCATGAAAGCAGCTGTGAGGTAAGACTGAAGGAAACGGTTGTATTTAAAGTAGAAGGGACAGACATGGTAAATAGTCCCCCATTACATTAAAGCGGGAAAAAGAAGCAAACTGGTCCCCCTGCCCAAGTGACTTTATATTCAAAAGAAATTATTAGATACAGAGAATAACTGCCAAACTATAAAGATATTTAAGGAAATATTTAACAGTTCAAAGGAAGGGAGCTGCAGAGTCTACTACAATCTAATATTTTTTTTGAAGAGGTATCTGTCAGAATTAACCCAGGCACACTGCTTCAGAGATGGGGCACAACATCTTGAGATCTCCTTGTGCCATATATTTCTGTAAGTTTATGAGCTCAGATGTGCCACATATACTTTCTTTTTATAAGGCAGTATTGCCATTTATCTTAATATAAAAACCATCCTTGGAAAAGTAGTTTAGTTTAATCTGATCATTCTCCATTCAAGGAGAATGATCTTTTAATTTAGTTTATACTTACTCCTTTGACTCCTTTTTTCAGCTTATCATCAATAAATAATGAGAGGTACTCTGGAGACCTAGAGTTGAGGTTGAGGAAGTACTCAAAGTCACCCGCAATAGTCTGTTTGAAGAGTCGATCATTATTGAAAGATTCTTGAAGAAAGCGGTCAAACCTACTCTTCAAGTCCAGTAAACCCTTAAAAAAAAGTATAAACATTTTCATTGATTTGAAGTTGCAGGCTATAAAACAAATAACAGATGAAGTTGTAGTGAAGACCACATCTACAGTCAGAGATTCTGCAAAGCTCTCAATGTTTGGCATGGTTACGAAGTATCTGAAGTTTCATTTCCATTTTTGAATACCTATAGCTGCCACAAATCTCTTATGGGAGCAATTTTCAGAAAAACTGGCTAAAATATGGTGCCAAATACTGGTGCAGTTTCCAGTAATAGGCTACTCAAAGACTGATAAAGTTTTTTAAATGCTCTTGTTAAACAAGGGATTTACCTTATTTTTAAATCCACAACTTGAAGGATGTATTTGTCATGCTTGTTAAGACTTTTCTAGTTCAAATAATGTTGTCCAAGTCACTATCATAAATATAGGATGCAGGAAAGATAAGACTGAACACCTATTAACTGCATCCCTCGAGCTACTAAGCAGGTTTGAGGAGAACACACACTGCAACAACAGGCCTAGTCTTGTCAGGTGTTTTCCCCCTCTAATTTCAATCCAGGGACATGTTCTGTATTATTTAGTTGCATGTTTCTTACTGATTTTTAAGAGTCACTGTGAACACATGAAAGAAACAAGCAATAGCTCTCCAGTTATCACAGGGTGAAGCTCACAGGAGCTAACTAAACCACTTCCTCTGAGCTAAACCATTAGATTCTTCACCTCATTTTCAGGGTTTGCACCATCTTCACCCAGAGTTAAAAAAACTGGTTGCAGGAGGAAGCATCTTAAAAATCACCCGAGCACCTTACTAAGTATATATGATACACACAGGGCCTAGGCTTAATTAAAACAGCATTCACTGGGGGGGGTTCACTCGAGAGTTCAATTTATCATGGATAAATACTGCCCACAAATTGTTCAGGTTAAATGATCTTAAAGTCCTCGGTTTCTTAAGAAAATATTTATATGTGGTTACTTAAAGAAGCCATTCAAGAATTACTCAAGGAAGTAGTAATGTTTCTTAGGAACTCACCATCTCACTTAAAGGAATGGTCTTTAGACAGGCTAATTAATGCGTATTAGAAATTTTAAATTCAAAGTAAATCCCACTATCTCTCTGTTTACCAAGGTTAGCTTATGCCTCCTCCCCAGGAGTACACCATCTGAACAACCTGGTGTTAAACAGGAGAAACTGTTAGTACCTTAAATTACAACAGCATTTCAACATCCTTTCAAATAGAATTTTCTAAGAAGTTTTAAATCTAATCCCCTGGCAATGCTTTTGCAATCATCTCACCAATTATGCTCAGGGTTTGGTGATGTCATGTTGCAGAAGCAGTGCTGGACTATGATGAAGGTTTTTTTCTTGTTTGTATAACGTAGCTTTCTTGTCTGTTGTCTTACTGCTACTTAAGTTCTTGAAAGATACAGATGAACATGGCTAAGAGAGAGGTGGCTTCTCAATTCACAGGCATATTTCTCTTCTTCCATCGTGGCAGTGGAAATGAAGGATAAACCAGTTTGTGGGTTTACTGGTAATCAAATATCAATCCCTTCCCTAGGACATCTTCACAAGATGGTTGGGTTACATACTAATGGGCTGAGACAATGAGCTCTGCTAAAGCCCATGCTGTAGGTCTTCCTCAGCTTCATTATGCTATTTGCCTTTGTAGTAGCAAACACTGATAGCATCTTTATAATTAAGTTTTTAAATCTCTCAATTAAATTTTTTATGATACCCCTCTAGGTCCATCAGGAATTACAAGGAGTAAAAATTACTTCGAAGTAACGCAGACACTTATTTTCCACATCACTTGCCCCCCTCCTTTTTTTTTTTTAAAATCATACTACCACAAAATCCTTAACAGCCCTAAATCATTAAACTTAAGAACTTCAAAGAGCATTCTCTTTTTTTTTTTTTAAAAAAAAACCTGGAGAGGTGAATTCTTGTCCAAGTTTGGTAAGAAGTTTGCTTCAGCATTGCCAGAAAAAAAATCAATAATCCAATCAAAAGTAAGTTCATACTCAAATGGCTTCTTCTAACAGTAACCAGTTCTAGCAAAGTTATTGATTTCAAACTAAACAGCAGAGATGGTAACAGACATACAGCATTAAAAGTTTCTTATAAAAAACCAGACACGGGGAATTGAACTCCACATTTAATAACATCCCCCCAAAACTTACCATAATTAACACACATTTCTGCATTAAGTATAAAACATCTTTCAGGTATAAAATCATTTCCCTAAAGGTCAATGAACTCTAAAGATTTGTGCGCAAATTTAAAACCATCTTCTCAGAGCCAATGCGAGAGAAAAGATTACAAACACTCCTAAAGCATATTTTGTGATCCTGATAAATTAATGGTACACATTATTTCTCAGCGCAAGACGGAGAACAAGAACGCTTGCGTCTTTTAACATGCAGAGTGTTCTGTTTCTCAGGGAAACCAAGAACAAAACAAGTAATTTGTTGTGTTTTACACATAACATATTCACCTCTCAGTCATAGTTAATCTTGCCATGAAATAAACATTGATAGCTAACGTTACATAAAGTTAAACAAAATAGACTCTATAAAGGTATTTGCTAGCAGACATACAACTTACTCTTGAGGCAAATATCATTCTGGATAATCCAAAAAGTTCCCAGCGGATATATAATTAGCATGAACATGTTGTTTATGAAAAGCAGCTACCAAAAGCACAAAACCTGAGCATGTACTTTCCAAGCATCTTACGTAAGAGTTCGAAACATGTCAGAAAAATCAGAAAGTGTACATTTTAACAAAATTATAAATGTAGCTTAATAACAATCCCTTCTGAACCAATGTTAAGGTTTTATCAATCATGCAGTTAACTGCTACCCCGCGAAATGTGAGAAAGATGGAAAAAAAAGACAGTTAAATATTTTAGCTACCTGAATGTAGTCAACTGGATTCTTTCCTTCTCCCTCTTCAGAAACTAGCGCTTTGCCTTGCTCTCTCAGGTATGAGCTCATGCACTCGCACATTGTCTTCAGACCATTTGGCACACGGCTAAACAACTTGTACATGCAAGCAAGGTCTGGAAAGAAGAATAAGATATTATGCAGGACAACCTCTATTAACTCATTCAGTTCACTGCAAAAGACAACAGTAAAAGTTCAGCCACTTGAGTCATAAAAAGCATCCCTTAACAGCTCAGGCACTGGAATCTTCTGATGTTCCCTTTCCTTTACAACATACTGATTTGAGCAGCCACAAAATTGAAAACAAAGTTTGCATTTAATTATTCTAGGTTGTCTATAGCATGGAATCTGCTATGGCTGATCTCCAGGCCAGCAGAAGTTGATGCTTATGCTATACAGTAGTGAACTTAAAACTTTAGTATGATCATGTTTTCCAGTAGTATTTAACAATGTAGTTTCCTAGAACATCATCCCAAAAGTCAAATAGTGTATTAAAATTTATAGGAAAAATCTAATCAATTAGGACAACACTAACAAGATGCTTGTTTATGTATTACAAGCAAAAGCTGGTAAAAATTGAAGTGTAATTGATATTTGTCTTAGAGTCAGCCATACAATTTTACACTCCTTTGTTTCACCCACCTAAAATCACGAGAAGTGACTTAGCTCAAATACGGCTTTTGCAAAGAGCAGTCCATCCTTGTACGTTTATGTGAATTCTTATCGTCACAATGCAGCAAGTATTTCCTCTCTAGTATTTAACAAATTCAAAGTAAGGCCTATGGAAGTTAAACTAATTCCGTATCTTATGAATACCCTTCAATATCATTGTACCCTCAGCCTGCAGGCTACCATAGCTGGATATTAAAGAAAAAAGGTTAAGTATAGTGTCATCACTTTCCTTTTCAATACAGTAATTCTCTTTTCTTACAGCTAAGAAATTAGCTCACTTTGACTCTCACTCAGTAATTGTGAAGCTGTATTAATGAACAAAAGCTATTAATATAAGCAGTGTGTTCCCCATTCTCACGGCTTTAGCACGAGCACCAAGTTCTAAATATAGACACTACAATCACTCTCTTCATTATGTTCCTTTAGAAACTTACGTTCCATCTCTTTCCATAGTAAGTTTCATTTTGTCATTCTATTGAACATTAACATCTATGAGAGGAAACCAAATCAAGCCCTTCTTTTCAACTACTTTGATAAGCTGTTTCCTATCCTTTAAAAACCGCAAACTTTTTTTCTGCAACAAAGCCCTCTCCCCAAGAATTGGTCCTGCAGTACTTCTGTTAAATAAGGCATTTAAACTAACACTTTTCAAATAACTGCCTGTGAGACAAAAAACTTCAGTGTATTTTGACAGCTATATACTAGAGAAATGAAAGTAATAAAACAGCTCATGGAAAGCAGATAACAAAGACCACTACAATAGATTTGTACTTTTCTTAAGAGATACTTGGCTTACCAAAAAAGTACCTGTATCTAGTTTTAAATAGAAACCAGTTATAAATATGGGCTCTGTTTTAAAAGACCTGTAAAAGTCTCTGAAATAATATTCTCAAATGTTTGCAAAACAGAGACACCAAAATGTTTTTACAATTACACAAGAACACAAACATTAAGGTCCGCTTATCCTATGTTTAAAAACAATAAGCAGTATCATAAGCATTTCTGTCTCCCATACAGTATAGTCTTACCTTCTGTCTTCCCATTTTTCAGCATATGAACTAGCCCAGAGTTCTCCATTTCCACTATAGTTTTCATATGCTTGGAAATAAGCTCCCTCTCAACAACTTTCACAATTGGTTCTTCTGTTGATTTATCCAGACAATGCATCACCCGTTCTATTTCTTCATTAATTCTAGCTTCTACTTTCTTTATATATACAGAAGCACTGTTTTCAGCTAAAAATTTCTGACTTTCCATCTGCGATTAACACAAATTAATACTTTAGACTTTTTTTTAAAGGGGAAAAAGGAAACGTACTGGTTATTTCAGATCAGCATCTATAATCAAGTTCAAATCAAACCCAGCACCTCCAGCAAATGAGATCATTACACCCCCAAGATTTACATACAAGCTTAACACAAAATAAAGGTTCTATTACACTAATTGCATTACATACATAAGGGGTACATGCAATATGAACGTGGTATTTTCATATTAAAACAACCTAAGCCAACCGCGTTTCAAGTTTCCCACTAGAGTTTTAGCCACCGGTCCAAAGAAAGCAGAGGCATGAGGAGAGGAAAGAGGCAAAGACTCCTTTCAAAATGCCAGTTTATGGCATATTTTTGAGTTGTGAGGATCAACAGTTCTCATTATTCTCATTAGTGACAATGCTGAGCACATTATTTCACATCTGTTTTTATCTGTATTGATACTCTTTTGCAAGAAAATAAAACTTAAAGGAAAGTAATTTTTTTCCCTAATTTTATACAGCACCAATGAAAAACAGTATGTAATGACAAAAGGTTGTGCAACGTATGCTTCTGATTTTCAAAGAAGTTTGGAGATCAGAGGATACAATAAACAGTCGATCCTGCATAAGCATTGGGAGACTGACAAATTTTCTTATCTAGACATCTTATAACAGATTTTACAACTTCTATTAATTTCTAACAATAGAGGAACATGATTACACCCAGCAAACATTTAACTGGCTTTTTTCCTGAAACTCTCACAAAAAACCCCCAAGAAATATTTAAAACGTGTTATTCGGTGGTTGTTCAACAACTGGATTAGCCACTTGCATACACTTAATTCCCTGACTTGGTCCATTTTATTAAAGAATATAATTCATGAATGTAGAAACTATGAAGGAAACACAGCTTACTCAAAGGCAGCTTGACAAGTACTCTCCCCTCTCCATTCCCAGCCTGAAACAGTTTGAACATTTCATGCTACTGGTATTTCAAAAAGACTGTGGCTGCAACGCAGGGATAGACTAAGTTGCATGAAATAGCCCAAAGCAGGCACAAGATTAGCATAATGATCACTTTACATGCTATCAGCACCCATATTTCCAAACTACATTCAAATTATGACAATTGTAAAACTTGTGTCACTTTCTTGGCAAACTTAGTAATTTTTTTCCTTATTTCATTTAATAGATATGGACACACTCATCAAATAAGCAGCATTTTCTTAAAGTACTACCGTTTCTCACATTTCGAAGGAGTTATAACAACATTCCAAATATGATACTACAACATTATTGTACCTGAAAAAATTCTGCAGACATCTCCAAAAACGGAGCCTCAAAGTCTTCTTCATAGACTGACCTTCCTTCAAGACCTAGAATCATTAACATCTGGCAAGCATTTCTTATTGCGCCTCTGCCAAAAAGTAAGTTGTTAACAACTTGAGAAATCTATATGCTTGTAAGACAGAGTACACAGCAGAATAACAACTCAGAACATAACATCAACTTAAATAAAATTTAGAAGTAGAAAGTCCATGCTAAATCTCTTCAGTACATGACAGGTTTTCAAGAAGTTTACAGGAGCAAGACTTTTTGTTTCAGTTCTAAACTAAGGAGCTGACAATGTTTATTAACTATCTTAAATGTAATGGTAGGGAAGCAGGTCTGAAGTTCTACTAACTTGGAAAACTATTTAAGAAAAAAACCAAAAATACTACTTCAAAGAAAACTGAAAACTGCACACGTAGGTTGGAATTGAGCATTTCAAAACAATTACACAGATGGAAGTTTCTGCACCAAGTTTGGGGTTTTTGTTTGGGGATTTTTTTTAAATAACGGTAAATGAAAACCAAGCTTGGCAAGTTAAGCACTTGGTTAGGCACAGAAACACATCAATAAAATGTGAAAACAAAAGAATCGCATCCAGGAAAAAATTCCACTTTCTGGCAGTAGGGGACAATACACAGCTGTTGCCAGGGAGTATTTTTCTCTTCATAAATCGCGTATTGGGCAATCTCAGTCACAGAACTGCAGCCAAAGTAGCATGGAGTTTACATATCTCCACACCCAACAGCTGCTCTGAAACTGGAGAAACGCAAGAAAACTTGCAAACTGGAAGCTGCTTCAGCTGCAGTATCTGTAGTGTGTGGCACAAAACTCCACATCTACCAAACTGGCCAGAAACACAGATTTCAGAGCTTGGAGATGCAACTGAACTACCAAGAATTAAAAAAGAAAACTTCAAAAATAATTCAAAAATAAATTAAAAGTACAAGACAATTAAACAACCTCTCAGTGCAGAGGAAATACAGGGTAACAAGAGGCAGAGGATTGTCAAAACTCCACTTTTATAACCGAAGGCTCTGCCACAAGACAGTAATGGGAGAGATTTAACAAAAGTTTTTATTAAAACACAAGAGAAATATTAAAAATATATTAACAAGCTTCCCTATTTACCATTATGCTAAACCTTAATGTACAAAGTAATATGTTATTGCAGATCATGGAGAAATTTTATTGATGATCAGAAATACAGCCTTAAATAATGATTTATGTACCTTCTTGATTCGCTCCTAAAAATTGACAGGTGTTATTTACATCAAAAGACAGTCACTTACAAACATCTTACCTGTCTACAACTTCTCCTTTCCTTTCTCTTGCAATCATATCCAACAGAGTTTGCCTCAGGTGATCCCTAATACAGCCATAGCGTACAACTTGATCTCGAAAAATAATCAAGCCCAAATTGTAGACATTCTCCACATTGTTTTGTTGCACATACACACGGTCCTACAACAAAGGCATACACAGCAATAAAATTTTAAATTCAGTACACCCACGCTATTCAAAATTGCAAAAGATTGGTCATCTTTCCACTATACAGAAAGAATCAAATTAATCTTCTCTTTCTCCATAAAAAGAAACTATTGATATGCTCAATATTCAAGATCAGTCCCATCTTCCAAAACTTCATATATGCAGAAAGTCTTCTTAGCTTATAAGCACAGCATTTATGATTAAAGCTGTCTACAGTTTTCCCACTTTTTAGTTTTGGGGCAGGGGAATCTCCAAATACTGACAAAACTCATGGCACAATCTGAGAGAGGTTTTATTACCTACTCAAACCCCTTACATCCACCCCTTTTTGTTCTTAAAGAAAAATTAGTTTATTTTTCCCCATCTTCCATGCATCTTCCTACCACTCCTTTTAGGTAGACAGCTCCCCTCAAAATTCAGTGAATTTTCCTGAAATAGCATCCTTAGATGAACAGAAGAAAAAGTAAAGCCATAGTGAGAATAGTTACAATCAAAATATTTATGGATCAGTACTGCAAAATTGTACATAAGGACTTCTGTTGAATGAAAAAATCACTTTCATTCAATGAGCAAATAACTTGAAACCCCATTATATTAAAATCGCACACACATACACACAAAAGAAAAGAAGGGGGAGAGAAGGGAGTAATTTTTGTGTTTCAATAGGGTTTAAATTCTATCTCCCTGCATAATCTCAGTCTATATGAAGGATCAGCTCCTCAGCTGTCCGCTAGCTCTATACTACCTACGTTTACAAATGGAGGCACATCCTCAGAGCAATATTCCACATATAGTCCAAACACCATTGGAGCTGACTGAGACACTGCTGAGCACACACCCTGAGTTTTTTACCGTTACCTGCAGAAATGCTCCCAAAATTTGTCTCCCCTTTTCTATTCCTCTCTCCCAACTTACCAAGACTCTAGATAAGGAAAACTACTAACAGAGTTACTAGCAGACACAAAATGAGTATATTCACTTAATATCCAGAATCTAAGAACAGAAAAATAGTGAGTTTTTACAAACTATTTTTGAGATAAGCAATGATTATTTTTTTCATTTTTTTTTCATAATCCATTCCTCTAATATAATAGCTTGGGTAATTATGAAAAGTACTGCTTAACTAGCATTTAAGCTTCAGGATGATGGTATTAGAAAGAGTTTAGAGTTTTGTACCCACTCACAAACCTGATTGTGATAAGATTTTCAGTGCATTTACATAGCTGTAACAAAATAAAAAAAAATAAAATTCTATAAAGGATGATGGTAAATGTTTGAAATTGAATATAAATATTAGCTTCTCCACTGCTTCCATCAATTATCTAAAGTGCTTCTCCACACTCAGCATTGAAATGTAAAGTTACTCAAACACCTAGAAAATTAAACTATTTAAAAAAACATAACCATCACGCTTCAGACTATGGAAAAAAGATTAGAAAATTGCACCACGCTTCAGACTATGGAAAAAAGATTAGAAAAATTGCACTTTTATATAATTAGAAATTGGTTACACAATTAGAAAAAATTAGAAGGAAATACACCACACCCATTAGTATTTTTGCAGCTGAATTTACATGGCAAAATTATTCATATACCAATTATATGGCAGATTGCCACTTGATGACCAGAGGAAAGTGAAACACTGAGTTCTACAATTCACAAATGATTTCCCACTCACTCCCTTCAGACAGGCAGCACTTAATCTAAATGAAAAAGCAAGATGGGAACAGGTCAGATATACCTACTCTGTGGCTCATGAGGCAAGCTCAGTTCTGCCTCAAAGCAAAAAGTTTACTAATTGGTCTGCTGAAGTCAGTTCAGGAACGCATGGTGGTCTAGATCTTTGCAATATGTTACTCTATTTTTTTCTGTTATTTAGACACAGCGTTATTTATTTCACTCTCTTATTTACGCACTTGCATCAAGAACATAAGTAAATGTGACTCTAAAGTAAAACAGCTTAAAATATATTTTCAAAGAGATGTAAGAGAAAATTAAGAAGTAGTGTCTAATACACTACATAACCTGAGCAGAAAAGAATATATATATTATTTCCAAAGAATATTCACGCCTCTGAAGCACAGGCAACAAGGTATCAAAATGATTAAAGCTGTGGTCATGAGTCATCTGCAGAGCTTCTGTTGCAGCAGTGCTAAAACCCATTATGAAATGCAATAGTAACTGCACTAGAATCTCCTCTCAGTCTAACAGCAACGCCTCCCTAGTGAGCCCGACCACTGCACAATCCCCAAATTAGAGTAGCAGCATCAATGTTTCTGACACTGCCAATTTGCATTCTCTTGGCAACAGATCACTTTTACTGTTTACTGGAAGCTCTCCCAACCTAAAAAATAATAATAATAATAAAAAAAGAGATCTTAGAGACAGGGAACCCCATTTGGGAACAGGTTTGACTGACAAGGCTACATGCTACTGAACTGCAATCACTTCCCACGGGGAGAAGCAGCAGGTGCTTAAAGGTAAGAGTAACTCTCAGGAGACAAGGGTGGAGTTTCAGACAGCAATTATTCATCAACTACAATGCTGCTTACGCTGCAGAATAATTCTGGTCTCAACTAAAGCAAGTCACCTGCTGCAAAATATCACCAACCCTATTTCACCCATCTCTGCAGGGATTCACTACCTGGATGATGTAGCCTTCAGACACCATTGTGTATCTATATCTATATATCTCAAGTGTCTTTGATCCTAGTTCTGAAAATAAAAACACTTCTCCCTACTACCTTGTGGATAAGCCATGAACAATGACAGTCATACACCCCAAAGTCAAAACTCAGATAGCCAATCTGTCAGTGCTGGCCTAAATCACGACACCAGCTTCGTGCAGGGCAGAGATGAGAAGGGAAGGCTCGGCTCTGCCCTCTGCAAGACGTTGTTCACTTCTGACTGTGTTTAACTGGCACTACCCATATGCCTATAATGCAGCCATGTGCTTGCATACCTGAAACTGCTTCAAATATAGCAAGTACAAGTAGTAAGGAATGGAGACTGCAGAATCCAGTTTCCCCCAGTTTCCATAAAACGTTCCAAGAACACTCATGAGAAGAACGAACAACTGCACCTCCACTGCTACTGTTAGGTACAGCAGCTAAATAAAAACTATCATAGGTACACTTGCCTACACTGTGGCCATAAGTGAGACTCAACTCCACATATGCCCAAATGCAGTACATTACTTCACTGCCTCAACATGTCTTAGTACATGACCTGACTTAGCGGAGACACTACCGAGGACATGACTTCACCGCTTCGGTACCTCACTGCCTGCTGCAGACAGCACCATGAATTTCCAGAGGGCATTACATCTCTTCTGGCACTGATTACTGTAGCCTAAACATGTAAAGCAGGAGAGCTAGTGAACATGAACTACAAAATACACTGGAACTACGTAAACTTGAAATTCAATTGTGGAAACTGGAATCTCTCAAGAAAGTTAAATTTACCTTTATTGTGCAATTCCAGGTTGCAAAACCTCACACTACAACTGCATTATACAACAATAAAACCAAGCATACTTTTACCAGACAGACAAGAGACAAGGTAATACACTTTTTTTTTAAAAAATACAACTACAAGGCAAGCTTTAAAGTATCTTGTGCAAGAGGTTCTGCACGTAAAATGAGATCCTGCCATAAACCTCAAACAGCAAGTATTCTAGTCATTAAGTGTCATAAAGCACAAACCCCATTGTACAAAACATATGTTTCTTAAAAAGATTGATTTGAATTAATTTTTATTTTAGAGGTGGAAAAATTAAACAGAGGAAGGAGATTAAGGTGGGTCAGGGAGGTGGTTGGTTTTTGTTTTGACTTAGATCATATGGGAGCTAACGAGTGAAAAGCTGGAAAACAAAAATGGCATTAAAACAGATACAGATTAGTGTAACACGTGCAATCACTGTGATGAAACAAGAATTTAAGAGAGTAAGATCAGAATTCAAGAGGATGTTAAATATTTTACTTTCACTGACATCAGACTGCGGCTTGTTGGGTACCAAAAGGTACATTTCCTGAAACTGATGGATAAGTAATTGGAACAGCCTACAAAAGAGAAGGATTGAGTTATCCTTTATTTATAAACATAGTATAATTGCATACAGTTCTCCTGGTGGAACACTAGCATATCAATTAACAATGCCTGGTGACTGAATTTATACAGTGCTTTTGTTTTAAGATTAAATATTTTTAATGTAAATTATATTAGCTGTGCTTGTATAGAGGGTATGAACAACTTCTGACATATCACTATAAAATTACATTCGAAGTCAATGTCATAAAAGAAGAACAAATCTTCCCTTATTTTATAAAGTTCTTGAAATTGGTTCTTTGAAGAGCAGTCTGGTCTCATCTTTGACAGATGTTCTTCTGCTTCATAATTCTTTGGTACTAGCAGCTTTTTCAAGCTTTTTGAATGAACATATACTCAAGATTAGAAGTTCCCTGCTCCTAGTTATTTCCAATGAACGGAATTATGTTTGACTCAACAGGACATCCCAGTGACAAAGGTGAAACCGCAAATCTTTGAGACTAGTCCCATTTTAAACCATAGCTTATACTTTAATTTGTAATCAAAGTATGTAATTTCTAATGACAATTTGTCTTATGTCCCTTGAAATGAAAAAGGAGGAGTATCAGCTCTTTGCATTAGATAGTTCTAATACAGATTAAATTTATAATCATAAAAAACATGTTACATTTCACATGTTTAACAAGCAGACATCAAGTTTGAGAAGTTTAAATAAGCATTTTGAAATAAAAAATTATTATATTTTTACCATTATTCTATAAATACATTTCACTGCAAATAAAATTGTCTTTTCTGTATCTTTGGGTCTTATTTTGGTACAAAGAAAAAAAGCCTATGGGAGGCAAATAAGTAGAGGCCTCAACTGAACACCCACTTGAAATAATTAGGAATCAAACAGCACATGAAAGGCTATATATCCCAGTTATTCAAGTTATTTATTATTCTGTTCTGAATCTAAAATATAACCCAATGAAGTCCACCTTGCACTTGTAGGAATGCTGAAGGTCTTCATCTTCCTTCTCCAGGAAAGAGAAGGCTGGCTGGCTGTTCTAACAGCACTCTTAAGCTTCAAACAGAAGTCAAGGCACTGCTCTCCTGAACACAAAAAATAATTTAGAAAACAGCTCTCATCTCCCCTCCAAAGTACTAACTGAAGCACATAACTCTTCCTCAAATAGGGGACTTCTTGGTCCTCAAAATATTAAGTCAATACATTAAAACAGAACAGCTGATAAGCCACCTTTCTCTGACACCATTGGAGAGATCAAAGATTTACTGAATTAAAGAGCAGTATATAACATTGTGCTATCCACTCTGACCGCCTACGTACCTTGGAGCATCCAGCACCCCCTGTACTGAAATAACACACAGTATGTGGCTAAAACACCACAGTTACTCCCCTAGAAGGCTCTGAATTCCACCTTCTAACATTTCTGAAAATTCACCACTAGCTTTGGTAGATTATTTTAGTTAACTGTTCTTGAATTTGCCCAGATACAGCTTACAGTAATTGATTTGTTTGTCCCTCACAGATTAAAGATTCCAGGATTTCTCATAGCAAAGATATTAAATCTTCAAAATATTCTCTCAATCTTCCTTTTGGCAAGATAAGATATACAGATAATTAAAGAGTCACTGAAGGCATTTTATCCAGCCCCTCTATCTTTAGATATGTGGTCTTTTCCTAACTCAAAAAAACCCAAACCCAAACCAACAAAAAAACCACACAACCCCCCAAGAAATCCAAACCACACAAACCTCACAAGATGAAAGCCAGTTAATCCATTTAATAAATAATAAAAAATAAGCTATGTAGCTACAATAATTACTCCAAATTCTATAACTTTTAGTAGCTTATTAACCAAGTAGGATTTCATCACAGCTAACAAACAGGTTCAATTTCATAGCATGAGATCTGCAGCAGCTACAAGATAAGAACTTAAGTCCAGTTGTTCAGCAGATAAAGTACAATCTCAGCTAATGATCTTTTTTGATATAAAAAAAAAGCACTACCATTGTCTGTCCTTCACTTCCTAATACTGCATGAAGTACTATTTTCAGGGTGGCATTTTAGAAAAAAGATTATACATAAAGAAAGCACAATGTTGTCAACATGTATTTCTTTTCCTTCTGAAGTAAAAGCCTTTGGCCACAAACTATGCAAAAATACACTCTCCTGCATCCTCAGAGCATGCTCACCATTCTGAGAATTTAAATGTACACCAACTACCTCAAACATAACACAATCCAGACACAAAAATGTCAGGCGCTCTCTCTTCAAAATAGGACTTTTTCATTAGCTACCAGGTAATCATTACTTTTTTTTTCCTGTTAAAATTACAACCATGCAACCAAATATCTCATTTATGTACACTGCCTAAAATCTCGTACCAAAGGTCTATACGAACTGCTTTCCACAGTAAGAAACCACTACTACGAGAACTAAAACATGCAAGTGGTATCTATAACCTGCCAGAATGTGTCCAACCAGCTTATTTTTTTAAGAACTGCAAAATCCAACCATTTTTCAGATGCATTTTTCAAGTGATAATGAGATAACCTGTAGGAAGAATCCAATTATAATTTGTCACACATCCATAGTAGTCTTGCATGCACACAGGGATTTCAAAACAAGGGACAGAGTAGTCTCAGGAAGAAGATTGGTAAGCGTGCCTTGCTTTTTACCCTTCCAGCTCCTTTGTATACATTTGTCCAAAGATAATTTACTGCATCAAGTTAAACGTGTGAAAAAGCAGAATACCCACCATATACATCAGAATGTCTCTAATCATCACCATCGCTGTTTGATGATCATTCCATGCTTGGTTTAGTGTTTGTAAAAAGTTGTTATTCAAGGAGTTTAACACATCTTCTCGCACCTGAAGCAAGAAAAAACCAACATATTGTCATAAACTCAAGTCAGTTTCTCCTGCATCACTGAAATCTTAACAAGCTTTGCTTCAAAAAAAAAAATAATCTTGCTCCCCTATGAACTTGAGTAACACAAAAAAGTTCTTTCTTTTTCTGGGTGCTGACCATCCTTACCTTGTATTTTCACTTCTGTGGAAAAAGAAGACTTCACACAAGTAAGAAAAAAATCAGGCTAAAAACAAGAGCAACAAAATAAACGTGGATATTAAGTTTCAAAGGAATACCTGAAATCTCAAATGTTAAAAATATTTTTTTACAACTCTCCTCAAAGGTTTGATTTCCTGTGCTATAGCGGTTCAATTAACATTAACTTTACTATAACAAGTAATTTCAGAATATTGGGTACTACAGGTAAATGTTACAAACAGGAACAAGTACAGGTGGAAAATCGGCCACGATGACATTTAGAAAGACCTGCTGAGATAGTTAAGTTACAGCAAACAACAGTTCTGAAAGGAAACAATCACTTGATAAAGATCAGACTCTTATACTAATAGTCCATAATTGCCAACAAGACAACTTCAGAGAACAAAAGAAAGCCATCACAAACGTATTTGCTAGTTGATTCATTTGTCCCGCCAACTTCAGGCTTCATTTCTTTCTGACGCTATTACTCTATGCTAATAAAACAGAACATCCGGTTTCATATTTTGATTTTCATGCAGTAGGCACATACTACAGCGCTCAAGCTTTAAACTCATGTAAAAGACAAACCTGAGGGAATGTAAAAAACTTATTCCAGATTTAAAAAAATGTGTGAATTGACTTTTGACATAACATTTGGCCCACTGTTATAATCAGATAGAACGTATTTTTACATTTATAGATTTGCACTTGCATTTGTGTGATAATGTAAATTTCAGTCTAGAGAATTCAAATAGGAAAACAAAACCACATATGACAAGGAGCTACCAGCTGCACCAACATCAGATACAACCACCTGACAGACTTCATTCTGTCATTTAAGTTTTATGAAGTTATTAGGCAAAACCAGCATCACAAAAAATTCAGTCTGCCACACTCCTATACATACATTCCATAAACTTAGATGAGCAAACCAGAAACATAGCATGGCATATTATACAAACACAATGGTCTCCTCTTGAGAGGCTGTGGAAACATCCTCATAATATTCACCTTGTTACTGAATCTAGGTAATACAGGTATGCTTGTATTACTCAAATTTCAAAGCTTCTGGAAATCTTCAAACACCCACTCCCCAGACCTGAGTAAGGCCTCTCCTCCTTGCTTTTGGAAAAGACAACATGCCGTTCTAAGTCCCAAGCAGCACTACTTAGCTGCCTCATTCTTTCTGATAGCAATCATCATTTACACCTTGGTCTCCCAAATGTGTTCCCCGTTGTCATCCAATCTGTGTAGTTTTTAGCTAAAATGTAAATATGCATTAAAAACTTCACCAGCTATACTGGTAGAGTACATAGAATCTCCCAGACCAAGAGAAACGAACATGACATGGTTACTTTTACTTACTTAGTCAATGTGGAAAACATTGGAAATGTTCCTTTGTAGATCCCTCACACTAGTGAAATTTAGCAAAGCAAAACCAAAAGCATGATTAGTTCCCAAGCACAGATAACCAAGGTAGGGACTGATCGATTTTACCGAAGTCTATGAGGCCATCACAGAACTATTCAAGGACTAAAGATTTATTATTATTTTTTTAAACAATACAGAGGCAACGTACCTTTGTAATTACACACATCCATCACAATAATCCTACCAGGCCAGCCAGTGCCAAACTAAATACCCACTGGTAGCAAAAACGGGAGCTTGCCACCAAGACAGCAATGATGACTTGCTTCCAAGCAGACACAGGAACGCACAGGCCTGTGCCACCTCTGCTCCATGCAGTGTGCCATGGAGCTTTCTGGAAATGTGTTTTAAATCCAGGAATGGGTGCTGTACAACAAAACTACTCAAAGAGTCTCTCTGTGAAGCTTCTCAATGACATCCTCCTAGATTATTTTAAGCTGCAGACAGGTTTGGGAAGCTATTCTTATAGTTGCTACAAAAGCCAACCAAATTATTGCTTACAACAGCTGCTTAGTTAATAAGCATTGAACACATTCCTTGTATGGGCCATGAATACAACAATATTACAGGAAAAATACTATAATGCATAAAACATTTAGCAAGGCGCAGAGTCAAACCATTTCAGTGCAATAAATGACTTGTAAAAGAACATGGATATCCACGCTCTTCTATAGAAAAGAAAACCCTTCAGAGACACAGCTGCTTCTCTTCCAAGGCCTTCAGAAAATTTCAAAGATTTTTATCAGCAGAATGTTCCTTCAATTAGTCGAGCTTGCAGCAATTTCTATGACAATCTTTGCAGTTATGCAGTGAATTGGCAGGCATATCCAGCTTAAAGAAGACTGTCCATATAAAGTCTCAGAAATAAATCAGCAGCTTTGTAATCTACATACGGTCTTCTTATATTTGCAAGGATGAAATCTTGCATATAACTTCAGGCTCAACTGTATTTTATACTGGATATAGCTCTTAAGGAAATACAGTACCCTCCCCCGCCAATCTCTTAAGAATAGTTTGTTGGCATAAGCTTTCAATACCTTTAAATAACTCTCTGTTAAGAATACAATTTCTCTCTTATAGTGCCTGGCCTGGCACAACAGCACGAATAGTTGAATTATGTAGTTTCCACTACTGTAAGGACAGCTAGAACCTTCCATGGGGAGCAGCCAGATAGAACAGCACTTTCTGAACTAAGGCCACAAGGTCTCAGAACTTTTATTACAGAGTGTCTTCATCTTCTACAAAAGTTCAAATAATCTAAAAGATAGTACTCTAAAATCTGAGTTCCAACTAAGTTAACAGATTAACTATGACTTTACCAGAAAAGTCTGCTGACCCCTGTAGCTGCTATCCTTTTGCTGGAATAAAAGACTTCTGAAGAATATTGATAATTCTGAATTGTATTTACTTTCTAGCACTTCCCTCACGTCCTTGTGCCCTCCATATAACTGCAGACTTGCACAAGATCATCTTAAAACATCACTAAGTAATGATAAAGGCAGGTAACACTTTATACATTGTCAGCCAGGATTACAGTACAGCCTAATGGTCACTAATTAATTTGGTTCCTACATGACTCCTCATGTAACTCCTCCCTCTTTCATAGATGTTATGGAAATAATTTCAAACTCCCTGTAGGAGATTTCCTATCTTCTCTCTCCCCTTCTCTCCGCAACTCAATGATAGCAAATTTTAAAGCTTGCCAAGGATCCTACGCATACTTTTATAAGACCCAGAGAAGACATGCTTTCCTCACTCCATTCCTTCTGCACCAGTACCTCATACAATTCCTTCTGCACTTGCCACCACAGCCACAACGCCTGGCTCAGTGCCCCTCTTACCAACAGCTTTCTTGCAGGCCTGCCTTTAGTACCGTTCTGAAATAGCATGCACTGTCACTACCCATCTCCACCAGTTGTATCAGCAAAGACCACTGTGTTGAAGGCATGCCGGCAACAGACAGGAACAGAAATGTTTGGCAAGATCAAGAAATCTTATAGGACATGAGAATATCCTAAGTATCTCTTCCTTTTCATTAATACTCCAGTATCTCTCTAAAGCAGCATGTTTCAGCCCATTTCAGTTTTGGCCAGTCCTTTACATCTTTGAATCTCAGACATACACTGCACAGAAAAAACAAGAAATCTGTACTCGACTTGGCCAACAAATCAATCAATTTCTTTTCACTCACAAGATTCACAGAATGTATATGATATGTTGCATGTCATGAGTTTAGATTTCACTAAATTGTGAAGCATTCATAAAAATGAAGGGAACTCTAAAAATATCCTGCAAACTTTTTAACTTCAAGATTTTTTTATTCTAACACAAGCGATGTTGCTTATCATCAAATGGTTTAGTGAGCTGTAAACTATACTTCTTGTGTTTGTTTTTTAAAAACACTTTAACATTTGTGTGAAGAAGTAAGAGACTAGGCTCAAGAAGTGTGAAGGAAGAGCGTCCACATCAAGCTACAAGTTTACTGAAGGACAAGAAAGGGAGAAATCAATGAAACACCAGATGCACAAGAATTAAATGCTTGAATTAAGATGAAAGGTTTCAGTACTTCTTATTCAACAGTGCTTTTAAATTCAGTTCTACACGTATTATACTTTAATAATGATGTCAATACACAGGCAAAGACAAGTTTTAGCATGTCCTAGCCCTGTTGTTAAAACAAGGTAGGTCAAGCCAGCTGACTGCTGTCAATGATGCAGAGTAAGGCACCTGGCTTACTACTGCCTTCAGCATGCAGCCAGAACCTGGCGACTGTAACTACAAGCCATTTGGGTCTGCAAGTTCAAAACCAAGCATATTTTATAACTTGCTTGTGTGCTTGCATCTTATATTGATCATGTTTGCACATATCATTTTATTTACAGGCATTTATAAACAGGCTGTAAAAGACAGTACATAGCATTATGGTTTCTAATGTTAGGAAGTTAAATAATTTTCCTCTTTAAAGTGTTTGATTTCTAATAAAAATGCTGAGTAAGCTTAACTTTCATCTAGCAATTAAAAAAACCCACCTATGTGTAAAAACATCTGAACAAATACATTGCCTCTACCTTGTCTCTTTATCTATTCTGAATTAACCAGCATGACTGCAATACTACAGGAACATAAGTTTTTTGTAGAAAGATAACTAGCAGATGTGACAGCAAACAGCAATTCTGTTTCAAGCATTCTAGCAATTAGAAGTTTGGGGTTGGCTCCACATAAGCACTCCCTGAACCGAGCATAGTCCTTTCCTAAAATATTTTCATTTCTGCATGTTTTCATAAAAGTTAACAGGCTACATGAACAACATTTCAGTTGGCAAAATCCCCGTCTTCTAAACTCTAGCATCCACCATTGATTCTCTGAATAGAAATTTACAAAGACTTGTGAAAAGAACATTCATTGTTAATTAGCTACTTAACATTTAACAGAGAACTGCTCTTAGAAAGAGACTCTGAAAATACAAGATTCCTCTAAAACCTCTGTTTGATAAAGCATGGGGTTAGATAAAAAGAAGTTTTTGTTTATCTAACAACAAGCACTAATGGCACAATCATAAGATTCCATTACAGAACTGATCTTATTCTTAACAAACAATGCACTATTTTTTTTTCTATCTGTAACTGCCTCAACATAACATCTTTAAGCAAAGCACCAAAAAGGATGAGTAACTTTGAGCCTACAGAAGTTTTCTTTATTGTTCGCAACTTTTTGACAGAAGACACATTTTCATTTTTTAAATCTTTTGTGATTATTTGATTTATAGAAGAGCATCATTAGACATCAGAATAATTTAGCCTTTTTAACTTTACAGCATTTACAACTATTAAAACTCAGTAGTCAGCCTTTTTATTCAAAAAACTTCTGGTCACCTACTTTTATGTTACCCGTACAAATAGATATTATTTGATTAATCACATTAAAGATCAGAATCTTAGCTCATCAGAGATGATTTTTTAAGCATCAGATACAATAGCATTAAGTGTCAGAAAGGCATTTCTCTACACTGATATCTGTACAACCATCTTAACCAGTACAGTGACAGTACAAACTCACATGATATTCTGCTCTTTTGACAGTTTGCCACAATCAGCCCTTCAGAATAATAAATTTTGCATAAGGGTAATTTTTAATATGCAGAATAGCTAGAAACAAATATAAGAAGCTTTCCTCAAATTAGACCAGGGTAAACTAAAGCCTAGGAAGAATAACAGTTTAGTGTCATGATTAAGTATAGACTGCAGATATAGGAATATACAAGAACAAGGCACAAAAAGTCTCAGCCATTTGCCACATTTTATATGAATAGTACAGATTATGAATGTACAGATTATAAAAACAGAAGTGGTTGAGAGTCACAGATGTGCTACAATTATAGAATAGAGCCATAAATTATTTAGCCACTTCATACAGCATGTTTCCTCTCATGCAAACAGTAAAAAAAGCCCCATATTCAAAACAGTTGTGGACTATACTTGTCTGGACTGCACCTTTGAAAACTAAGATCTTAGAAATGAAATAACACACTTCTCTGCCATAGCGGTAACTCCAGTTAGAACGCACAAAAAGCTCCTAAGCATTATGCATTATTTAGACATAAACCTCCCATCTACTCTCTGTAATTCAGCCAGAAGTAACCATTCAAGACACATGATGATGTATGACTTTCCTTTTCAAATGTTATAATAAGAGAACAAAAATCTAAGACTCCATCTGGACCCACAGGCAGTATATAGGATCGGAGTCGACATACATCTCTTCTCTAAGATAGGAGCTATGGATATTATCATAAGGAGCAAGGCAGGCATCTTAGACTTAGGATCCCATTACCACTACGTATTATCTGGAATCATAAAAAGTGAGTTTGAAGTTTTTTTTCACCGACATACTTACTAATCAACCCTAAACTTTCCTCACAGAGACTGAGAAGGTGGTTCCACAGTTCAACACAAGAGGTGGAAAGCCCTTTTCTCAGATGATACATCTTCAGAAAAAAAGTTCTGCATGTCATTTTGATTGAATTACATGGTTTTGAAAAGGGTGAAATGACAGCACTACTCAGGACTTTGTGGCTGCTGAGCTGATGTTTTTGTACATTGCCTACTGCCTCTTTAAATAGCATAATCCTGGCACAACTCTCTCATTAACTTGTGAATTAGTTCATTAGGCCAGATGAACAAACAGGTTCTTACACTGGTATTTATTTTGTTCCACAGATGAAAAAACTGACTGGAAAATAAACCAAAATTTATTCTGAGAAAGTCACAAAATGCCACCAGGAGACCACAAACCTCTTTTAAAAAAAACTCCCAGCTCTCAACAGATATGCTTCAGCTAAAGTTGCTTCCTGTTATACACTTTCAAATACTTCCTATGGTCTGCCCTGCATTAGTAACTTACAACACACACCATCTGGAATACGAAGTCATTTAAGCTTGATGTTAGTTCTAAGTTACCATTTTTGAGGGTAGCAATTTCAACACGAGACGACATAGTAATTTTTTTTTTTGTCTTTTAACTATTCAGAATTCTTTCACCTAAGACACTTCAATTTTAATTCATAAAATTACATACCTTGTTTATTAGATGCTCAGTGACCACTTCTCTTAGTCCAGTGTAGAGTTTTTCTCCATGTTTATGCAACACCATTGTATATGCATTCCTATACAGCTCCTCAAAACTGAGACCACTATTGTTCTTACGCTGGATCTCTTGGATTGCATTTTTCAGAAGATCCCAAATGCTGTTCACATATTTCTCATCCATAGTCATCTGTAAAAATAAAACAATACATTATTGTATAGAATCAAGAAAGATCACTACAAAAAGTTACCTTTAGTTGTAACTCCAGAGGCAGTAATTGCTTGTATCCTATTTTGTTGATTGCATTACCCAAGGTTTCTCAAACTTTATCAAACGAAAAACAGGATTTATGAAACTAGTAGGGATTTCAAGAAATAGTTGTGAAAATAACAATTTGTAAAAGATTAATGCTTTTCCCCTTCAGAGCTGCAAATCCACAGAAACCAACTCCAGAGCTTGTGCAGGTGGGAAGACAGGTAACCATGGACGTGATTCCCTACTCCTCTCCTATAAGAACACACAGAGAGTTGGGGTAATTCAAGCCTGCAGAAGAGAAGGCTCTGGGGAGACTTTATTGTGGCATTTCAGTACTTAGGAGCCTACAGGAAAGACAGGGATAAGTTTTTTAGCAGGACCTGTTGCAACAGGACAAGGGGTAATGGCTTTAAACTCAGAGGGTAGATTTAAACTAGATATAAGGAAGATTTTTTTTTAAAATAAGGGTGATGAAACACTGGCACAGGTTGCTCAGAGAGATGGCAGATGCCCCGTCCCTGGAAACGTTCAAGGTCAGGTTGGACAGGGCTCTGAGCAACCTGATCTAGTTGAAGATGTCCCTGCTCATTGCAGGGGGTTGGACTAGATGAAGTTTAAAGGTCCTTTCCAATCCAAACTATTCTATGATGCTGTTCCTCCACAGTGTTAACAACAGTCAGTTAACTTTCCTCCCATACCAACATGCTATTTGGCACCTCATAAATCGTACTGCAACACTGATCTGCTTAGCCAGACACCAAATCAACTTGTACAACAAAAGATAATAATGTCTGACACAGTTAAACTTACTTAGTCACCTGCTTGAGCTAAACAGGTAGTCTCTATTTACAGCAATGTACTAATGGCTAAAGTACGTGCCAACAGTATTGTGCCTACAATTTAAATACTTACAGGTGTTTTTGAAAAGTCCAAATGTCCAAAATTAACCTACGCATTGAACATATTTCCATTACCCAAATATGGTTAAATAACCTGCTAAGGATATGCATCAAGCACAAAGCAGAATACACATCTGCTTGATCTGTTACTCAGACACTATATACTTCAGAAATACACCAAATAAAAACTACAGCAATAGAGAAAAATTCAGAGAACGAGAGAAACTCTTAAACAGTAAAGGACAAAAGGTGGCTTGCTGTTATATTACTATCTAGTGCTTAGTGTGAATCAGTTTGCAGTTGCTCTTTACCATGCAAAGGTGCTTCAAAATACAATGCTTTGTAGATAAAGCAATGTCTAGGATGACAAATAAGTGTAGCAACAAAGTATCAGATGTAAGTATTGCTTAAAAGTTTGTCATTTAGCCAAGTTCCACACCACTTTTTAATTATACCAAATTGAAAATGCAATGTTTAAAGTTAAGTTTGGTTTAGTTTATACAAAAAGGAACTGATCTATCATTTCACTTGATAAGAAAAAGACTGAAGAGAGGAAAGAAGCCACTGTTCCCATAGTTATTGTGGAGAAACTACTTGTAGACTCAGGGGTATTTTCTATCAAAGCAGCCTTGAAAATAAGAGCTGAGAGTCGCAAAAGAGTAAAGAATAATGGTATGGTATTGTAGAGGAAAATCACTACCAGCCCTAGGGTCTATCACTCTTTTCCCTCACCTTCCACCAGAAAAACACTACATGAATAGAGGAAAGGAATGGAAGACTAAATTTGTCTTCATTTGTAATCAAACACAAAGATTAGCAGAATGCTTTTTCATTAAAAGTACATTTTAACATGCAATTTCAGTATATCAAGACTTCTAGACATTATAAATAAAAGTGCAGCTCATAAGAAGGACAAGCCATTCACTGCCTTGGGAGGGAATAGGTTGCTGAACAAAATCAAAATAGGATACATACTCCTCCATCCTCTTTGTCTTTCAGATTTTTGGTTAAATGTAATACATATATTTTAATGATAAAAATAATCTTATCATTACTTTTTCCACACTCCTGACACCAGATCCACTAGTTTACTAATCTGTATGTACACTAAAACTTAAGAGGTATGTTATTGTCAATCTAAAATCAAAGAAACACAAACTCATTCAAAAATTTTTAGCTCTCTATCTCCCAAAACCTCAAAGTAACAGCAAAATGGTGGAACACTGTGTCCCCCTGCTTTTTGATTATTCTGCTATGTATCATACTGAAAGGTCAGTTATTTTCTTTTTAATTTGCATTTGCTACATTGGTGCCTCTTCAGGGAAATTATTTTCTAAATCCTTCCTGAACAAGCGGTTTTACAAGTACTGATAATGAAGGCAACCTTTTAGCATTACAGACAGCAATCCAAGTAAAAGCTCTTCAGTTGTCTTTTTTTTTTTTTAAAAAAAAAAGGTTTTGTTTTCAAACAAAGCTTAGACTCAAACCAGCAATTCCCAATGCCATTTTCTCCCCTGGCTAATCAAAAATCACCCAGTCAACATGACAAACTTATCTCACCTGCAGTTTAATTGCTCACCATACTTTTAAAAAAGTACAATCTCTATGAAGTGGGCAAGTCACCAGCCTTGAAGAGGTATTGCAGCACTGCTGTTGCTGGGATGGTCAGCCGGTAAATATTTCTGTATGTTACAGATAAGCAGTACATCTAATAATTTGGATTTGTTCAAGAAAAAACTAAGTGAACTGTTTAATTATTCTACTTTTAATCAAAACACTATAAAAGATCAAGGAACGATTACAACATTATTCACTCCAAAATCACTAAATAGACATGAACACAGAGATTACTGCCACTAAACACACCATGAGCTGCTCTGGAAGCATAAAAAAGATGCAGAAAAGGTAATTTTAAGGAGTACACATCTCCATGGGATAAATATACAGAAATATTTGAAACAGTGTTATGAACTTATCTTATTACCTTTTAAGATTAAGCATGAAGGACTGCTTCTCAGTGCAGTTTCCTATTCTGCTACTGACTTACTTTAGATTAGTATCTATGAGGTCTTGTGAGAACCGTTTGCTAAAGTTGTAGGATATCAAGTTAGAAGAGCACTGTCTTCCAAAAAAAGATCTAGCATAGCTAGCTTGTTTGCAGCACTGTTTTCTAACAAAGCAAAGACTCCTAATACTTTAAACTACTCCACTATATCAGACTGCAAGTCACTGCAGTAAAGCTTTAGCAAAAATTTATTATTTCCTCTCCACTGCTGAAAAACTGTTTAGCTTTTGAACAGAAGAGTCTCATTATCCTCAAAGTTATGTAAGAATTGCAATGACTAAATCTACCCTTGGATTAACTCACAGCTTCATCTCTTTTCATACCCCTTCTGTAAAACAGGCTTGCACACATTTTTTTAAAAAACCAAACAGCTAAGCAATAAGCAAGTTTGTGGTGCTACTAGAACATTTTGGCATCCCTCAGAATTCTGTACAAAAGCATCTCTAAAAACAGTTAGAGAACCATGATCCTAATCCCCCAGTCTGACCCAACAGTGAAGGTGCATGCAACTCTACAGACCCCTATCAACAAAGCCTGTAAATGATCCAATTCCACAAATACGAATACAGGATCAGAGCCCAAATGTTTTTCCATGCTTACTCCCAGATTTCTTCTAATTGTTATATTTTAAAAGTGAAGGCCACAGCTGTAATACAGTTGCCTTGCAGATTTAAGCAGAAACTAGATTACTGCTTCTGCTGGTGCTTTTAAAAAAAAAAAAAAAACAACCCAAAAACCAAAACCCCTCCCATGTTCAGAAAAGCTTTCAGAAGCAAAATCCCACTAATTTCAGTGTTTACACCCTGATTCACCAAGATAGTAAGAAGTCAGTGTCCAAGGAGAGGAAATGCGTTAAAGTACTCCAGTTTATCTGAACATTACCTTTCTTGGGGAACGGGAGAGAGATCAAGTCTGTTATTGGCAGGAGAGATAGCTGTTTATAAGAAGCCTCTAGTTGGAAAAGTTCCACAAACCGCTGCCCAAATGCTAATGATTCAAAGATGTAACTTGAACACAAACGTCTGAACCCAAAGTGCAGAAGTACATCTTGAGGAAATTAGACTAAAATATCAGCGTACATAAAAGTGCAATCATTTCACCAAAAAAAAAAAAATCTGCAAAGGACTCAAAAGGTCCTTTATTCCACAGTACTGTCCCAGTGCAGGATCAGATACATGCAAGCTCTTTCTTTAAGAATGTTTGTCTGTCCTATTAAAATCTCCAAGACCGAATAAACAATCACTGTCAGCAATTTATTGCCATTATCACCTGAAAAGCACACAACCGGCAGGTAAAGCTAGTAACAGTCCTGAATATACTTTTCAGTGTCTCCCTCCTAGAAGCTAACACTACAGACCTCACCTCTTTAAAATAACTTTATTAGCATTCCTTAAAAGGGGCAAACAGCTAAACCCCAGTAGTTTTGGTATTAGCGTCTAACTTCATACAAAGCACTATCATCCCCCTTCTAGTCACATAGTTCAAAGGGAAGTGCAACATCCTGTCCCTGGGGAGGAACAGTCCCATGCATTAACACGTGCTGGGGCCAACTGCAAGGGGCTTGACAGAAAGAACCCAGGGCTCTTGGTGGACAGAAAAACTGACCGCAAGCCAATGGGCCCTTGAGGCAAAGAAGGCTAATGGTATCCCCGGCTGCATTTGAGGAGTGTTGTCAGCAGTTTGAGGGCTCTACTCAGCACTGGTGAGACACAAGTGGAGTACTGTGTCCAGCTCTGCGCTCCCCAGTACAAGAGAGACATGGACACCCTGGAGACAGTCCGGAAAAGGGCCACTAAGATAACTCTCAGGAGCACCTCTCATACGAGGAAAGGCTGAGCAAGTATGTTTAGCTCAGGGAAGCCTGGGAGGGATCAAGTCAATGTATATAAATACCTGTAGGGAAGGCGTACAGAAGAGGGAGTCAGGTTCCTGTCAGCGGTGCCCAGTGACAGAACCAGTGGCAATGGGCACAAACTGAAGCACAGGAAATTCCCTCTGAACATCAGGAAAACTTTTTTTTTTTACCAAGCACTGGCATGGGTTGCCCAGAGGGGTTGTGGGGTCTCCGTCGTTGGAGATATTCAAAAGCCATCTGGATATGTCCCTGAGCAACTGGCTCTAGGTGACCTTGCTTAAGCAGGGATGACCTCCAGAGGTGCCTTTGAACCTCAACCATTCTGTGATTTGGTGACACACCTTACAGCTGTACACTGAGGAACCCACAAAACCAGGGCTCCTGAGTAAGCGTGACCTGTTAAAACTGCCAGTACCAGTCTTCCAACTCAAATGCATTGCAGGATAACAAAGGTGAGCAACAAAATGCCTGTGGTCGTCACTGTAACCAAGCATTTGTTTCCTAGCTTGCACCAAATACAAAGAACAAAACTAAAACTCCCAGAATCACACAGAACATCAACCAGCTCTACTGCCAGAAATCCAGATTACTCCGTATCAAAATAAATGCTTTCTGGTGTAATTTCCACTCTATTAAATTTAGTTTAGCTTTTACACTGCTACCTCTGAACGCAACTTCATTCCATATTCTTGACAGTTGGTCATTTCACCTTTAATACTACAGAACTTGCTCCTTTGACTTACACAACCATGTTTGAAGTGCTGCGAATGGTAGGGAAAGACAGTTACAGGAGTAAACTGTTAAGTAACTGCTGAATTCTTGATGGTTTACACCAGTTTACTTTTACTGGAAATAGCTGCTTTAGTCTTCTTTCTGGTTAAGAAGTGAGGAAGACTTAATCCATGTTCTACAGAATTTCACTAGGAGTATCCACAGAGGTTTACCAACCTGCAGAAACAGGAGGCACATGAACTAGTACTCATAAGACTGGTGACTAGACACAGCTTCTCATCCTTCTTGCAGAAGTAGTTTCTAGACAAGCTGTATGAAGTCCTAACAAAGATCTCAGACCAAACAGGCCATTGTTAGTTCTCAGAAGTTTTAACAGACTGTAAATACACTTGCAGGATATTTTTACTTTAAATAAGTTGCAAACATTACTACTCAATTTTTCTACTGAGTGTTTGTCACGATTCTGTGCACTACCAGGTAAAACAGATCAATTTGGAAACAATTACTGCAGAGCAACGTTTCTCAAAGTTTTCAAAAAATGCAACGATCACCTGCCTCATTCCTTTCCACTGCATCCTCTAATGACATCTAATACTTCAGTGCACGGGAGTGAGAACAGACAGAAATTACAGAATGCATGTGTTTAGGCTCTCTACCTTGAAGGAAGTGAGTGGATACAGACAATTAAAGTCAGTTAGCAGCACGGGGAGTAAACATTTGCACCTAGCAATTGCAGCCTGTTCTCACTCCCCCACTTCCTACCCCTCAGCAGACAAAATGAGCAGGGACTGACTTGCTGCCATCTAAAACTGCCACCACAGAGGTCCTGACCCACAGTCCAAGAGGCATGGGAGGCTGTCAAAACTAACAGTCTTCACTTCCATTTCAAGACAGGGCATTCATCAAGATGGTATTAAATAGTCTGTTACACAACAACTCAGCATTCTTAGCTTGGATCCTTCATTCTGGATGAAGCTTGGCTGAGGTTATCCAGAAAAGGGCAAGAAGAGCATATTTCCTGCCTCACAACCTAATCGCTACTTGAATTTTTATAAACCTTTCCAATACTGTTAATTTAAAAGACAAGAATTTACAGTGACAGATATATATTGACTACTGTTTGCTCCAAGAATATCTCTGAAAAATGGTATATTAAAATATGGAACTACAAATTCTTCAACCACAGAGCAGATAAAATGTTCTCCTGTTAATGACAAATGGAGAGCTCAATATTCACACTTCTCTGAATATTGAAGTTTTCATCACTGGGTAGCAATAAGCATATTTGGAAGAGGATACATTGGCTACATCTCATTGCCTAAGAAACATCAGTATGTGAAGAAGTGGACAGCTCCGTTAACACACATGCTTACAAGTAAAAACAACTAATCCCTGAAAAACAAACAAACAAACAAACAACCCCCCCCCTCCCCCAAAAAAACCCCAGACACAAAGTTCCTCACTAGTGTTATCTGATTAGGCTGTCACACACCCGTAAATGACTGGAAGCTAAGAGAAGGAGCATGAAGAAATGCAGGGCCACCCTCAGCTACTGCTGTTCTCCTGCATCTGGGCTACTACTCCACTTTGGCCATCTGCTGAAAGGGTCACAGGGAAGTCATAGCAACATGCTACCAAAACTGGTCCTAATAACTAGGCTTCTGCTCCTAGGTGACCTATAACAACAACTGGAGATTACGATTCAGTATTATCCACATCTCCCAGGAGTGTCAGGAAATGCCTACTACGCTATTATACTCCCTCAGAGGGCGTGTGTGGCGGTGGGGAATCTATGCCTATAGTTTGCCTATGGCATCTGCCAGTTATCATTTACAACATTAAATATTGACATAATTTCTAACATCTGTGGTTTTTTCTTCATCCATCCCTTGACATTCGAGCCTTACCCTTGTTTGGGTGGGCAACCTTTACATTAAATGTCTCCAAATTCCTCCTGCAAGGAATATTCATGGCTTGCACCGTGCTCCATTCCAGGCTCAGAAGACAAACTGGATAACCAGTGCTGACAGTAATCCCATAAAGGCCAAGAAAAAAAATGAACTCTCGTCAGTAGTAGAAATGCAGGAATCACAATATCCAACCTCTCCCTCACAGCTGTGTCAGGCTTTACTCAGCAGAAGCAAGCAGAATGTACAACTAAGTCAAAAAAGGGAATCCTCTGTGCCAATTAAAACACCCAAGAGTTGCAGGATTTTAGGCAAAACCCCTTCCTTCTCCACTACGCTTAAGTGGGTTCTGCAGCAATGAAAAGCTATTCTGCCAGCATGGAGCAAAGGAGGTAAGTAGATTAAAGTGTTATTGTTCCTTAAAAGATGGAGTTGTATCTCCTGTGCAGTGATTGACAGATTTGGCCTACCTCCAAGGCATTGTCTCAGAGGACTCCTGGTCTTATCACAAAATAGGTGCTGCTTTGTGGTGGGGGCTTGCAGAGGAAGGGGCTTGATTAATTTTGGTTCTGGTAAGCTTTACAGCAAGCTGTAATATCCTCCAAGAAAGTCCTTTTCTAGTAAACCTAAAGCCCAGGAAAAAAAATTCGCTCCTCCTCTCAAAAGGTAGCATTTGTCTGCATTATAGGTAGACCTGACAGGAGCTTCACCACACAGTAGCAATTTAGCACTCTATATGAAAAGTTTAAAACAAGTCTTTAATAGAAAATGTCATACTGCAGCAACAGTTTTGACATGTTTAGGAGACTGAACAAATTTAAAGATAGATCAGAGACTCACTTCTCTTTCATATTTTAGGAACCAATTCAGAAGAATGAGACCAATCCTGAACTGCCAACATACCTCAGTTATTCTAGATTTAAACTTTAATACAATTTCTTCATTTTTCCCAAATGCCCTTCCACATCTACAGTCTTGCAAATCTGTGGAACACAATAACCTCAAGGAAAGGGCAAAAAATGAGAAAAACAACTCCTCCCAAACACCTGTTTCATCTGAACTGTTACTATGAACTATGTAAATCTGAGCAGCCATCAGTTACTGAATAAACACAAGGCAAAGTATAACGTAAAACGTTTTGTTTCATTTCTTTAAAAAATGCAAAACCAATTGAGACAATCTGGAGAAGCAGACAACTAAATATAAACTGAAACACAAAATTACCCAGTGCTGATTCTGTAAATGGAAAGGTATATATGGTCACAGACATTCATACTTTCCCAACAGTAACTCATACTAAGTGTTTGTAACTACTAATGAGCAACTGTAAGAATGCATCATATACACAAAGACTAAGGTCAGTCTTTCATAAAACAGTTTCAGAGCATATCCCAACTGTAAAAGACAACATATTTAGTCAGCAGTAAACAGGAGAAGAGTAGTATGTAGTACTTATTTCATTCAGAAAAAAGTCCATGTGTATTCATTAATCTCTAATACCATTGAGATTCTCTGATTTGCCAATTCTTTCCATTTTTCTATAGAAGATAACAGACTCTTGCACTACACATTTAAGTCTGTGCATAAAACTTCTCTATACTTTTCTTTCCTGTGGGTCTGTTAAGGGTAGCCCACAAACTACATTATACTGTCTAAAAATCAACTGATGAGTTCAATTTACAATTTATGATGCACAACTTGCAAAATGCACCTTCAAACAGTCACTCATTAATACAGATAAAACTAGAACAACTCTCATTAATATAGATAAAAGCAGAATATTACTTGTCTGAGTGCATCAGTGAAAAATGAATAACTCATCACCCTCATTTTTCATTCACTTACTGGTGTATATGATTCATGTAGACCAGTCTTTAAGGTTCTGTATTAAATCTCCACCAGTAAGTTAAGTAAAAACACAGGATAATCAAAGTCAGCAAATACTGTATTTAAGCTCACCTATACAAGGTTTAACTCCACCTTTTTTTAACACTCATCTGTCTTACTGTTTATTTTCTACAAGACCCAAACCCCTTGAAATATACATATGTTCTATCTAGTCTGCAAGAACTGAAGGATGCTGTCCTCCAGCAGGGCTAGATACTGGGGAAAAAACAAAGGAAACAGACCAAAATTAACTTCTTTTCAACATAAACCTTCAAAGATGCTACTAATTACACTAGGGACTTTATCCTAGAATAACATGCTTTGCCCAAAGAGGATAACAGAATAATATTTAATTAAAAATACAGAAATCCAAGTTACCTCCTCCCCCAGCATCTGCAGACAAATATCAATGCCTTTTCAAATACCAAAAGGCATTATCTGTAAATGAGTAAACCATCCCCTGCCACAGTGCAAGCTTCTGCCCACCTGCCATCAGGTTATAAAACTTGTTTTACAAAAGTTATATTTAAAAGATAACACTTAACTGGTTTTGTTCAAGCTTCTAAAAAGAACTGAATTGGTAAGAGCCTAAACATAGGAAGTTCTAGTTCCATAGACAGTTGCCACTGCTATAGAATGGAAGTGCTTATACAGCCAAAATAACAACATTGCCTCTATTATTAACCAAGGTTCTTTTAAAAACATTAAATGATATTTCTATGACACCCACTACTATACTGCCTGAAAATGGAGGAGGATTATAAAACATCTATAACACAACTACTTATTTCCTAAGAACACTTCAACCTAACAATAGTTAGGAAGAACCATCTATATACTTCTGAAACTTCTCTTAACTAATTTGGAAACTGTTAGAGCTGAAGTCTAGATCTAAGTTTACACTTCAAAAACTCTGATCTTTGATATTTAGCTTTGCAAGTTAACAGGAGCATTTTCAGACATGAAATAAGTTTTGGGCTTATTCCATTATTGATTGCTAAAGATGCAAATAACATTCACAAGAAAAAGCAGCAGCATATCAGGTCAGGATTGCTGAACTCAAAAAAAAAAAAACCACCCAAAAAAATACATTCTGAATGAAACAGAGGAACAAATACAAAGCTTTGATACCAAAAATCTGTCTACTTCCTCTCTCCTGCCCAAAAGAATGAAAATGAATGTGAACACTTTGAAGACTAATGAAAATTTCAGAGCCCTCTTGACTCACTTCAGAAGTAGCAGTCCTAAAACAAGCTTCCCCAAATTAAAGTTATGGAAAAAAAATAATCTGAAAGCCTTGTATAACAGCAGGAATAAGTTACTGAAAGAAATACAATAGATTTAAGGTTTCTATCCTAAAGCAAGTTGGTGTTAAAAGAAAATATTTGAACCTAATTAGAACAGCAGAAATGGCATGAAGAGGAGCTGAATTTCTGGGAGTGAATCATCTCTCTCCTCTGTCAGCAGGATCCTGAAGGTCTAGAAGGAGCAGGGAGAAACAGGTAGTTCTGCACTTCAAGAGCTCAGCTGTGTGTCCGTAGCTGTCAAACAGGCTCTTGCAAAGGTGAAACGACAAACAGTGGAAGCAGTGGCACAAAATTTGATAACCTACTAGTCACGCCATTCCCCATTTACAAAGAAGGGCCAGATCCTAAAAACTTCATTCAAGTCATTTAGCATTCCACTTTGCAAGAAAAGTCTTAGAACGGCCAAGGACGTGCTTTTCAAAGTCTGAGGACTGTGACTACAAGCAAACTACCACAAAGTAAGTTCGACTGCCAATTTCCCCAGAGCAGCTCACTGGGGATAACTGGCTAAGGTAGCTCATTCCTCTTCCACTAGAATTACTTCCAATTTACTGAAGAATTAAGAGCAAAAAGGGAAGCTGTTTACCTACCTATAACCTAACAAGGTTTGCTGTCAAAGATAAAAAATTGCTGGAACTCTCAGATTTCAGTGGGATTTAGGTCTCCAACTCTCTTCATCTGCTTTTAAAACCCAGGTGCAATTTTCCAGGTAACATGCAGTCAGTTGAAACTGCCATTACAGATGTCGGTTCACTGTCCACAGAAGCAGCCTGTTACACCCCAGCCTGCTACTCCCATCACTCCTAACTCTAAATTTCTTCTTTTTTTTTTTAACCCATGTCAAAAAGGTTTAAAACTTTGATTCACTATGCGACCATAATTCTATCAGGTTTAAGACCATCATCCTAACACTACAAAGTAGAAATAAATAGCATTAATTTAATAAGAGGCAAAACCATGGGGGGCTTAGCAAATCTTTTATATTAATGACTTGTATAATATTACCATTATAATGACTTTAAAGCACAACAGAGATGCTGCGTGCCGCACTCCCAGTTAAGAACCGCCAGGGGAAAGAGCGATGCTGTTCAGCACATCCGTATTTTCTGTGGAAAGCACCAAGTCTCCTCAGGGGTATCATCTCTCCGAGTGAAAAAAATCCATTAGTTCATTAACTTCCCAGCCTCGATGACCTGGATTCAAAAAGCTTCCCTGCACCACAAATGGCTCACTCCTTGCCCACTCAACTTCAATGCAAATGCCACAAGAATTATTTCTGGGTTTTTTTTCAATTAACCTACAAGCAGTTCAATATTTTACAATTGTTCAAAAATCAACACTATGTAAAGAGGAAATCTGTGAAATACACACCAATTTATACAGATTGGTATATAATATAGCCTCATTTCCTGAAGCCATTTCAAAACACAGAACACAATGAAACATTCGAGCGGGATGAAGGAAGAAAAGACGGGAGGCAGAAGGGCCTTTAGAGGCTTTTTGGAACTGATGAAAACTTCTCCTCCATAACAACACCAGCCTACCAATTCCACAAGTTTCATAGTAAATAAAAGATAAAATTATATGGTAGACAGAGGCCAAAAGAGGATAATTTTCTTTTCTCAGCTTACTTCAGGGAGGGGAAGGAAGATATACTTAATAAATTACCTATACATTTACTGATAATCAATTCTAGTGCATGCTGACAATAACCTTTCTCTGGGGGATTTTTGCACCACATAGTGCATACACCATGATTGAATGCACAAATCAGCAGTGCCAGAGGAGTGAGACTAACACTGAAACGAGTGCAACAGAATAACAATTCCAGAGCTATTCATGAAAGTTACATCCACGTATACAATATCAAAAAATAGGTCTACTCAAATGCTACCAACATTTTAAAAGCAAAAGTAGGGTGAAAGTAAAAAAATATTTTTTCAACAAAGATTAATCACATTAAAGAAAAAGAAGCAGACACACAGAGCCTGTACTCAGACCACATGTAGTATAAGAAGTGAATGTTATGATTTTTTGATGATATAAGCTAACCCAACTTTATATCATTCGCATCTATAATTTAAATTATTGTTGTCTTCATTTATGTTTATTCTCATTAGTATTAAACCAAAAATTGGCATTTCCATAAATGCACCTCATCCATAACCATAAACAAAGCAAGTTATCTGCGTATATTTTGCATGCTATTATGTTTTATTTAAACTACAGCAAGACAGTTTCAGCCCTCAAACGCTAATTTTATGCACAACTAATTAAAGAATCTAGGCAATTCCACAGCAAGCACCATCCCAAAGATGTAAATGTTTATTACAGCTTTGTCCTCCTTGCTGTACTCAGCTATTAAATGCACTTTTCCCCTTCCCTAAAATGCATATGTTAAAAATGTTGATGTGGAAGTTCTTTTGTTAAATCATCTACTAGTATTTACTGCTGCTGATATACCAGCACTTGCACCTTCACAAAAGAGCCATTAGTGATTCAGATTTCTACTGGCTTTAACTGAACTTCAGAAAAACAATCATACAATAAAAAGTATGCTAGGCCATGCTACAGTTTTCTGCTACAGTATTTCCTACTCTTTGTTTCGACAAAAACTGGCTCAGAATGAGAAATGCAAGGTCACTTCTTCTCAAGAGTTGTTTTTCCACATGTATGGTTACTAAAAACCAAAGACAACATCCACTGATCATACACACAAGGTCAAGAACCTATTTTGGACTGTAACAGAATCACTGTGCATTTTATGAATGGACTCAAACTATCTTCAGAAAACCTTTTCCAGTCTATCACAAAATGTTTTCACCCCATACAGAGAGATTATCAGATACTCCAGATCAGTCATGGTAATAAAAATTTAAAAGCACCTGCACTAAGACTACCTGACCTACAGATCAAAGCCAAAAGCTTCAGAACACATATTTGAATTTCTGAGACATGTTGCCACTTAAGCCACTTACACCCACCTAGAAGAGTTTAACAAAGAGAAACATTTTGAAAAATTGTAGCAATTTCTCTAGGAAAAAAACCAACTATTATTATGTTACTTACTATTATTGTAACTCTTCACACAGAATACCAAAAACTCTTGATCAGTTTTATAGCAACTCTCATAAAGCCCTTTTACCTACCACTACCAGGGAAAAATAGTAATTCCTGTCACTATACAGCACAAGAATGAAGGAGTGGAGAAACCTACCAAGCCACTTGAAAAAACTCTGATTGAATTAGCCAGTTTAAAATCTTAACAGAATACTAGAGGTGTTCATTTGTACTCTTGCTTAAAAATTAAGCAAGTTTTAAATACAGGAAAGATGCATGAACAGCAGTATTCTTTCCAACATCATTCTGAGATACTTACGCAGAACTCAGACCAACTGGAATGACAACTGCTCAAAGCTTAAGACCCAACTAACAAGGAAAAACAAGAAAATTTGCAACTGAACCCTGAACACCTACAGAACTCAAGAATTCTAATGAGGTTAGGTTAGACCACAACTAAAGATAGTATGTACAGTGTTTTAAAAAAAAAAAAACCAACAACAGAAACAAACGAAAACCCACCTACAACTACTCAAAGTTTACCCTGGAATTAGTGTTACCATCTCTTAAAAAGTCTAAATGTAATATTAGGGCACTGAGTCTGCACATCACATTTCATTAAAAAAAAAATAATCTGTGAAAACTGGAAGGCCTCCATAAGATTACAGAAAAATACAGAATTGCTGTTTAGTGGACAGTTAATTTACACCAAAACCACACCTTTTTCCCTTTGAATAAAATAAACAGTGTTTCAGGTCTTCAGTCTGTTTTATTCTAGGTTTCAAACCTACTAAAATTTTAGTTGTGAACATTAATTTATTACTACTGTACACACAACAGGGGTTAATAGCTAAGATGCTCTTATAAATATGTTTGAGAATATAAAGCAATCAAAATTCACAAAGTCAACCGTGCAAAAGACTAAGTTAACTAGGTGGTCTTGCAGCACCCAGAGGAGTTACATTATTTTAACCAGAACTGAAAAAGCCTGCAGTAAACCATTCTCCAGTTCTGTCCTCATGCCATCCTCCATGCCTCTCCATTCACTCGCCAACGCAGCACATGTGCTCTCAGGGTTATAAGCCAAAGCAGAAATACTCATATTGCTTTTACATAATTTTAAAGACTTAAAAAATTTAACTGCAGTTCAATGTATTTTCCATGGTCTATCCATGGTAAGGGGGCAAAGAAAGACACAAAATTTACATCAACTTCTTGAATTGATAGATCTACATGTAATAGGTTGAAGCATAAATTTAATAAACCTCATCTCAACTTCCATCTTCAATTCCCCAAGATCCAAAACAAACGACAGCAGTAGTCAGCATTCCCCAAGACAGAAAAAAAAAAAAAAAAAGCCTTCTGCCTACACAAAGCCTAGAACAAGCAGCTGTAAAATCTGAAGAAAAAGGAGCAGCAGCAACGAAAATATGAGCCTTGATACTTTCTCATGGAAGAGTCGAAACCATTTACTTCTAAGTTTACGTAACTTTCTTTGAGGAAGAAGTAACATCAATTGATAAATGGGGTTGAAAGAAACGAACAGCTGTTTGCCTTTCTGCCCAAGGCCAGATGAAATGAGAATTTTCTTGGGCACAGGTATTTCAAAATGAATCAGAGAAGCCCTTATATCTATACGTATCCATATATATACATATTTGAAAGACTCCTATCGCAAGTGCATGCGTAGGATCTCTCTAAATGCTTTCCAAAATTCATAATATAACCATACAATAGTAATCCACCAGAATAGTTCTGAGAACAGGCAAAGAACTATTTTGTAGCCTTGCTCTAGAGAGGAAAGACAGCTCTGCAGGAAATGAAAATGATTAAAAGCAGTCAAAAAAAGGCCCCAAATATAATGATCAAACCCAATAACCTACAGCACATCATGCTGGTTTTCAGAAAGATCTGTCCAACCAATTTCATGATGACAACTGACATACTGCATTGAGAAAAGGGTGAGCTCTTGCAAAAAAGTTCATTTAACACATCCGGATGTTACTTGTATAAAGTTTGAAAATGAATTCCCAAAATTCTTTCCAAATTCTCACATACTGTTTATTTCTGTAAGAAATGTGCATTTTCTTTTTTTTTTTTTTTTACTTTGTACAATTTTTCCATCAAAGCACATTTAAGGCTACTATTTTCCACTAGCTAAACAGTCACAGTGGAACAGCTCACATACACTTGCAGGAAACATAATTTATACATGCTAGATCTCCCTTATAGACATGACATCTCGCAAAAAGTTTTAAGTGCAAATCTAGCGTTCTTTGTCACTACTTTTCACAGATCAACTATATCATCTTAAAATTAGATTCCCTGCAAGCTTGTTTGAGAGCTTTTTAAGTATTCCTTTAGCCGGCAGCAATAGGCTTGCTGAGAGTTAAGCAATGGGAGCCAATCTGAGACTCCGAGAAAACTTTAAACTAAACCAGGGAAGGGAAGTAAACAATCCCCAACGGTTCTCCAGAACAGGTGCAATGAATTCATGTTTTGTATGAGTATCAAACCTGCATATATTACAAGTTGTAGCAAAATTACATCACTGAAAGATCACTTGACATTTCAGGAATTATTTCAGGTTTTTCTGGTGTCCAACCACAATGTATTCCTATTTGTTGCAGTGTGTACGAATTTGTAACAAGAAAGTTTAAAGATGGCTTAAAAAAAAACCCAACAAAACTTCCACTCGCTCAAGAGCCCTCTTAAATTATTCCATCTCTCGCTTTAACACTACTCTGAACAGCTACATATTATGAAAGTGTTAAAAGTACCATAAGCAGTTATTGAAAGTAGCACAATGGAAGTCACCTATGGTGGTACATAAAATTACTTAACTGTACAAGCTTAACCTCATCAGTTTGCTCTACTGAATATACAGTAAACTTTCATTAAAAAATATTTCTATTAGTCTTTCTAGATTTAAAAAAATGCCCAAGTCTGAAGTCTCAAAAAAGAATGCATCCTCATCTGGACTACTTCTAATGCAAAGATTATCGCTAAGTCAAGCTCAACAAAAGAACACAAGAAACTTCTTTTTAATAAGTTAGTTTGTAAGTTAGGAAAAGAAATGCATTTTTTTCCCCATTGTGAACAACAACAACAAAAGGTTGAACGTATAGAAAACTATTTTCCTCAACTACTTTTGATTACTCTACAACCCACTTCAGCAAAACAGTACACCCCGTACTCAAAGTCATTGCCCTTGAGGTAAGGAAAAGCACACCAGAGCACACAGCAGGAGCTAGCAAATATTAACAGACACTTGGGATGACAGACAATCTGCCACCAACTGCAAGGAAACTAGAATAAAACTAATTCCAAAACATTAAGATATCTAGGTACAACACTGGGGGTTTTCAAATGCTTTGGTCAATTTCTACTTAATTTCTAGTAAGGTAGAAAAAGAAAACTTCAGAGTAGCAATATTTTGCAAATTACTATTTCTCCTTTCCTTTAGCTACCGTAAAGTATAACAATAACAAAAATAACAAAAATATTATGGAAAATAAAAAAGATTAAAGAGACAGAACCTACATGGAGGCAGAAAGTTACCGTGACGTTGATACCTCTCCAATTTGGCTACTTCTACTTTAATATACTAGTAAATAGCTACCTCCATGCAAGCAGCAAACTAATCTAAAGGAGATAGATCTGCTGTGGAAAGATGATCAATAAGAAGACAAATTGAAGCAGCCTACAAAGTCACCTCTGGAAGTCCTCTTAATTCCGAACTGAAGAGCAGAACCACCAAATTTGAGATAAAAGAGTGAAGATCAGTAGCTGAAGTACGAATAGTACACTTTCTAAATATAGACTCTGTCCCACACACAAATGCAACCTCATTGACATGAATAATCCCACTGCAGCCACTGGCACTATTTGCAGGACCAAAGCTATACAACCACTTGGCTCCACAGAATTTGCACTAAGATTCTGACATGAACTATGGCTATTGCGTTCTGCAGTTATGAAAGAGAAACCCCCCCATATCCGTCCGCCAAGTTCACGCTTCTTTTTTATAAACGTTTTATCAACAGGATTGTCAACAAAGTGTCTTAGAAAAGAAAATCTATTGAAGGGAACACCTGAAAAATTGCTGTCAACAGACATAACCATACATTTAAGATCTGTAGGCCTCGACACCTATTTACTTACTAAATTATTTCAGGGAGAACATTTTTTTTAAACTTTTAACCTTTAAGCAACTGAAAAAAAAGACTAAGACAATGCTAGCAAAAACAGTTTCAGAAGAAACAAACCTGATGACAATGTTTAACTTCATGTAACAGTAAGGCTCTGTAGGAGCATTCTTCAGCCCCCAAATTAATTTCATATGCTCATTTACAGAAGTGGTGAAAAAAGTAAAACACAAACTAAAGTTCATCCCATCATTAAGTCTGTCTTTGTTGGATGACCCATATCTACATATTCATGGCTGGAATACATGAATCTGTTTATCAAATTAAGAGAGTGCTATATTTTTGGTGTAATATGTTATAAAACATGCATATTGGTTTTGTCAGGGTTTATTTTTGTACATGTTTTTCTACTACTTTTTAGTAAAGCCCTGGCCATATTGCAGTAAATCTTCTTCTTTATTCCTGTAATCTAACACATCCTAATAAAATCAGCATTCTTGAAAAAGTCTGCTTGGAGAAATAAATGAAATTTGGAGGTCAAAAACCTTCCATCAGCTAAAATTCATAATTTCATAGCCCATTTTTTCATCTTGACTTTTACCACTAAATGCAACTGTCAATGACTAAAAAGGAAAAACAGTATAAATCAGATTGCTATGATTAAGGCAGCTGCTGAGAATATAAATTCTCTAATTTCATCAGCTAGAGATGAACTAGCTGAACTCTAGAGCTAGAATTCTGATGAAGCAAATATATTGATATATTCCCTGCCGGTGAAATGAGATAAACAGGTATGTCCAGTTTCTCTATGAGGGCAAGGCGCATTAGTGCTACACTACTGCCTACTGGGATCAGATGTAGCATCAAAAAGTTAACGCTAAACCTTAAAAGCCTGTGACTCAACTAAGTATCTTCTTTTTAACATATACACCGATGAACACATGCACACTTCCTGGCCATCCTCTGGCGGCCTGAAGCTTTTCTATTTCTCGCGTTCCTCAACGCCATTAATAGTACTGTAGTTGTTATTCTGTTGTAAGCTTTAATTGAACCCAACTGTCAAAACACAGCAAGCTTTATGGCAGTATAAATTAATAATCTGGCTCATTCCCCTCTGCAACTCAAAGGGCTGGCACATGCTCATGGCTCTGCCGAACACGTATGAAAGTTACCTATGCCTAGATGTTTATAGTAACATCTTCTGAACTGCTGGCATTGTGCCACCTAAATCTTATAATCATACGACTTGTAGCCGCTTTTACGGAGCAGAGAGTGAAATAAATTCACCAAGAGGAAACTCTCCAGAAGACATAAATAAATACCACCACCCCCTTCCGGGGTTAACTCATTTTGTTGATGGAGGCGTATCACCTTCGACTCCTTCTCTGAGGCCTTTTCCTTGAAAACAAAGAAAGCAGCCCCCCGCCCCCGCCCCAAGGACAGCCCTTGCCCACCGA
>JAOXJM010000052.1:19531677-19552206 GCA_026413425.1 Tringa solitaria | reverse complement strand
GAGGAGGCGGTGGTGGGGGGGGGGCGCCGCTCTCGCGAGGCTAACGGCGCTCTCGCGAGACCAGCGGTTGGGCCCCTCGTCCCGGCGGGCGGTGCCGCGGCGGGAGGAAAGGGCGGCGCTGATTGGCGGAGAGCGAGGCGGCGGGGCGGGGCCAAGGCGTCCAGTCAGGGTCGTTGGGGCTGCCCGCGGCCCAGGGGAAGGGAGTGTTGATTTTGGGGGCTGTTTGTGGGGGTTTGAGCACTTTATCCCACCCCCTCCCTGTCGATGTCCCACATCCTGGGCTCGTGACAGATCTGTCATCAGGGTTAAAGCTCAGGTTCCCGTGCAGGGAGGCGTGAGGGGCCTCGCAGCGCGGGGCTTGGGCCTCTGGCCTGCGGGGAACGGGGCGGCAGCCCGGCCCTGTCCGCACACCTGCCCCTGCTTTGGGTGCCTGGTGGTAACCTTGCTGTGCACACCTGCAAAAAGGAAAGGTGGTTTGTTCCTTTTCCTACTCCTCGCCCTTTGAAGTCTCCCGGGTGTCAATTCTGCCCCCCTTGACTCATGTCACCGGTAGGCGTATCCCTCAACCGAGGCTCACGGAACAGCGTGATGCAAGGCGTTTTTATTTATTTATGTTTTGTGTTTTCGTCGCTGTGCATGCCTGAGGAATGAGGGTGCCACCTGAGGCAACACTTATATGAGCGGGAAGTTAAATATAGGACATTCAGGACAGGATGGTTGCTATAAAAGGGAAGAATGTTTTGGAAAGGTCAGATTCTGTAAGCTTAGTAGGTACCTCTGCAAGTTGGGCTGGTCAGCCAGAGAAAATCTAGGTCCCAGTCACCAAGGGACTAACTGAAAAGTTAGTGGATGAAATCGAAATCTGGGTCAAAACATGCCATGCTCAAGAGCCCCCAGAGGAAGTATGTGGCATAGCCAGGAAGAGAATTTCTCACAGGTGACTCTTAAACTGGACTCTGAATACCAGGGCGTCTTGTGATGTACGTTTCATATCCAGCTCCACTTACCTCTATCATTACTGGTTTCCTAAGGTGGCTCTATGCAGCACGTGCCCTCGGGGCACGGAAGCAACATACCTTCTCTGAGTTAGTTTACCTTCTGTAATAGTAATTTCACTATTTTTGTTTCTTTTAGTTTGTTACAGCTTCCCGTTGGGACTACGCATGTTCATCTACAACAAGTTTTTTTTAATCTGATCAGAATTAAGTATATACACCTAGAGAAGATATTATATAAGAGCAACACTAAACAATGATTGCAACATGACTATGCAACAGGAACCAGTCCTTTTCAAAATTACAGTATAGTCAAAATGCAGATGAAACAAAAGATGACATGAGAAGGGAAAGATTGCCATTTGTTAATAGGAAGATTAGGGCTTCTACATTGTTTCACTATAATTTCAATCTTATTTCTCCTAAGTACTTCCTTTGCCAAATGAGGACAACCTCTTGTGTTAAATATGGTGGGGTTTTTGTTTTTTCCCACTCTGGGGCAGTTAAGATCAAGTCATTTGAAAATGCTAATTTTCAAGAAATTTAGTGCTGTTTTCAAAACCCAAAACTTTCCCCAAAAACTGGCATTTCATTTACTTTTACTGTATCCATTACTGCAGATTGTAGATTAACTTCTCTAATTACTGGCCTTATGCTTACGGCAGCCCAGGACCACCAGCCTCTTTCCTTCTCTTCATCCAAGTTCCTACTAATGGACATTTCTTTTTATCTAAAAGTCTGAAAAGTGCTGACTCACTCTTAGTTGCCATTCAGTCGGGCACAGTGTGCACAACAAAAATAAAATTGCTCTCCGACCAAGTGATCTCAATTCTCAAGTAACTTTATTTTACACTGTGAGCAACAACGCACTAGCATAAGTATATTGCTAGTTCTAATTTTATTAATGAAAGGTGAATTTGCAGTCTGTACCTTCTTTTCGTGCAGATTTATGACCCTGTGGGGATATCTGCTGTATAGAAAATCACCTGTAGCTCCTCCCTTCGTGTCTGAGGTCTGTTCTGTAACTGTCCAAGGTGAAGACAATTACTATTTTTTTATTGCAAATTTTCTATTTCCATACATAATGTACAAAATGAAGTTTCGCTAAAAATTAGCCTTTGAGCTTACACAAAGAGCTAATTTAGTGTTTTCGTTAAGTGCTTTTAATGTTAATTCTAAGTGGGTCGAAGCCAAAAGGAAGACAGACGGGTGGAGAAGGACAGATTAGCATAGGAAGAGTTAGCCACCCCATTGCTTAACTGGGCCATCTCAGCTATCGCACATATATATCTTAAGTATCTTCTGTTAGTCCAGCAGTGAAGTAACGGTTCTGGTGCAGAAGAATGGTCGCCCTGTTGAAAGGTCACATCCGCATTGCAGTATCTTACACCGACCACAATGTCAGGCAGAGGTACAAAGACCCCCAAAATAACTTATGCTGTGCAGAGAAGAGCTCAGCATTATCCAAAGCAGTCATTTACTGGTTGGTTTTGTTTTGGTTTTTTTTTCTGAGGTCCTATCAGTCCTCTGATTTTAGATATTGATGTCACTAACTAATTGTGAGGATTGCTCAGGTGCCTGCTCATCCATCCATCCAGAATATTTTCACCTAAATGACATGTTGCCGTCTTTGTGTCAGCACAAGAAGTATGACCCTTTTCATTGATGTGTATCTTGAAGGTGGCAACAAATCTTTAATTATTTAAACATTGCCTTTATAATCTAATTTAGTGCTTACCTTAATCATGTGAAGAACAGCAGAAATTTTAGAAGAATGTGAAGAGTATCTTACATTAGAATCAATCTAAACTTACATTTTTATAATCAGGCCTTTAAAAGAAGAACATGGCTCTTGTTTAACTTACAGAAAAATATTCTCTATATACCTATGAGGATATGATTTCTTTATTTCAAATGGTGACTTTTTCCTTGGCAAGGCTACATCATGCTCCACCAAAGCCAGGAACCAAGATCTTTTTTGAAAGTAAATATCACTTGCAAGGGATCATACATACATATTCTTAGGTCTTCCTTAGAGATTCCCTCACCCCCGCAGCCATCAATGATATTTGGCTATTGAAGTACACAAGCACAAACCAAAAAAAGGTATTTCTGTAAGGTTTACTGCAGGGGAAAAAAAAAAAAAAAAGAAACAAAATAGCATTTGCATATCACGGTGGGAAAAACAGTAAGTTCTCTCTTTTTAAAGCCCAGAATCAGAGGGAGGGCTTTTTTGTTTTTTCTCTTCTTTTTTCTTTTCGGTAAGTGCCTGCATCACTGCACACAATGGTTGCTTTCAAATTTGCATGAATGATGTGTGACACAATAACCATATGTTTAAGACAGTTCCCTCACCTTCCCATGTTACTAATGTGGGAGATACAGTAAACAAATCATTCTTTTCATCACAATTTCTACAAAAGGAAAAAAAAAAAGGTTTGGGGTGGTTTTTTTTTGGAACAACAGAGAGATATGCATCAACAACACAAGCATCTAATGAATGAACCACAGGGTGGTTTTTAATAGATCGTATTGAGGATTCTGCCAAAAGCCATTCTGCCAAAAGCAGAATCTTCCTCCCAATCACTGAAAGAACAACAAAGCTCAGGACAACCAGATACATTTATACTTTTAGTGCCTTAATCCCTCCCCTGCAAATCCAAACAATAACTGACTGCTTTGCATACAAGGTTCATACATTACAGTAGCTACAGCAACAATAGGGTCCTGCAAAAGCATGATAAATATTTGGAAACAGGATTTACCAGAGCACTGTTACATTTCTCTTCAAAGAAACAGAACAATTTCAAGGCACGCTGTTTCACATCGTTTCCATCCAGTTCGGGATTTTTGCTTTTCTTTCCTGTGTGTCCTGAGTAAAGAAAAAGAATAAGGTTGGTTTTAGCTTCCTCCATCCCTGCATCACAGGACTTCAGGGAGAGGTATAATTCAACATAATAAAGCTACCAGACTATCAGGTAGCTGTGCAGTTTTGGAGGAGCTTTCACTCTCCCTTCTTACTTCTACAGAAATAATGCGAATATTGTCTTTTGGTTGGTTTGTTTGGAGTGGTTTTTTTTTTTTTTGTAAAAAAGTAATACAGTTGGGTTTTATTGTTTGTTTGGGTTTGGTTTTGTTGTTAGTTTTTTTTTACATGGTGGAGGCAGTGGGGATGGCCGAGAGGCCTGGGATGCACTGAAAGGCTGCAGAGGGGCAAGGCAAGCCGGAAAACAGGCAGCATGAATTTGTTTGCTTTTCCCGCATGGCAACTTGCTGCTTAGAACATTTGGCTGGGCTGTGTTTAAATTTAATTTCTGTTGCATGCAAATGCCACCACAAATAGAGTAAATGCTAAAATATGACAGTCTAAACAGCTCGACAGTTTCAGAATTAAAACAGACTAAAGTGCTTTCAAATATTCTTGCAAGCAGGTGGAAAAAAAGATGCTGAGGTACCGTTTCAACCCTGTTTTCTCTATTAGCGACCTGCCCTGAGAGACAAACCCTTGCTGGTGGGCACAGCCTGACCCGTGCTCTCCCTTGGAGCTCCCTGTGTCTCTTGCCGTCCCACCAGCCAGCCCAACAGCAGGCTCCACCACCAGCCTCTTGCACAAGGTCTGCCCCTGCTGCCGGCGCACTCGGAGTGGGCTGTTCATGGGCTGAGGACTGGCAGGAGAGACGATGAGGTTGCTGTAATGAGGGCATCATGTAGTGGCACATTTTAAAAACAGGTCTAACCAGACAATGCACGTAATAACCAACATTAATGCTGTTCAGCCAGCACTGGCTTCCCTTTCAGTACCTGACCCACTTCAGGATTGTAGGAATAATACATGGAATAATAATGAAGTCCTTAACACACTAAGTCAGGTCTCAGTTCAAGCGCAAACTCACATCCCTAATGCATGCCTTCGACAGTCATCTTGCACAATATGACTACAAAATACACCAGCAAACTGATGGCCTGTAATTCACCGGCACTGCAGCTTCTCTTGGGGCAGCAATTGCTGTACCTACTGTACCATCGGCTTCCTGCACACCCTGCCTTGGTCTCTCTCAAATAAGGCAGCAGTACAACGTAACTGTATAAATCCCCGTGTCCTCACTACACTACTACTGCTGGAAGAGGGGGTGGTGTCACATTGAGAAAAGGCAGACTCTTATGTTACAGCCCCATTTTCTAGCTGTGAGACCACTGCCTCGCTGTCAAGCGGAGAGTTTTTACAGACTTCCAGTAGTGCGACAGGAGATTTGGCCAGAGCAAATCTTTGTGCAATGCTCACATAAAAACCAAAAAAAAATAATCATGCTACAGCAGTTGCAACCAACAGTGAAAGCTGCACTGGTGCGGTTAGACAAATGGTTCAGGTTCAGAAATTTTTCTTACTGCATCACAACAATCTTCTCTTAGAGAACAAGTGTGTGCATAATGTGTCAGAAGATGGCCTGAAAGAGAGGGACCCTTCAAAACACTCAAGGCAAATTTTCAGAAAAACATGTTTCTGTTACAAACCGCGGAAGAAAATACTGTGCACAAACCCAAGTGAAGTTAAAAGGCTGTGCCAGTACCATCATACTACACAAACACCTACCAAAAGGTTTGGGGTGACCTGATCATGGTGTATAAAGAACCCACGTGGGAAAGCGGTTTCTGAGAGTACTGCCGTTTAAATCAAGTAGGAAAAGGCAGCTTGACAAAATGCTTGGAAAGTGAAGGAAGATCAAAACCCATGCAAGAGCAAAGGTAATTATTCCTTAAAACTTTTTACCTACAGATGCAACAGATCCTTCATTATTGAACCTGTCAATGAAACTCAGGAATTTGATAAATACCAAGTCAGAGTCCAAACAGGGTGAGTTTTGTCAGGACTAGATAATGCCACTATCTTCCAAAACAGAAGCTCCAGATTTATTGAGGCGCTCACTTCAGAAGTACCACCTCCAGCTCTTGGCAGCGTCAGCAGATGCAGGTGGATAATGTAGCTATTTGGTGGCATTCACCCACTGCTTTGCTGTGGGAGCGGAGAATGTATGCTCTGAGATGGTTGGCAAATTTTTATTGTTAGGAGATCTAGTTTCTTAGTACCAATTCCGTTTCTTTGGGGTGGAGGAAGTTGCTTTTTCACAGTTACGCTCACCAGAGATCACTTTATTTGTGGCTGTGACTGATTTTCATGCCTCAGCTATTTTGCCGTTTCCTGTTAGCTAAGTGACAGAGAATTGGTGGCCGTGCGTACTTAAAATGCCTGCACATTTGTGGCCTTTTCACATTCAGGTAAAAACCTGCAGGTTTCCTGCATGGGAATTTCCTCCTCCTAAAATATATGTGTTGTTTTAAAAGTTACTTCTGCACAGGAGAAGTTGCTAGCCAGCTGTAGTTTGCCTATTTTCCAGGTCCTTTACGCTGCCATAGAAAGCCTTGTCCAGCAAAGTGACTAATCTTCAGTCTTGGGTCAGGTATTTAATGGAGAAGCAGCTGTGCCAGTTTAAGATGCGACTGACATCCAGGTGTTTGCCATCACTCCGCAGCAGCTGTACAGTCAGCCCTGTTGCACAGTATAAAAAAAATAAAAAATCGCTGTTTAATTTCCAGCAGAAAGTCATGTGGGTAAACTCACATCACTCCCACCAGCATTTACTGACCTCCTGCCTTTGTGCTGAAACACAAGGAGGGCCCAGATTATTTATTCTGACATCTGAGCTGTACCAGGAAGAGGGTAATTTCCAGTTTACGGGTGGGAATGGACGTCTTCAAGTGCCACAAAGCCGTGGCTACAAAGACCGCGTGACTGTAGCCTCAGAAAACAGTCATTATTTTAGAGGCTGCTGGTAAACATCCTCTTCCAGACCTGGCTCTGCAGGCTAAAGGTGCCAGGCATCTGGAATGGGCATTCCCAGAAATCAGGGCTCTTCCCGTAGCTCCATAAATTGGCGTCGTGCTGCAGTTTTCCTCATCTGCCCGAGACCAAGTGCGCTGCTTAGTCCTTTGTCAGCTGTTTGAACTGCCCCAGCGGAACCTGCCTGAAGCAGAGGAGGGTGCCTTTGCTCCCCTGGATACACCTCTCTGGCAGAGCTGTGCTGATGGGGACTCCTGGCTATGGTGAAAACGCAAATCTGGAGGCAGAGGGAGCAAGGCTTTCAGCAGCCGAAGGTGTTTGTGAGATGGTAACGGCACGTGAGCACCAAGCACATTGCACATTCCGACCATCCATTTTTAGTTCTATGTAAAAAATGTGAAACATCCATGAAAAACACAACTGTCTTTCAGCCGTTAACCGGCTCTCAACTTACAAGGTTGAGTTCGATGCAAAAAGTGATCTTTTAACAGATTTTATACCATGACAATAAATTCAGACAAGCTGCCTCTTTAAACCGTGAGATTATTGCTACTATCTTTACTACACTGTTATCAAAGGGCCAACAAACAGTACTCACATCCGGCACCAGACAGCACAAAAAAATAGATGGTCTTCTGTAAAAAAGCTCACAAAGAGTGTAGATAAGGCAGGTTATGGGAAAAGTGTGCCAGGAAAGAAAGTCTGAAAGGAGGCCTAAAGCAAATGAGAAAAAAAAAAAATAAATCACATACTAGATATCTTGACCCTGCTGTTAACACGCATGAGATGACCTCTGTATGCACGTCTCTTCCAGAGAGCCCAGTGGGCTTGGTCAGTCAGGCCCATGTGTGCTGAGCCTGGCTTTTTGAACAGTCATAACAGGGACGCATGGTGAGGATAAGCTTTTGATGCCAGTGAGTTATTTGTTTTACCTTCAGGAAATAGCTAAATAAATAATATCCTGGTGAGAGGGCATGGTATGTTAATACATGGTAGCACAGACCCACTCCCGTGAAATGGTTGCAGTTTCTCAAGACATTAAAAGACAAAGTGCAGAACAAACCAAGATCATAATGTATCAAGAGCTACATACGCTAGAATAAAAATCTATATGCAAGACCATTTTCCCAGGATGGGCGTATCAGATATATGGCAAAATCTTCCTAATATAAATACAGGGTATATTAACAGAAGCTCATTGTTACTGATATACTTTACACAAGCCTGCTGTGCTGATAATAAAACCCAACCAAACAAAATATATTTGAACAAACAGTAACAGCTTTTCCAGGCAATACTCAGGTTGACAATCACATTCCTTAGTGTCTCTTTCTGACCCAAATTCTTTCCAGGGATTAAAATCGCTTGTGGCCACTTCTCAAGGCTTATTTGGCTCCAGCTACCTGGCTAGGGGATGTTTTATTCATGTCACGACTAACATCACTACTTCAATTTAAAATGCTGTTAGAGAGCCTGCAGATTCTACCCATATAGCTTAAGCCAAGCAAAGTTCCTCAAATGAGCTATGTTGTGCATAGCCCTCTTGAAAATATTCCTTAATTTGAGCAAACAGCAACTTTGCTACCACTGTAAAGAGAATCTGAATCTGTAAGACACTTCTGTCTCAGAATGGAGAGAGAACACTAGTAGTAAATTTAAGACAGACACTAAGAATTGTTTCTGGAATATGATTTTCTTCTTCTCAGTTCAATGGGATCCTGCATTGTCTAGCTGGGAGCTGAGGAATAAAAGAAATCCTGGAAAATTCTGAACTATAATCTCCCGCACTTACTTCTCTGGTTCTTCTAATTGAGAAGTTACAACAATGAGGGATAGGCATGTGTTATCATCAGAAACCTTTTTCAGCCAATAATACAGGTTCAGTTATATGCTTCATTCCTTTTTATTGGTTGCAGGAATGTAGTATAAAAAAACAGAAGGAAGGGAAAATACAAAACAATGACACTATTCTGGCATTTTCAAAATGATAAAATTTTGGGGTTATATCAGTATTACTTACCAATTTCCTTCAATTTTACTTTAAAGGCCATTATAAGGCATGTTTTCTGACATCTCAAACATGCAGGACAACCGTACGTATGTACAGACAGTAGAAACACTTCCCATTCATTTGCCCATGAAGAAGAGTGTTCAGCGTTGAAGCTCCAGCCCCTGCTCCCTGGAGACCCTGAGCAGATATTTCCCCCCAGGTTGCAGAGGTGCAGCAGCAGGGCCATCCCTCCGAGGAGGGCTGTCAGAGGACTATGGGGACGGTGGTACCCATGGCTCTGCCCCCAGAGCCTCGAGTCCTCCCGACGGGGTGCAAGGGGGGCCTGCAGGGGTCCAGCTCCCCCGTCTCTCAGCAGCTGGGCAGCAGAGGAAGGGCCATCTCCACCTTTCCCATGGCCCCCTGCAAACGTACGCGCCAGCAGCAGCCACCTGCGGGGAGAGGCCAGTGTGTGCCAGTGCCCCAGCTTGGCGGCCACCCTGCTCTCTAGAGGGTCTCACCAAGACCAGGCTGACCCACCAGCCTGGCAGCCAGGTCTCAGACCTGAGCGTTTTTTGAGCATGTCTGGTGTCAGATCCAGGCACCAAGAGCTTTCCAGGTACGCACAGGTACTGAGCAGGGTTTCCTTTTTATTTTTCCTTTCATTCTCTAGAACATAATTTTTGATCTAGGCACCCAGAGCTTCCCCAGAAAAGGCCAGTGTCCTTTCATGACCTTGCCATCAATCCGCCTGTCTTTAAGAAGGCTCTTAATTAACTTGCAAGGGTTTGGGTTCACCTTAGCTAAAGATGTTCAAGAATTCTCCTCAAAGATTTCCAATTTTATTTTATTTTTTAAATCAAGTAGGTATCTTAGGAGAACAAGAGTTTAACAAATGTGTGCATTAATGAAATACATGTGGGATGAACGTGAACTGCAAACCTTGTCTCTAGTACCAGATTGTTCAGGAAAATAAAAGCAAGTAAATTCTAGGATAGTCACGGGGTGTTTTAGAAATAACAGGAGCAACACTTGTGCTATTTTAGCCATTTCATTGTCAAAATGCTGTCACAGTTTAGCAACTCCTAGACATCAGGCAACAGTTCAGCAAACCTCGCTTAGTTTTCAGATTTTGTAAAACCAGGAATGCCAAAGATTCTTCTTCTGCCAAATTAGGCAAAGTCAGCCAAATAGAAAGGTGTAAATCCTGTCCTCTTGTGTACTCAGTGCCTCTAGCCGTTCTCAGGACCTGGCAGAGATTGAAGTTGCCTGCTATTAACTAGAAAAAGCATGAGGCAGAATGCCAGCTTCTAAATTAAACAAACAAACGTCCTTTTCTTGTTAACTTTTGATGACATGTATATTTCTTTCACACCTAGTGCTCAGTACACGGTCAACTTTAAGTGAGTGGCTGGAAAAGTACCAAAGACTTATATATACTTACATTGCTGAAAGAAAGACTGCATTTTTGAATGCATCCCAGGGATCTACGAAGACATCCCTCGCTCCATCTCCGGGCCAACTGGACCTTTAGGAGTTGGGAAGATTTTTGATCAGAGTTGAAAGTCCTAAAGATCATTTCACAAGCCCCATCAATCAGCCGAATGCTGACCCAGTTGCTGTAGGAGAAACACGTCTAAAGAATTTTTCAATTAGTTAAAAGGGTGATTAATTTCATCGTAGATTTTCACTCAGGGGTAGAGGCATGGGTTTCAGGTTGGTTTTTTTTTTTTTAATAATTTTTTTATTGACTGTTGCCTTTCAGAACTGACTGCCCTGACTTCAAGGTCTTATCCCAATGAACAGTCAGACATCCAAAAAAGCCTTTATTAAATACGTCTGTTACCCTTAATGACATATTACATATTCCAAACACTTCTTCACCACGGGTAAGAAAGCATATATATAAATGCATTTCTGAAAGGGGGCAAATGATTGAAAGTGACTTGTTTATTGAAGTTTTGTGTAATGTATAGCTGGTACCTCATATGCCGGAGCTGTGATGTTACTTACCATGCACACTTGAGTCCCAGAAAATACAGTGCTGGGCTGTTTAGAGAGTGACATATGGTGCTTACTAACAAGAAAATATGCATAGATGCCTGTGAGAAGAAATGCTATGATATTACAGAGTTGCTTTTTAGTATTTGTAGGAAAGCATCTAGAAAGAAGAGAGGAGCATCACAGTCTGGCTCTGCATACCTTCTGCTAAACTCCTAGAAAACTCACTAGCAAGCCAGTATGGTCTGAAGAGGGCTAAAGAGCTGAAAAAAAAAAACCATGGAGAAATGGATGCAATTCTTTCCATAGGAAAAATTAATTTTCTAGTCATATCTCTCCAGAGCCCAAACGATTAACATTCTCTGTCTCCCCATGTCTTCTTCCACTTCTCCAGTCTTTCCTAGATATTTGCCACCAAAAAAAAATCCAAGCCAGGCTTCCCTGCACAGAAACCTATACCATACCAACCAGTCCTTTACGTAACTCTGCCGAGCTCTTTCCACGCATGTCAGCATTAGGTTATGACATCATTTTTAGGATTTTCCCTTCTGATTGAGACTCTTTGCACCAACCTCTGTGACCTCCTCTTGTGCGCAGCTGCCCCAAGTCTGAGGAACTGCCACATAGCTGGACACAAACTGGAGCAAGGCAGGAGGCTCTCATTGCTGCAACAGCATTACTTGTGACAGATGTCTTTCTTTAAAAATATATCTATACATACACACATACTCACATATATACACACATATATAAATATTTATTCTCAGTAGAGAGTTTTAGCTTGCTTACCAACAATACAGTGCTTAAGACCTACCTCCTCATGCACAGTCGCATACATATTACCGACACATATCTTATGGAGGCCTTCTAAACTTGAAGCTTAAATGTTTAATTAAAACTTAATAAGCCTTTCAGGCCTCCTCGCGCACAGCTTCCGTTGGATCCCAGCTGCTGCACGTGGCAAGGCGGTGCCAAGCTGGCTGCACCAGATGCACATGGTGCTTCAGCAGACCTGTTGCTGACAGAAGCTTCATCCAAGGGCTCGTGTCTGCAGCCATAAGGATAAAAGACATCTATTTGAAGTTAGTAGGAATTTAATCACTGGAGCAGGATTTTACTCGCAGTGTTTTCGCCTTGGTATTACACAATGAGTGGAATGCAGAGGATTTTGCTCAGTGTTTTAACGAAGACCTGTGGCAATGGCAGAATTTGTCATTCAAGGATTTCCCAGGCCTGTGAGAATGACTTGGCTTGAAGGAGTGTGCGTCCAAACACACACATTACCCAACAGCATCTATTACTTTCCTGGTGCTCGTAGCTCCTAGTCCTATGAATCAAGAGCTCTGTTGGGTAACCCTGCATCTTAATTATATTTTGGTGACATGCATGGATTTGAGAGGTTCTTCGGGATTACTTTGACCACAAAATGCTCTGGTGCTGGACGACTGTTCTAACAGTTCTACCTTATTTTCCCTTTGTTTAAGCATTGTGCAAGGAAATATTTGCAATGCTCAAGGAGATGCAGGGGTCATAGGAACAGTCCTGAACGTGGGGCGGTTTTTCAGACAGTTAGGCCATAAGCAGTACTTGTCAGAAGAGCCCAAAGCTCAACATGACAGCAATGGCCATGCTGCTCCAGGCCAGGCATTATTTTGGCATCAGAATATCCCATTGCTATCGCCATCTCTTATCCCCAAACACAGGAACCAAGGCATATAGCTGAGGCTGTTAGCCTATATTAGAAAAACAACCTCAAAAGGTAGTTTAGTATTTCTTACCCACTTAATAATTCTCTCACCCTAAATTTGGAAACAAGCAATGATATCTTCTCTTTAATGGCCATACTTACAGTGAGGCAAGAGAAGACATAGTACCTGTTGCCCCAGAAGCTCCAGCGAGTTCCGTGCATAAAACTGCATTACAATTTTTTGTAGCTGGCTGTTGCCACAGGGCAAAATGAAGAATGAAACTGTTGATTTAGGGGCAGCAACCTGAATTCTGGTGAGCAGTGGAAGCCACTGTAACTTAGAGTCTGTCATCTCAATGGCCAATCCTTTGAAAGACTTGTTGCTAATAGATTTGGGTTGGCTTTACCTGTGAGATTCCTTCCTGCATTTCTGCTTTCAGCTGTAGTTAAGATTATAGTAACTAGCCTATACACGTTACTGGACAGCAGGATTACTGTTGTTTTTAATGTATTACACCATCAGGCAAGCTGTTGGGACAGAACAGCTGGACAAGTTGGAGCTAGCCTCCTCCCAATTAGCTGCTTGGTGGTTCTGCTTCTCAGTTAGAAACTCACATCTATCCAGCTTTATGCGTGTACTTGCTTATTTCAGCTAACAAAAGAAGGTCCAGAGTACAGATCTGATGGCAAACATGCTGGATCATCTCCCCTATACCCCATTGCAGGTTGCATTGCTTTTCTGTTTTCCCTTAGGAAAACGTGGACACCACCATTCACCTGCATTACACGTATCAGCCATACGAGGCTTTGAAGAGGTGGTACAGCATAATTTGGTAACTGACGTTTACACAGTCTACAGGCCGATCAAGCAAAAATAAATCAACATTTTAAAACTAATTCACAAATTATTTTTAATCTATTTCTCACAAACGCTGGTACTGGTAAAGGAGTATGAGGATGCCTGGTCCTTAGGGAGGTTCTCACCAGCCTGGCAGTCTTTTCCAGTCTCTTGCACGTACTGCATGCTGTGATGGCTGTGCTGTGCAGCACAGATTTTCCCAGTCAAGGTTCATTTGGAGCTGGTTTGTTTGCATTGCAGTGCTTCAGAAATACTCAGCTTTCCCTTTCCCAGAAGGCTATTCTGTCAGAGTAGGAAAAAGAAGGGAGAAAATAAAGGGGGAAACGAGCCAAGCAGCAACAGAGGAGGTGAGCAAAGCCACAGCACGCTCCTTGGGGGGCTGCAGGCACTGCTCTGTGTGCAGCAGAGAGGACAAATTACTCCAAGAGCAGTGTGATCCTGCACACTTTGAAACGGTTGCACGCACACAAAGAAATTGCAGCGTGCTTGCTGGCCGCACAGACAAAATACAGTGCTGCCTCTGTATTACTCCATGCAGCCACAGTTAGCATTGCACCTCTGAGCTGTAGTTCATGTTACAGTACAGCTCCTGGTTTACACTGTATATACACATCATCCCACTTCACTGATTCCACAGCCAAGTCCCACCCTAGCTCTTGTTCCCCACTCCGTGAAAGACCAGCACTTGGATTTCCCATGCTTTCTTTCCTGACCAGCAGCCCTGGTCAGGAAAAAAGGAGCAAAGCTGGAATGCACAGAGCAGGAAGGGGTTACCTGCAGTTGCAAACAATTTTTGTAAAAGGCTGATGACCTTTCCAGATTTGGGCAGCTTTCTGCTACGTCCATTGCAAGGACGATACCAGTTTCCAAGTGTGTGACAAATCTACACTGGAGCTTGGGACACATGCACCCTAACTGGCCAGTCCTGCTCCTACAAGCAGCCTAGAGCTGAGCCCAAGCTGTTTATCCTGCTTCTTGGACAGCTTTTACAGTCTTTGTCAAGTTCTTTGTAGCTACAACTTAACTGCTTCATCCAGCTGGGGCAGAACTAGTTCAGGCATAATAGAGAGGGCACAGTGACACCTTAGTCTAAACAAAATGGTCTTACAACAAAATCAGACTTTCAACAAAATAATTAATCTTAAAATAAGAGAGAGACATTTATTCCCTAACCTCACTCAAAGACATTCTTTGACATATAGAACCATTTTGATGAAACCAAGATGGTCCAAGTCAAGAATGGAAAACACTGAGCTTGGAAAAACTAATTATCAGAGGAAAAAATCAGTCTCAAAGGGAATTACTGGAGATCTGAAATGTATGTAGCCCCACATTTGATATTTAAAACCTCCAAATCTCATTTGTATTAGATCTAGCATTCGTATCAGTGCAAAGCTACATATAAATTCTAAAGCAGAACAAAGACTTCTGTTGTCCCCTAATTAACCCCTAGGAGTTAGATATTGGATAGCCCCGGTACATTATAAACAGACCCAAAGGGTGCAGTGCATTTTCAGTAACTAGCCTGGGCTAGTAAGATTTTTATTTTTTTTTTTACCATTGCTAATTTCCAAAAAGGTACTTTCTGTTACTGAGGATTAGTGTAATCAGCCACAGCAGACGTCAGACCGACAATTTGTAAACCTCTAATGGTTTTGGCTATATTGTTCTGATCTGAGGGGAAGGACCTTTCGGCATTGCAGTATAGACTCATTGTATAGAGATACCCAGGGAAGACAGAATACACAATAAACATAAGAAAGTGCCTCAGAGAGATCATTTATCTTGTTTTCTTGGTAGTGCAGAGCTTAGCTCTGCTCTGCTCTGCACATCGGCTCAACAGACTGTGCCTTTCAAGTTCGTTCATCATTGATTGGATGCGAGGGGGTGGTTTAAGGCTGAAAGGAAACCTATGGAGATTTTTGGGGAATCCTCACAAGGGATTCGCCAGGGTGACAGCCACTCCCCCATCACACCATGCTGCTGCCCTCGTCCCTACCCAGCCCTCCAAGGACAAGCGGCTGTCGAGTCAGGTGCTGGTTAGATCATCACCAACACCTACAGTTTCGAAAAGGGGAGATCAGAGAGGAGATTACAGTTGTAGGTGGAGACGAAGAAAACATAAGGCTGCCTTCACCTACCTCTTATTACTTGCTATCAGCTAGTCTCTATCTGAGTTTCTTATCCCACCACCTCACCCTACCACAGACAGGCGGGTCACTTTAATTCTCCAGTTACCCCTTGTAGACAAATAAAGCTCTAAAAACCAGCCAGCGCCTATCGCCTGCCTCACTCCTGACCCTGGCATTTCTCCCGGCGCGGGAGGAACAGGAGCCTTCATCCCACTGTGCTTTTAGAGCACCACAGGCATGCACTGGGCACAGAGGCAAGCACTTCATTCTTTCAGGCTTCTTTTTCCTTCCACTTTAGTAGAATCTATACCTGATCCTTAGAAATTACTGTCTTTTAACTTGTTAGACATCCATGCTTGGATATTTAAAAACTGCTGGATAATCGTTCTTCTACTTGATAAATCTACAGTTTCCTTAGAGCTCTCTCTGCCCTTCAGACCTCTCTTGTATTACCATCAGGGATTTCCACTGGATTCTCCAGGATAGTTTACTGCTCCCTAATTACTTACAAAGTTTACTTCCCTTGCTTAAGCAAGGGAAATTTTTTTTTATACCTCCTCCTTTTCCCCAAAGTTTATCACTGTCAAAGCTCAGGTCCAGTTCTTTTTGGGGATCATAGAAGCTGTAGTCCTCTGAAAACTGCGACCAGACTGGGCTTGTGCCCCTCCTAAAGCTGTAGAACAGTTTGGCCATACTGACAAAACAGGATGTTAAACTTCACCTTTGCACAGAATGGATCCAAGTATTTTTCAAAGATACAACATGGGATATAGCTCACAGGTTCAGTTCAAATTAGGAAAGCCAGAGTAAACAAGTATTTGTTAATAGTGGTATGAGAAATCTAAGCACGCTGTGTAATTAATGCTATTGCAAAATATTACTCGGAGGAGTAAAAGCAGCAAGGAAGCCGAATGTTACATCTAAAGCCCCAAGAGAGCATTCGCGGCAGGTGGTTCAATGGGAAAGCTCACTAAAGAAGGAGCTGTTTGCTGTGAAACAAGGCTGGATGCGACGGAAGCTGGGGCAGAACTCAGACAAAAGGAAAGTAAAACCATCAGTGTAATCGAAAAGATTTGCAATTTAGCAGTTATAGGTGTAATTAAGACCCACAACCACAGGAAACTCGAGCCCACCTCTTAAGAACAAACCCCCCAGATATTTAATACACCACAATGGAGGGTAGTTGGATTATCATTTCCAAAAGTAAAGCAGCAGTTTCTCACAATGTTAAAGCCAAATAAAGCTAGTGCCAACATTTAACAGTCGTTGGTTTTACATTATTGGGGACGTGCTGCAAAATTGCTTTGGGTTCTTGAACTGTGCCCTTGGAGTTGTGTGAATTACACTGCAGACGACAGATGACATAAATAGCACCCCAAAAGCCCTTTTTCCAAAGCACAGGGAAGGGAAGCTGGTGGGATGGGAAAGAAATACACCCCAGACCTCTCAGCTACAACCTCGTTGAACAGCACAGGCTGCTATCCCACTACTGCTGCCTTTGGCACAAGCACCTTAAAGTTTGTAGTTACTTTTCCAAAGGAACAAGGCCCCAGAAAGTGACCAAACAGCTCCATATGGTAATATGTTGGAGCTACGTGGCTCGGGGTGCAATGCAGATGTAACAGCACAGCACCAAAGATTGATGAGCCTTGGCTTTTACCCGTTTTTGCATTATTCTTGACTGCATTCTTCCAGTCTCCTGGATAACTGTGCCGTCTGTGAGCTGCAGCAGGAGCGAGCCTGGCCCAGGGAGTCCGGACAAATGATCCTTTGTAGCTCATTGCAGTGATGTTAAAGCTGGAACAAATTTCATTAACTAGCAATCAGAGGCAAAAATACAAGTAACGAGCTATTTTCTATTTAGAAAGCAAAGATACTGGATGCCAGCTCTTGCGTGTAAGCAGTGATACGAGAGGCAAGCTGAAGAAAATACCCAGAGGAACACGCACAAAGACTTTCAAGGGAAAGTTTAATGCAGTAAACGTTCCCACAAGGCCTGTTTCTCCTTTGCATGACACGTAGGGTCACAGATGCAGCCCCGGCTGCCCCAGCTCGGGGCTGTGGAGAGGCTGGGAAGCACCAGGGCGGGTGGCACAGGGAGAGGGGGACTCCATGGCACCTGGTGGGGACAGCGGGGCAGGGGGAGCGATGCCAAAGGCCATCCCTCTCTCCCACCAAACCTTTCATTTCTTCCACCCCCTCCCCGTCAGTGGGGTAAAAAGCGCTTGGGAAGAGGTTTTGGACCTGAACCAGTAGCTTTCCCTGACAGTTTGGCAAAGCTGATTTTAAATACTATTGACTCCATCTCCCATCTCCAGCTCAGTTTAACAGTTAGGCAGAGGAGTTGGGTTTTGAAAGCCCTCTTGAGAGTAAAGCCTGCACTAGTACAATTTCACTTCTGTTGAGTTAGTCTATGTTAATGACAATTACATTTTGCCCAGGGTCCTTAATAAGAATTCAGATCTAACTGTTGGGGTTTTTAAATATATATTTCAAAAATTGGAGCCATCCAAACTATGCGGGGCAGCACATCTTCTGTGTTTATTTTTATTCCTAATCTAGGCTCTCCATCAGCTGTCTTCATGGCTTGGTAGCGTGAAGTACTGGAAGCCTACCAATACATATATATAAAACTTCCTTTTTGGTTTCCATTGGTAGAAGGACAGATTCTTTTTCTCTTCGAGTCACTAAAAAGTCACTGTGCAGGCTAATTCAAGACAAATGTGCACACATGATATCTGAACAACGGATGTGAGGCTGCATTTGAAGTAAGTATGCTAAAAAGGACTGCGTCCTAGGGGTCTTCAGCAGGAGAGAGTGTTGGCAACCGCTTGGAGAAAGGATTCTGTTACTGCTGGGGTATTTTGGGCTCCAGACTGCAATGTTTAGAATGTGCTCTGCTCAGACGGTTATGGGAGCAGCCTCTCCACCATGGCAACTAACATATGGCTTTGCATTGTTGCTAATAATCACACAACAGAAAGAGAAAGAAGCAAAAAGAAGGACGTCCTTGAATACACAGACTATGAAAGACTATGACTGGATTCTCCAAGGCTGTAACCAGAAGTTATAAATTCCTATATTGCATATCTTCACTTCTCATCTAATTGAAAAAAACAGTGTATACAGTTTTTGCAGATAGCCTATTTATTTGGCTGAACTACCTAGAGCTCAAGGATGCTGTTCAGTACTAGCTGGGTACAAGCACAGCAAAAGGCCAGGGGAAATTGGCTCTTGATGTAATTATTTTTTGTCAGGTATGGATAAGTGTCTTTTTTGCAAGGCCACAGCACCCCCTTTCTGAATTACTAGATCTTTTGCCACAAAGGCAGAAGGAATACAGGAAACACTTGCTCACAAACTGCCAGGAAGGGTGCAGAACTTTACAGGGTTAGCAGCACAGTCCGTCCTTTGGCTGCTGTTTGGCTTCCAGACACATCACTTTTAGCAATTTATAAGGGGCCGATGCATCTGATCAGTAGTTGACCCCATCTTCAGCACGGGACACCGAGCTGGTTATGGGAGAAGGATGGGCTGTGTGCAGGTGAAGCCCACGGGGGACTTTTCAGACATAGTTCAACTGAAGGTATCCTATGGCCTTGCAACGAGGCTCAGCCTCACGGGATAGAGACCAGGAGAATACCCGTGAGCAGTTCTGTCTGAACTTGTCCCCATCCACCCTGTGTGCTCTGGGAAGCAAGAAACCCTCTGAAACTACAGACACCCTGCTCCAACCTCCCCTTTACATACCCAAATACACCTGCTCCGCTGCCCCTGCAGCAGGTGGCAACTGGTGCCAGTGCCAGGCCATGGCAATGGGGTCCAGTACAGTCGGAGAGACCTGAACACACTGCGCCGAGAGAAACCATAATCCCCGTCACTGGAGCTCACCAGCAGATTGGGAAGGGGGGTATTGTTGTCTTCCTTTAACACGGAGTAGGCTGAGATACAGAAACACGTAGGGCGTTCTGTCTTTGATTAAAGACTAGCGATTATACACAGAAATAGCTGCTGATCTCAAAATTCTAGGAAGTACAAAATATATTGTGCCAAAGGAATAAAAAAAATTTCAACAGCATCACCCCAGAAGTGTACTATAATTTTTTTCTCTCATTCTTTCTGTTCTCTTACCTGGAAGGCTTCTGTTACCCAGCTAGAGATTACAGAGGTGGCTGAGAGCACATCATGGGCCATGGACTGCGAAGGCCGAGCAGCCCAATGACCTGCCCACAAACAGTCCTGACTTGAAGATACTTCATCCAATTTTCTCTCACGATGACAAACAGATCTGAAATAACAATAGGATCAATTCACTAACCAAAGAGGGGCTAAAGCAATAATGATAAATTCAATTCCAGTATGAATTACCGTGTGTAATGGAGATTTAGCAGACAGGTATTAATGTGAATTTTGGATAGTTTATTTGAATTGCATCTCCAAACCTTTTTGACAGTTGCTAATCTTTGTAACTAAAAATCATTGGCTTGCTTATTTAGGTGTCACGGATACAATAGGAAAAAGAAAATATGTTAACTACATCTTTATTTGCCAATCCCTCCAGTGATTTTGGTTTTATAAACCTGAAAATTAGTTTTATTTACGTATCCTAGAAATTGATTTTTAAATTGAAGGCAATAAGCAAACCCATACAATTCTTAGATTCCCTTCCATTTCCTTTAGCTTTATCTTCCTGATTTATCATTTTGATTGTCAAATTATTAGCATTCATACCAACAGCAGGTTTATGTGGGTAAAATTCATGCACACACAAAATCAGTATCCTTAGGGTGAGTTACATAGGTATTGATGGCACCGATAGCCATCAACTCCAAATCCTATGTATTTGTAGTTATTTTGCAGGCTGCGCTAAAAAGGCGAGCCCGGCTGTGCCATTGACACCCTATCTTTAAGGTAACCGAAATAAGGGTGTCTTCACCCTTTGGGGAGGAGAGCCGTTCATCTGCACGGAAAGCAGGACTGCGGCTAACGGCGGGCGAGAGGGGGCGAGAGGGGGGCTAGAGGGGAGCAAAAG
>JAOXJM010000052.1:19500979-19529568 GCA_026413425.1 Tringa solitaria | reverse complement strand
GGTGGGGAACGGGGGTCGGCTCGGGGGGCTGCGGGGACCGGCAGGGAGTTCGGACCCTCCGCCAGCCCCGGGAGGTGTCTCCGGGAGGGGAGCGGGGGCGAGTCGGGACAGAGCGCTGCTGTCGGGGACAGGCTGACAGCTCCTGTCGGGGACGGACGGACGGACGGACAGACAGACAGCCCCTGGCCCGAGAGACCAGCCTGCCCGCCGTGCCCATGCCAGCCCGCATTGCTTTGGTGCCACACCATCCTTCGGCTGTTGCTGCTGCGACAGTGCCACTTACCGTTATCCTTAAACATCCCACCCCCTCTCCCCCCCCTTCCATCTCCAGTGCCCGGTGTGTCGGGACTAAGGCGAGCGGTAACAGCCGGGGCAAAGCCAAACTTACCTCCTGGTGCTGGAGCTGGGCATGGCTGGTGGCCCCCCCGCCGCAGGGGACGCGCTCTGGGCTGCGGGACACATCCCCGAGCTGCTGTCTGCGGGTCCTTGGCTGCCAACCAGGATGGAACACGCTCGCTGTGTTCCCCTGCACCCTTATGAAATGCTGGGATAAAGGCCGTGCTGTTTCCTGAAAGACATAATGGCTGTCGAACGTTACTGCTTTCTCTTTTGCAGTATAAAACTAGCCCTGGAGTCTTAAATACAAAAAGGTGGCATTTGGGCTGCATTTTGTAAATCAGTATGTATGTCTTTTCCATGCATTCCTGTATTTGCTTTCGCAGTATGGATTTATAAATACATGCCTGAAGTCTTTGGTGGTTGAAAAGTACGGTGAAGAAACATGGGAAAAATTAAGGTAATCTGTTCCCAATAAATTGAGTGTATTGGAAAAAAATGCTCAGGAATTTCACAGCAGAGGATTATAATTTCTCACTGGTAAATCGCAGCTGATGCGTATCTCAAACAATTCTTAGATGTAACCAGCAGGGCAAAACCAGGAGTTTCTTACCTTGTAACACTTCATATTCTGACACTAATTTGTCCCAATTAATTTGTTTTGTCAGATAATTAAGGATGACATTTAGTCTTATAGACAGTTGTGCAATAGACTCTCTGGCTCACTGTGACAATATTGAAAAGTAATTACACTGGAAAGATGTCATCCTTGATATGAAGTCTGTTTAATTTCAGTACTTTCAGAAAAGATAATAATCTTCTCTGGTTTTGTCTTTACTTTGTGAGCTGTATGGTATTTTCCAAGATATAAAGATATAAAAATGATACTTAGATACGTACATATAATGGCCATTGAAGCCAGTATAAAAAAATGAGCAAGTTTTTGGTCAAGTCTGCGGAGACCCAAGAGCTTGATATTGTGACACGTTGAACAGCAAGCCGGTAAACCAAAGCCCCATCCCCCAGTATGATGTCTTAATCCTTGAAAGAGTTTACCATAATACCATAACATGAAGTAGCAGAAACGGAGAGGTGGACACCACCTTTCAGCCATGTGAAAGCAACACTCTTAAAGCCCTAGGGGAAGTAGCATGTTCCAATATAATGCCTGAAGGAGGTTAAAGAGGGGGTTAACAGCAAACAGCGTTTAATGAATGCCAGTTGGGTCACCCAAGCATGTCATATTTACAGCACTGCTGAGACAAGAATATTGTCTTCTCTGTTGCAGACTGCAGGCTGGAGTCCAGGATTCTTTCTTGACTTTTGAGGTTTATAAAGATGAGATCACAATGCAGCTCATTGACAAAGCCTGCAAAATATTAGGTATGTGTCACTATACCTCAAAAATAAACTGTCCTGAGTGAAGCCTGAGACTGCAGCCCAGATTTTAGTCTCATGTGCTCTTTGGAGTGTCCTCTGTACGTTGCAGAATTTCTGCATTCATTCTTAATCCACCAGACAGCATTTCAAGAATTTCCAAGCTTTTCTTATCCATTAAGGTATCTTTATTTTGCCAGGTGTTCCTGCTGACATGGTGCTGAGAGAGTTTGGGGAGTATTTCTTTGAATTCTGTAAACGCTCAGGCTATGACCACATGCTGAGGACACTGGGTGGAAATCTCTATGAGTTCATAGAGAACCTGGATGCATTGCACAGCTACCTCTCCCTTTCTTACCAGGCAAGTTTGAGTAATAATTTCTAAGCAGGTATGGGTGGACTCTGCCAGAGTTTGCATCCGAAGGAACAGCATCTCATAGGTGTGAACAAATGATGGAAAAAGATGCAGTGACAGGCTCTCCCATGTTCTGAAACATTTTACTCCAAAATGTTAGGACAATTTCTTATAATAATTTTTCTCTGAGTATTCCTCAACATTAGATATTATTTAGTATGTTTGCTCTAATGCGTAGCATATTTTCCTTCACAGATAAGCATATTTAATTTTCTATATTTCAGCTTATTCAGATTACTGCTTGTTTTATTAAGATGTGATGCTTTTGTACAAGTGGAATTCACCAGTAAAAGATACTGAAATTTTGTTTTCCTTTGTTTTTCCTCAGGAGATGAATGCCCCGTCTTTTAGAGTAGAAAAGAACGAAGACGGGTCAATGCATTTACATTACTATTCAGATAGAAGAGGTCTGTGCCATATTGTACCAGGTAATGAGATAGAATGCAGAGTACAGAGCAGCTGTTAATGCAGTATGTACACAGAATAATCATATACTCACAGATAAACCTTTGCTCCAGTTTCAGAATCTTTTTTCAGATGAGCACTGGCCATGGAATTGAAGCCTGGTAGGGCTTAGTCACCAGACATCTGACCTTGGTATTTCCCTACTGCCTGATCACTCCTAGCTCCCAGTAGCTTCATCAAGATTTATGATATGACAACCCAGGCCATAAGTCTCCTTTCCCGCTATAGGATTCCTATAGAACTCCTACAGAATTCCCTTCCTGGAAGAAAAATTAAAGTTCATGGTGTGTCTAACTGTCAATTAGTTGTCAGTGACTCATGCTCCTTAAATTACAGTGAGATACAAATTATAGTTGATTTGAAGACATCCATCCATCCCGTAATAAATACTCCGTGCAGTCTATAAAGGTACTATTGAACCCTGTTCAATACTCAATCTTTTCCTGGCATTTCTAGGAATCTCCAGAGTTGTACTTGTGCAAGTGTTAAACAGCTGTAAGTCTGTAAGAGATGATCATATTCCTCTTATTCATGGATGCTGCTGAATTTAGAAGTTTATCAGAAGCTCCCCCTTTGTCAAAACTCATTTCATATTCCTGTTGAAGCACAGAGTTATTTAGAATTTCAGGCAGAGATTTTCATGTCATTGTCCAGTATCTCGCCTAATAGCTAAAGAGAAATGAGAGGACTGACTGCACCTTCATGAAAGATATTGTCTTCCTTTCAAAAGAAAATATTCTGCAATGACCGAAATAGATTGTTATAATGGAATCTCTTTAGACCCTGTGCATTTTTTGGGCTAATGGGAATTCGTATTATTGCTATGTATGACTATTTGGACACATTCTTCAGATGTCCTGCTGAGCTTCTTCTAGTGAAAATAGGCATTTGTCATCAGACAAGACAGAAGAAGCAGTAACTTTAAAGCTTATCTTCTATGCAGTTATTCTTATCATGGCAACAGTAGTAGGAATGACATAGGTTGCTTTCTTCTTCCAGAGTCCTTTGGAAAAGTGATTTCTGAAACAGTGAAATTCCACTGTGGGCTCTCTAAAAGGGAAAACGGAAAAGGTTTGTTCTTGGCAATATTTTGTCTTTTGTTTCTCCTTCAGGAATCATCGGTGCAGCAGCCCTGGATTTTTTTAACATTGAGATTTCAATGGAAATAGTCAATCAAACGGAAGAAGAAGAAAGAACTGGGAAAAAAGAACATATTGTTTTTCTTGTCACTCAAAACCCTGTATTTTCATACAAGGAAAGAAACGAATTTTCTTCCTCCTCTCAATACCTTGCTGACTCTGAAAAAAAAATTGAGAACCAACTGAATAAAGAGGTATTTTAATATTCATTATCACTATATTATTAAAATAATAATTAAAATAAAAACATCCTTGAATTTCCCTTTGGATTTATTTCAACAGGACCTTGAAAAAGCCAAGAACACAATTAGAGACAGAGGAAGCTCTGTTTGTCCTGTCAAGAAAAGTCACTGGAAAACAATAAGAGGAATAATCACATTAGGAAAAGGTGAGAAATCATTCAGAGGGAGCTTGTCATCATTTCTGAGCCTCTTCAGTAAGAAAGTCTACCCACCTCCACCCACACATCCGTTTTGAAGTTACCATTCATATTTCCTCTGTGTCTTTTCAAAATGTTTCGGTTAAGTTTCTTTCGGTTAGACATTGGAAATGAAAGAAAAATTGCAGATAATAAGCACGCTTAGTAATTACACGTACTTAAATGGAATATGAACTGTCACTTTTGTCTCTTAAAGAAAGTGTTCTGAAAATACTTCTGAAAAGTATTCTTCTATAAAATGTCATTGTGTACTACATTTGATACTTCCTTCTCATGTCACTTGGTCTAAGATGATGAATTTAAAAGAGTGTTTTTTAACATGGCAGCTGCTACTCCTTTCCAAAGTTATCAACCGTAGTAGATTCTGACAGCCAAATTACACCCTCCACCACCAAAAATCTACTGCTAATCTAATAATCTTTGCTTGTACCTTCATATGTTATATGTTTATATATGTTCATAAAATGGAAGAATTTTTTCAGTTAGGATCTTTGGATTCCCCACAAGGAATGAGAATCCAGCTGAGTACCACCAAGATGTTTGGATTCTGGGAGGAGTGAAAAATTGAACCTGATATTATCCAGTGCAATGCCACATGCATTACAAGAGTAGATATCTTGAGTAATAAATTAATAAATATTAAAAATTAAATTTTAGAGTAGCATTTTTCCTTAGAAAACCCCAACTCTAACAATAAATGCAAGTTATCAAGAGCCAGACTTTGAAAGATAAAAAAAGCACATTGTCTTCCCCTGAAGCAGGAAGAGGTATAAAAATTGGGTCCTAAGTTTGTAATCTTTTTCATCAGTCTCTAAGTGACTCGAGCATTTGTTATGAAGCAGAATTTACTAGAGTAATTGTCACAGCCACCTTCTGGGGCAAAGAGATCACTTGAAATAATCATCCTTTTGATTACTGTGGGTTACTGGACAATCCAGGTTTATACTGTGAAGATCAAAGGCTTTGGGTGCTTCAGTCAGAGGAGCACTTTTGACTATTTTTACTTATTCATTTTACAAAAATGTCTGTTCACTAGCAAGCACAACCTGCTCTATAGATCCGTGACCATTTTGAAAAAAACTCAGGGTAAGTAAAATAGAAACAAACAGTAATTTGGTCTTTGTGCTACGGACTAGAGTTATTTGTACAGGAGGCTGAAACCCAGATCATGCTGGGTTTTATCTCCATAAACATTCCTTAGTAGCTGGCAAAGTATATTAAATCCACTTCTGCTTACATTTTTTGTGGGGATATAGCTGTGTTACATGGCTGTGACATCTGCAAATTCATAGAGCAGCAACATCTACAGTTGTTCATCTATTCTTATTGTTTCTACATAATTCCTTGCGTCTAATGCTCTGTGCTTTTTTGTGTGGTTAAGTTTTAAACTCTCAGCCAACTCAGATTAGTTGCTAATCAGCAGTGTATTAAAACAGCTGCAGACCATTTAGCACAGATACGTGCACATGTCTGGACCCACGTGCTGTTTACTTAATCTTCACTCTTTATGATATAGGGTCCTGTCTCACTGCGTGCTAAAAAGTAATGCTCACTGCTTTTATGAGGTGCGACATGATTAAAAAATACACATTTATCTTGCCACAGGTAAGCTTCTGAGAGGATTTGATCCTGTTTATCCCAAGAGCCTCTGGATTGACACAAAAACATTTTGCAATGGACTTCCTTTTCATATGGTTTTTGACAAAGAGGTAGGAGAAGCACGTGGTGAGGGCCTTTAGTGTGCATAAACCATATAGCTATTTTCTGCTGGTTTGACTGTCCTGCAGTTCACTGCTGCGTGTGCTCTGGAAACAGAGACATGAAATTTGCAGGACTTGCAGAAGTGCTCTGTACAGAGACATGAAATAAAAGTCACTCATAACAACTGGACCATTTCAGATAGGAATCTCCTCTGAATTTATTGAGATTACCATGTCTGAAACAGCTGCAGATATGCCAACAAGGTGCCAGCAGTCTATCCATTACCGAATACCAGACAGAATTTTCTGAGGTTTCTGGCCACCTTCCTGTCCTTGGATATGCTAGGGACACAACCCATCCTTTAAAATGGATTTTTACTTACAGCTAATCACCCCCTCCTCCCAGTTACTAATTTATCCAATTTATCCAAAGGCTTTTGTAAGACTCTGCTGGCGACTGAGTCTCTACATGCTTCCAGAGTCTACTCGAACAGGATTCTGCTGGGAAAACCTAGCTGACTACTAAATCAGGCAGCATGCAACCCTATCTAGTAGGAACTGGACCCAAAAATCTCTTTATCTTCTGAGGGGGGATTGAGCTTCCTCTCCCACTCACACATACTCTGCAGCAACTGAATTGCCTTTCCTTGGCAGGTACTGCTCCATGGCTGGTTTCCAGCTAGCCTGGGTTCCCACCGAGCTGCAGTTCCTCTTGCTCCCAATTCCATGCAGGGAATATTGGCTTAGGACAGGAGCAAAGAGAGGAGAAGCTGAGAATAGGGCAGCAGAAGAAAGCTGGATACACTCAGGGAACACTTTTTGGCATCATCCTGACAGAGATTCCAGAGCACAGTCTGCTGCATGCCACTGTCCACGTTAGCCAAAGTTCAGAGGTTTAAACCTTTCAAGACATCCAGTCCGCATAATTTGATAAAATTACTAGTGTGGAAAAAGGGCAAATCCTGCACCCATTATTGGTAACCAGGTCAGAGCTTTATTAACTCTGATGACAAGCAGTGACGGCAGAGTGGACATTTCTGCAGGAGTTAAGAGCTCACGGATGGTCAAGCCGACTAAAAGAAAATGACTAAACCTTTACACAGCAATGGTTAAGAGAAGGTAACCCATGGCATCCATTAGAAAATTAATATTTGCCAAAATGTTACTTTCTTTTTGGAATGCAGGACATGCCCTGGTATCTCTAGTTTTCTCTTGCAGCTACCTGTAAGGCTATTTGTTAAACCTACACAAATCCAAGCAAGGATAATAGCAGATAGCTTTGTTTTGTTTTTAACAATTGATAGGGAAGAGTATTTGGATAACATTCCTTTTTGGGGACTTTGTCTTGCTATGAAGGACACTCATTCAGAACTTTGCAGTAATACGCTAATAAGATCGAAACTTTGCTCAGAAATAAGCCGTGTAGCATAGCAAGGCTAAGTGTGTGTACATGTGTAAACACTGAGCAGCTATGGCTTGGCCTGAACCCAGACAGGATATGAATTATAACACATTGTCCATGTTTTCTTTTTAAGCTCAGAGTGAAGCAAGCTGGGGTGAGCATTCAAAAGATAGTACCTGGCCTTCAGACCACGGGCATCTGCTTGGATCACTATTTCAGTATCGTTCACCCAGAAGTACCCTTCACCATCTCTAGCATTCAGAAATTCATCAACAGCCAATTTGTTTTCCAAACTAGAAGAGAGATGATGCCAGAGTCATGGAAACAACGGCCAATGCTAGAGCTGAGAGGTACTTCACTGTTTTCAATAGCATAAGTGTTCATATTAATTCAGGAATTATGCTGGAGCTGAACTAATGCCTTTCTGTGGACTCCTGGCTTCATATAAGTCCTGTAAATGACCTTGTCTTTGTGCAGTGAGGAGAGGATTAGGTGATTCTGTTTAGAGAAACAGTACTTTAAGATGCTTGTAGACAAATTCTGCTGTCACCTCACCAGATATGGAAAGCTGTCAGTCAGAAATAACAACACCGCTCCCATTTGAAAGGCTTAGGAAGACAGTGCTTTTCTAATGCTGCAAACCCCACATCTTTGCAACTTTCCTGAGTAACAGGGGCAAAGCCAAGGGAGGATTAGATTGTTTTCTGAACCACCTCTCACCTCAGTTATTCACAGAGTCACAGAATTGACTCAAATCCAGTTGAGTTTGGAAGGGACTTATGGTGATTGTCTGGTCCATCCATGCACAAAGCAGGCTCAACTAGAGCAGGGTACTCAGGATCATGTCTAGTTGGGTTTTGAATACGTTGAAGGGTAGAGACTTCCCAACCTCCCTGGGCAGTCCATTCCATTGTTTAACCACCCTCATAGTAAAAAGGCTTTTTCTTAGGTTTAAATGGAATTTCTGCATTTCAACTAGTGCCCATTGTCTCTTCTTCTTGGATACCCCTGAGAAAAGCATTTTTTGCTCCCTCCTGTCAGGTATTTATACATATCAATAAGCTCCCCCTGAGTCTTGTCTTTTCTAGGCTGAACAACCCCACGTCTCTTAGCTTCTCCTTTTATGACAGATGCTCCAAGCCTTCCCAGGTCCTCCATCCCTTGCTTTTGAAAATAGGAGAGACGTATTTTCTTCCAGTCCTCAGGAACTTCCCCCAGTCACTATGACTTTCAAAACTAATTGAGAACGGCCTCTCAATGACACTGGTCAGCTCCCTCAGCACTCCTGGGTACATCACATCAGGTCTCATGGACTTCTCTATATCCAGTTTGTTTAAATGTTTACTAACCTGAAGCTCCTGTGCCAATGGTAGGTCTTCATCATCCAGACTTTCCCACTCGTCTCAGGGCCTTGAGATTCCTGAATGTTGATTCTTACCTGCAAAGACTGAAGCAAAGAAGGAATGGAGTACCTTGGACTTTTCCATATCCTTTCTCAGCAGATCCCTTTCCCCATTCAGCAGCAGGCCCACATTTACACTAGTCTTCTTTTTGCTGCTCATATACCTGTAGAAGACCCTCTTGTTCCTCAACAGATACAATTCAAAGTGGGTTTTGGTTTTCTTCAGCCCTGCCTCTTCCTCTGGGGTGACCTGACCTAGCTTTCACCTCTTGTATTCTTTTTTTTTTTTTATGATTGAGGTTAGTCAGGAGCTCCTTGTTCAGCCACGCAGGCCCTTGCCATGTTTGCTTGACTTACGGCACATTGGGATAAATCATTCCTGAACTTGGAAAAGGAGATCCTTGGGAATCAACCACCTCTTCTATATCCTTCTTCTTTCCAAGACTGTATCCCATGGGATTCTTCCAAACAGATGCCTGAATAGGATTAAGTCCATTCTCCTGAATTTCAGTCTTGTGATCTTGCTTTATTGCCTTATTCACTCCTCACTGGTTCCTGCACTCCACCATCACACAGTCATTGCAGTCAAGGCTGCACCCAGCTTTCACATCCATAGTTCTTCACTGTTTATAACTATCAGATCTAACAGGACACCTCCCCTTATTGGCTCATCAGTCACTTGTGTCAGGAACCTCACCTGTCAGTGCCTCAGTGCACTCCAAAAACCTTCTTAATTGCTCATGCCCTGCTGTGTTGTTTGTCCAGCAGGTATCAAAGTAGCTGAAGTCCACCATGAAGCTGCCCCTGCTTGTCTTGAGAAGATCTCATCTACTTTTTCTTCCTGAGCAGGGTATCTGTAACAGATGATATCCATCACAACACCACTCACTCTAATCCTTATCTAGAAGCTCTTGGCTGGCTCACAATCCAGCCCTAGGCAGAGCTCCTTGCATTTCCCTTGCTCTCTCACATGAAAGGCAGCTCCCCCTCCTTGCCTGTCTGTCCTTTCTAATGAGTCTGCGTTCATCCTTTGCAGTACTCCAGGTGTTTGAACTAGCCCACCTATCCTCTATGATCCCAATGCTTCATTGAGGACCTGTGGAAGGGACACAATGCCAGCCCTCAGAGCCAGCTTCTGCTTATGGAGCCACTGGGCTCAGCATGGGGATGTACTGAGCTGTGTAAAAGTAACTGTCCACTTCTCACTTCCCTGTATTTCTACACATGAGTCTATGCAGCCTGCACAGAATCGCTTTGCCTTGCTAAGAATTTTCTTTGCCAAAGAAATTACTGCTTTGTACATGGAACAGCATTTTAAACCCAGCCACCCGGCACGGGCTGTGCCAGTCCACCCGTCCACAGCTCTGGGACTGCATCTCCGGCACACGCAGGCGGCGATGAAACGCGGGGTGGACATTCCCACAGTAATACACGGCCAGTGCCTGCTTCCCCTCTGCCAGGAGAGAGGCAGGAAGGGCAGGGGACCAGGGGAGAGCTTAGTGACAAAGTCCCAATGACATTGGTACAGCTGGAGGAGAGAAACGGCTTCCCCTGCGCCCCCATGCTTTTTGATTCCTAAAATGCGAATACGCGATTCATTCTTAATTTATGCCTTTGAGGGGAGTTATTTGCTACTGGCTGGGTTTCAAATGTGGATAAAAATAGATTAGTTCACTAGGCTTTTATTTTTTTGTAGTTGCATTTTCAGATTCTGATTTCTGTCTTCATCCCCCCAATGTTACATAAGAGTTTACCAGTTAAAATACTTTAGCAAAAACCATATTTTTTTTCTTTATTTTTTCTAAGAGGAATGAGAATGGAATGATTCTCTGCTTCCTGTAATTAACTGTAATGACATTTGGTTTAAGTGTTCTGTGACCTCAATTTTGCTTCTCTGAACTGTATAATATGACCTAATTTTCCCTTCTTTCCTTTCACCTTTACATAATGAGTGTCACAGCCAGTATTCCTGACATTCAGAAAAAATTAAGAGTTTAGGGAGACTGAAAAAAGTGATGTTACCAAAACAAAGAACTTAAACTAGTCACAGGTAAAATCTTACTTCCTCTTATGCTGTCAGGGTTAATTCACATGGTATCTCTGATGTTCCAGTCCTGTTAGTTGTCAAGCTGTTCATCCAGTTACCCTGGGGATGGGGTGAGAGACAAAGAAATAGGAATTCTTAGATCACTGTGCAGAAACCAAGGGTGCTTATGAAGCAGATAAAGAATAATAATAACAAAATATGAAAAAAAAAATCAAACCCATAATCAAATCTCAATAAAGAAAACAAAAACTCAATTGCCACCAAAAATCCCTTCTACCTTTCAGGCATTTTTGTACCTGCTTATTTAGATGATCCTAGTGACTGAAAGCTCCAGCTTCCAGGAAAGAAGGCTCAGTTGACTTTACTGGGCGTCACATATTACCCACTCTGAAGTTAAACTTTAAATGTTTTATTTAATCTTTGTGAGTCTCAGATCCCCTGTGCATGCTGCTGACTCACTGGCTTCAGGAACATTTCAAGAACTAGTAGCACAGCAGAGGAGAAGCGAGATTTGAACACTGGGGTTCCTCGTGAAGAGGAGGGACCAGAAGCATGGTTGGGCTCTATCTAGCAGTTACAATAAGTGAGGGACTGCTTTCTGGGTCCTGAATTTTTTTATTTGCCTAGTGTACCTCCTCCAAACAAGTCCACCTCTCAGGCCAGGAAACAGACTAATTCCTGTAATGACCTGTGATGACCATACAAAAAGCCACTGTCCTTAGAACACACCCCCTAAAATTAACATCAGGAATACTGAGCATCACGTGAAAGTCCAAGCTGCTGAAAACTCCGCTTGTTTCAAACAGGCCAGATGATCTGGATGGAGTCCCTGCAGTGCATGCTCTATCTTTGCTCACCTTTGCTTCGCACTTTGCATGAACTGGAGGAACGACAGATGCATATTGCAGACATTGCACCTCACGACGTGACCAGGGATTTGATTCTCCTCAATCAGCAGCGACTGGCAGAGATGGAGCTGTCTAACCAGCTGGAGAGGAAGAAGGAAGAACTGCGGATACTGTCGAAGCACCTAGAGGAAGAAAAGAAAAAGACTGAAGCTCTGCTCTATGCCATGCTTCCTCAGCATGTGGCCAACCAGCTGAAAGAGGGGAAGCGAGTTGAGGCAGGTGAATGAGTAGGATGCATTCTTGATGCGTGATTTGGGCACCAGGTGATGGTGATAGAGAGACTGGGGTGCTGGCACAGCCCTATTGCCACTGTCGTGGAGTACATTCTCTACTTGGTGACATTCATGGGTAAGAGGAAGACCACAGATCCTTCATCTCACTGATACCAAAGCTTAGACTATTCTTTCAAACAAAGCTTTGGAAGCTCTTTGCCAAAATTATTCCTCAGGAGGTGAAAGGTGGTAGCAGCTGCTCAGTCAGGGAACAAAGTTCAGTGTTTGAACAGGAAACCGAGATTTTGTTTTTAATGTGGGTATATAGGGAAATGAGGGGTCAAAAGTGAAGGGAATAAAGAAATTTGTCTTTCATAGAAAATTTTCTTAATTCCTCTAATCTATCTATAAACCTAGAATCGTGATTCCTGTTGTTATTAAGGACTTTTAGGCAAGTAAGAATATGCTTAAATTCCCTTTAGTAAGCACATATATGAAGTTAGGGGTAAAAAGCTAAGTATATCCTTAATACGGATGGACAAAGGGATGCATTCAGGTGTCTGGGCTGTTTGAGATGTGTGGTGATTCTTATATTTGATATACTCTTATATTGACATCTCTCTTTCATATCAGCACCTGTATACGAGTATTACAACTGATGGGTCATACGTCCTAGAAAAATGACAAGAAAGTAATCTTTGCAAATGGGTCTCAAAGAGGTGCTGTGATTGTCCAGCCATTACAAGTACTTACTGCTGGTCTTTCTGTTCACAGGAGAGTTCAAGGAGTGCACTATATTGTTCAGCGATGTTGTGACCTTTACCAACATTTGTGCCCAATGTGAGCCCATTCAGATTGTTCTCATGTTAAATTCAATGTACCTGAGATTCGACAGACTGACCACGGTGCATGATGTGTACAAGGTATGTGCTGAGTGATAAAGGCTATAGAAATAGTCTGGAAAAAGATTTTGTTTTGGCTTTTTTGTTTGTTTGTTTTTAAATGCACTTAAGTTCTCTTCCCCCCACTGTGACTTTTGATAAGCCATAAAATATCACATATTTGTAGTAACCAAGCAAAGAAACTAAACAACAGGCAGAGGTGTGATTAACTGTGTTTAAAATTTTTGGACAGGAGTGTAATGTCTTTCATGGGCAAGAGTCTCTTTCCGCAACGCTAGCACCAGAATGGCTGTTCTTTCATACATCTCTCTCTCTCCTTTCTTAAATGCCTACCCAACATGACAGTATATCCCAGTTTATGGACCAGTTTGAATAATTTTCCTAGTTCTTTTATTCCAACCCATTGTAAATAGGTAACTATATCATTAAGTGTCTCTTTTGGTGTGAAATAACATTATAAACAATACCCAGATAATACCTAGACTTTGTTTTGCTTCATGGGGATCTTAGGTAATGGTATAGATCTCCTGCTGATCCCAAAGAGCATTGAATAGATCTAGACTGTAATGTATGTGTTGTCTCCAAACCATGCTGGAAAGATCAGAGCCCTGGTTGACACATAATAATAGCGTTATAACATCTCCAGAGCTACCCAGATTTGACAAACTGAAGAGCAAGTCCTGAGTTTCTGTCTGTCCTCAGCACATTAAATATTTAGGAAGGCAGAAATAGTAAAGGGTGAATCCAAATCTCATTCATTCCTTGCTCAGGCAAGGCATGCGGTTCATCCCTCAATAAATTGTACTGGAAAGTCAGAAGCATTTCTGCCTTGGCAAGGAAACTGTATTCAATAATTGAAGCATCCAGGACATGGCCCACGGATTTCAGGATAAATTAGCGTTATATTCTATCTAAATCATACATCACAAGTAAATTATCTGTCACTATAATAATCTCCTTTTGATACCTGGATATAACTCCTATTAATATTGAAGGAGGTTACCAGGGTAGAGAGACAGAGGATGAGATTACTATTTCAGGGAACTGAGAAAGAAATGAAATATTGAAATTGATCAAAGAAACTTGGATAAAGCTTATAAACATCTGAAGTTGTGCATAAATCTTGTTAAATTAAATCTCCTACCATGGCTGAAAAATAATTAGAGTATCTATTTGCATTAGTAGGTTTTTTACAGTTGTTTTTAATTTGTTACAGAAAATTACTGGCATTACTATGGGGTTGGCTATCAGAGAGATGGCATACACAGGAACATATTTTTCAAGGCTAATGTGCTGAACAGTTTTAAGTCATTCTGTTAATGAACAAGCCCAAAGATGAAATTATGTTCCCACTCTTCTATTGGTGTTCATCTTTAAGAAATCAAACTAGTCTAATTTAAACTGACCTCTTATTTATTGATGGTAAATGTAACAATAAAATCTCATAAGAACAGTTTAGAAAATTTCCTTACCATGTAACAGTCTTTTACAGTGAATTTTAAATGTTGGAGAATTCTGTTTCAAACAGGTCTATTCCCAGTGAGATCTCTGATACAGGTATAAACACCAAAGTATTTCTCAGGTGCACTCCAAGGAGACTGGATGCCTGAAGGAGGACAAACCCTTCAGCATTTGTCTCGAAGGCTGCAGCATGTTGTGGAAAAACAGCAGGTTGTAAGGAAGGATGCTCCCGAACTGTTTAGCTCCCACTTTGCATTCTCTGACATCCTGGACATTGGAAGTTTCTTAATTTTACGTGAACCCCTTAATATCAATAATCCCCAGTGAATAGACTTCCTTGTTCTATTGTGGTTTTTAAAAAAATGAAATATGCTTTTAACACTGTCCCAGTTTGAGGACCAATTGTGAATTAGAGCTAATTAATAGCATTCAGCTAGCAGATAACCTCCTGGCTCAGGAGTCTGTGCCTGGGGATAGATCTTTGCGTATAGGTCTGCCCTGGGTAAGAGGAAGGCAAGAAGTCTGACACTTTCACAGCATCTCTTACTCCTTAGGGTCTCTCACACTGATACCTAAAATGGGTCAAATAAGCAGGGACAGAATGCATGGAAATTTTTAGCATGGAGTCAAGGAAAGGATTCCCATCTGAAGGAAACTCAAACGTGCTAGAGGTTTCTGATGACTGGAAACACCTTCTGGAAGAAAGGGGGAGTTGATGCAAGTAAGAAGAGCGGCAGACAGCAAAGCATTAGCCTGAACAAGATGGCATACTCATATGTTTGTCCCTCTCAATTAAAGGTGGAGACAATTGGCGATGCCTATATGGTAGTAGGTGGGGTCCCTGTGCCTGTGCCCACTCATGCGGAGCGAGTTGCTAACTTTGCCTTGGGGATGATAATAGCAGCTAAAGGAGTACAGAACCCAGTTTCGGGAAATCCTATCCAAGTAAGTTGTTAATGCAAAGGTGCATGTGTGTCTGTCTGCTGCTTGGGTCGGGCTTCTGGTTCATGCATTGCAGTAGGGCATCAAAGAGATCCTTCTGACTCCTCTGTGACTTTGGGCAAGGCCCCATGGGTACATTTTTTCATGGAGAGCCTCTCCCCGTGGATATTTGATACTTTTCTGGTCTCCAGTGTTGTGTTAGGATGAACTTTTAGGTGGCTGGATAGCATTAAGAAAGATGTTAAATAACAAGTGATATTTTTGGGGGGTGTTTTATGTCTTTGTAAAGATTAGAGTTGGGATCCATACAGGTCCTGTTTTGGCTGGAGTTGTTGGAGAAAAGATGCCTCGTTATTGCTTGTTTGGAGACACAGTGAATATAGCTTCCCGGATGGAGAGTCATGGCGTCCCGAGTAAAATTCACTTAAGCTCCAGTGTCTATCAGTGAGTAACTATGATGGAAACTTTGCCTGTTAAAAAAGCATGCTTAAAAACACTGCCTTGACAGCTGCAGCTTTCAGATATAGATGATACTGTCTTTAGTCACTGATTTATGCATCTTATTTATAAAGAAGATACTCACTGCTTCCAAAGAGTCTATTTATTCTGATTATTTCAAATGCCCTTGTATATGGAGACAGAGGTTTGAGAGTCTCTATCCTAGAGAGCAAAATATGGGTAAAAATATTTGTGATAGCTTATTTGGAAAAAGCAATAGAGTGATGTAGATGTTAGAAAGACGGTCAGAACATTTAATATGACATCCTGCATAACAAACGCTTTAAAATCTCTCTGATTAAGCACAACAATTTGTGGCAAAATAGTTCTATTTGCACTTACTAAGGATTAACTGCATAAACCACTATCTTGTTCATGCAGTAAGTAATTTACTTTCCTAAAACTCAAGTCACTAAAAATTAAATACTACATGTTCAAGAATTTTATCTGTGTGTAAAATATGTTTGCAAGAGATGGAAGTGAAGACAGGCCACAAAGGAGGAGTAAAAAGCCATTGTCTGGGCTCGTAGGAATGACATCAGGAAAGCCAAAGCTCAACTATCATTGAAATGGGCAAAGAAGGTTCAAAGGCAATGAAGAGCTTCTGCTGTGTTAGCAGAAAAGTCTAAATGGAAGTGTGGACCTGCTGTGGCAGGTTATTTAGTGACAGTGCCCTGAATATAAGCTTGAGTTACTCAAGGCCTCTCTCACCTCAGTCTTCACTGACGAGGTCTCAAGGTCCCTGTACCTACAGTCAGGGTTCAAGGAGTAGGTGAAGTACCAGTATTGGAAGAAGATCAGATCGGGGTCTTTTGAGAAATCTCAGTCTGTAGAACTGTATGGGGGCAGAAGGGATGCCTCCAAGGGTAGTGAGAGAGCTAGGTGATGGCATTACAGTGCTGCTGACTGTTGTCTTTAGAAGGTCATGAAAATCAGCACTGTAGCAAGTGAAGAAAGCCAGATGTTACACCTATACTGAAAAATGGCAAGGAGGACAGGCTGGAGAACTATAGGGTGGTTAGCTTCATGTCAGTCCCAGTGAGAATCAAGTCCTCTTGGGAGCTGTTTTTGGACACTTAAGGTGGCAATTGAGAATAGTCTGGATTTACAAAGAGTAAATCATGCTTGACGAACCCAATTGCTTTCTCTGATGAAATGACTGGAGAGAGTTCTGTTTAATTGGTGTTGGCTGCTTCAGTTCTTAATTTCTATTTATTGATCAATAAGAACCCTTCACCATACTGAAGTATTTGGCCATGCAATCCATTGATTTTTTGACCAGGCTGTACGTGTAAAGCTGAAAAGCTCAGCAGGCTTGAATAAACAGTTGAGACAAACCCTCAGTTGTTCACAGATCAATGTTGTTTTCCTGAAGTGTTGTGATTTGATTACTTAGATTACAATAGCTCTTCTAAAACATCAGTGTCATTTTTGCTAATCTTGAATTTTCATGCATCATTTTGCTTCTGATATTTTAGATGCCTAAAATACAAGAATTTTGAGATGACTGAAAGAGGAGAAATAGAAGTAAAAGGCAAAGGGAAAATGCACACATACTTCCTCGTTAGAAATAAAGCTGCAACTGAGAATGAGATAATGGGAAGGCCAATGAAAGGCTTAGATTCTGGCCATGAATCTGTCCAGTCTTTTCAAGAAGGCAGAACTGAGACAATACCAAATTGTCATCAGCCAGGTAGAGTCAACTTGACATATCTTTCCCTCCTTGAACAGATGAACTTTAATACAACTCAATTAAGTATTCTTTTCTGTTCTTCTTTCAGTTACTCAGACTCAGCTAGAGAAGGACCAGACCCCAGCTATTGCAATGAAGTATGTTGATGGCCCCACAGATGTGCAAAACAGCCTCAAAAGAAGAAATCAAGCAAAAATTGCAGATTTAAGAGGTAGTTGTTTAGTTACTGTCTAGCAAAGACAACAGAAGTAGGAAGTAACTGAGGCTTAATCTTGCAGCTTTGTTATATTCCTCTTCTGAATAATGATTGTTTTACTCAAGCAAGAAATTCATGCCAACATGTCCATGTTGGTGAAACTAACCATCCTGCACACCATTTAGGCCCAACAAATTCACCTGCAGAGCAATCCCAGGTGTTAATTGTGCACTAGGGAGAAAGAAGGTGACATAGCTGTCAAATCCTTGAGTCCTTCTGGTAGAGCAAACAGAACTGATAAATGGCAGACAACTATTCACGTGGGCACACTCCAATTGCTCATGTACACATCTGTACCAAAACCTTGCCATACAAACCCAATACAACATCTTTTCCTTGAAAAGCTGCTGTTATTATTTGTAATTATGCCCTCATCAACACTAACCTGAGAAAGAGAGACCTCTCTGGTTATGCAACCTGTTGGTTGTCAAGCCAGTCTCCTGCAGGGGTTAGAAGAATTTATTACCATGCCCATATTCTGCAACCAAAGTTCATTGTCCTCTGAAGTAGTTGATACTAAAAAACAGATAATGGATTTGATGCTATAACAACCTAATCTAATGCAGCAAGTCTTGTAATTCTATTTACAAGTTTTGTGGATTTTATATAGACTAAATATGTTGCCACTGATTACTAGAAAATATTTTAGTCCCTTCCCTCCCACCTGCTTAGATGTGGCAGCTAATCTAGTTTATGGTGTGCTGACAAACAGAAAGCTCTACGGTCATTAAAAACTCACGCTGAAGGAGTGTTTCCTTTCAGGCAAAACTTATGATTCCAAAAGCGATGGGAGTCTCCATGGCAACCAGCATGCAGATGATGGTCCTTGTCCTCTAAACCAGGGAAGAGTCAAACCTGCTACTGAAGAATCACGGATTAGAAACGTTCGCTCTAATTTTTGCACTTTACTCTAAGTTTCTTACTTTTTACATTAAACAGAGCAATTTTATTATAATTTAGTGCATTTTGCTGTTGTGGGACTGATTTTGCATATCAGATACCACGTGATTTTGTAAAAAAACCCGAAAAAATACAAGCAAAAGACATTGCATCACAGGTTTCAGCAAAAAGAAAACAATGGAGGATATATTTTTTTTTTAATCAATCTACACATGCCATATAATACCACCACTGGGGAATGAAACCACCACAAGATGCTTTGAAGACCTATTTTTCAGTCTTTGAATATCCCTATGTAAAAATCACTTTTTTGGTGTGTCATGCAGCAAATTGAGAAAGAGGTGACTCATCCAGCTAGAAATATTCCTACTCAAATGAGCACTTGCCATAAAAGAAATATTCCCTGAAGTGACCATCTGTCTTGACTTCAGCACAGCCAACAACATCTCCATGTAAGGTTAGCAGAGTTTTAAGTGTGATGGCAGTTTGATCTCCTAATGGGTCTTTTATTGGGTAAAGGCATTACACAGTAGAAGTGCAGAATAGAGCTAATACAACCTAGTTTTCTCCATCCAGAAGAGAAAATTCTGTGTACTTTATAGCTCACAGCAGTAAAAACCCATCTGCGACCTTTGAACCAGTCGTCTATGCAGTGCTTAGACGGTCATAGAAGGAGACACACATAGTGGAGTTACATAGCATCAAATTCATCACAATATTGAAGGACTGTTCAAGGTCTATGAACCATTTGAGACCTTCAAACGAGTTGCCAGTTTATTTCTCATTTTCTCACCCCGGCTAAAAAATAATAAAGTCTCAGGACTACAGAGGGAGCCTGTCAGTTCTGAAATTAATGTTGTTAGCGTCATTGAAAATAACAGTGTTAAAAATCAACATCACTTACCTGGTGTCAGAGGTTCCTCAGATGAATGACTTCCATGCTGCTATATTCTTAGATTATGACTGATCAGAAATGGCAGAGAACAACTGAAGTTCAGCTGTCAGGGATTTAAGATGTGGGAGCATAAATACAATGGATATAAAGATTGTGAACAATTCGGCACATCATAAATTGTGCTCTCACTCCCATAAACGGAGCTTGGAGTAGGTGGAATGTACTTGCACTGGGTGACTTTGACAGGAGATGCACCCTGCACACCAATTTATTACCTTTGGGAATGGGTTCATTGTCTAAGGATGCAAGCATGGGACCCATTTGAACTTTGAGCAAGAACTCATTGGAGAAGATCATAATGTTACTCCTCTGTTACAGTCTGGAGCATCACATTTACACCTCTGTGTCTGTGGCAAGAGTGAGGCTCTTTAAACACCAGACAGAGAGGTAAGACTGATGAAAGGCATCTCCTCCTCTCTATAATCTAACAAGATGAAATTTCACCTGGTTAGATTTTCTTTTTAAATCTCTGAGGCAGTAGCTCCCTTGTCTGGGTGCTCTACAACTCTGTCTACGTTAGCAAGTAGTGCAGACCAGAAGAGGAGGATGTGTAGAGTGAAACCATCAGTGCTGTTTGTCCACAGTGTAGATATTTCAGAGGGCTTGCTAGTGTGGTCCCACTCACTGAATAACTGCTAGCTTTTGGAGCACTCACCTTACAAGCACTTCCTCTGACTTGGTTTCGTCCAGAAGATATCTATTCATGTGCTTTGAGACCACTCTACAGTGTGAAAGTACGGTAAGTGGGTTTGACCAGGAAATTCAGTCAGAAGGGTGCTCCTGACTCTGAAATGCTGATGTAGACACATCCTTTAACATTAACACTTTCCACAGTATAACTGAGCAGCACCATTCTGGGGGAGTGCACCTTTATGAATGGCAGGATTGATTTATTTATCTAGGCACTGTTCATTATTTTGGGGAGGGTGAGAAGTAGAGTAGATGAAGATGGATCTACGGATTATTGTTGTCGAGTTGGATATCAAGATTTAAAACATTTGACTGTGTGCTACCCTCAGACACACAATGTCTAAATTTCACCTTCATCCTTGGTTACTCCTCCCCGCAGGCCCAGGGCTCATGACTTTGCGCTTATGCATTATGAACACAGCTTTAAAAAGACTCCTAAAAAATGAGAACATCCAACTTCTCCCTCACTTACAATGATTTAAACATGAAATAACAATTAAATCAGCACTATCCCATTGATCCAAGTTGAGAATCAACTGTGACAAGACTTCTTTGTTTCCAACATAGAGACATGTTTCACTACTCTTGACTAGTCATGCTGATGGACATCATTTAACAACTGATAGTGGTGGACTCTGTCTTTATTGGCATTTGCTATGGAGATTTAAAGCAGCTTAGCCCCAAGCACAAGCCTGACACAGGAGTGCACACCCCTCAGTGGCCAGTGCTAGTGTGGGAGGGAACCTCTTGCTGTCTCAGCTGCTCTTGCAGTCCCATGCTTATGTGGCTGAATATGACTGACCATCTCTCCAAAAGGAATGATTTCCAATTGGAAATGCTCTGCAATCCAACAAGCCTGGCCATCAGTGACTGGGTCTTGGTATAGTCCAGAGTGGTTTCAGGTAGAAGCCCTGGGCTCCTCTGAACTTGTATGGATCCTCTTGGCAAGAAGAAAGAAAAGGACCATGGCTTAATTGCTGCTTGTATCTTTCTGCCCAAATTTTAACACTTCCTTTGCTTATTCCTGCCCCTTTCGCACTGAACAATCTATGAATGTTTAATATTGCAATGTTTTAATTGCCAGTAAGTGCTCCATGGTAAGTGACTTCATGCTGTACTGTGGTAAAACTGATGTGCTAAGTGGTTTCTCTGTGGCCTCTGCTACAATCTGGTTCTCTTGGAGATGCACAGCTAGGTCAAATCTGCACAACTGCTTTTAAAAATGAATGTGCCTGTGCATCGTCATATGTTCTTAAATCTTTGGGCACTGCTAAAGACTGCAAAAGTATCATTCAAAAATAAATCTTTCCATTAATATACTGTTGGCCATTTGTCAGTGACTACTTTGATTCCTTTCCCTCTTTTCCCTTCCACCTTTTCTGTTAATTTTCTATATGAGCATACAAAAGTTTAAGTCTGCTATATCTATAATAAATGTCCGGTGAGATTTGTTTCTTGACCATGCACAAAGATATATGTATTTGTGTGACATCAGAATCAGCAGCCTACTACAATTAACATTGTTACATGGTTACTAATACATGGTCTTAGTGTCAGTGACCTATCTACATTGAATTGACACAAAAAGGGTGGGAGAAGTGCATTCCCATTGCTGCTTCATGGAAGCTGAGGCTTAGGAAACTTAAAAGTTGATATATTTTTTAAAGCTGTCTAGAGCATATGGAATCCCAAATCCCATTAAATCTGGTGTTGAACCATGAATTTTCAAAAGCACTTGGGTAAATCAAAGGTCCAGATTTTCAAAGACATTTGTTGTTACTTTGCTAAGTGAAATCAACTGGATTTAGATACTTATCTGAACATATATGCAATGTCCTGTTTCTTACAATGAAGCTTTCGTTAAAACATTTACAAACCACTTCCCTCGAAATGCCTTCTGCAATAAGCTGTTCGGTAGCCTTTCCAAACTGTAACCTCATTTGCTGGAAATCACCAGTTCATTACTTCTGACATTACAATGCAACTCTGTACGGACCCAAGCTGAAAATAAAATCCACAAATAAAATAGCAGTGAAATTGAAATTATTACTTCATTGGTGAGAATATATTAGAAATGTACTTGAATATACAAAACATGGTGAATTTCAAAATGAAAAAAGGAGCACAGATTTTTTGTACAACATTACATATGCTCCAGCAGGGATTTTTTTCCACCAGGTCTCTGCTTTCATTTTTGAAGGCTTGAGTTTATGAACAGACAATGAGATGAAAATCTTCTTTACAGTTACCGGTATAAACATCTACTATTCATGTATTCTCTGTGCAATGTCCAATTTTCAGTGCTGCCTGTACATAAAGAAATAGCCATGTGCAGTATTTTTGGTCCATAAATACTTATAATCAAAATAAACATGCAGAACATTATCTTTACTCATATGACTAGAGCCATCAAGTACTACTTATTTTTTACAAGTGGACTGTAGTTCTCTCTCACATTTATTTTGCATCTGCTTGCTAAGTTTCTGCTAATAATTCTTGATACAAGCCATGCTCAGAAGACATTCCTGAAAAATTCTGATATTAAAAATTCTTCCCATTTTGACTTGGTGTATGGTCTCTAGTCTCTGACCAGATGAACACAGCAGGTCAGAAACAGATTTGCAGTCATATTTGCATATTGATTAGTACTTGTTTTCCCCTGCGCTCCCTTAGGGATGAGCCCCAAAATGGACATAAACAGCCATCGCCAAGCTTTGCAGAAGTATTTGCAGAGTATTGTTTAAGAGAGTATTATGGATTTGTTCTCTTTGCTATATTAGTATTGTTAAGTTTCAAAGTTTCACATACAGAGAAAACCTCACAGGCTCTTTAACGGCTCTTACTTGGTCATTTGCATCAAATACCTTTCTGACACGAGAATCATCAAACACAAGCAGTGACGTGGTTTCCACTATTTGTGACAAACACATCAAAACCAGCTTCAACATCCTATTTACAGCAATCCTAAGGTGAGGGATCCTTGAGACATGTTGCATAGAAGCTACTGTGTGGAGGTACCTTTGCTATCATGTGGCTGCATCATGGTGTTTAGGGTTCCAGCCAGCTTTGGTGTGGCTTCCATTTCCTTGCTGAACATCGGGCCAGTGACCCGAAACACAGTCTGGGTGATTCTCCACAGGCACCCTGCCAAAGCGTTTTGCAGGAAAGGAACCTGACACGTAGCTATCATTTAAGGCCAATTTATCTCAAGAATCAATGGGCCTTTAAAAATTCACCAGTTCACATATCCTTTTCAGTGATGGTGGTTAACTGTTTTGTGCTCTGATTTTGTGGGCTTTTGAGAGAACCTTGATTTTCAGCATATGATGACATGTCCATTGGTAAGAGGAAACTAACGGCCTTTACTTTACCCCTGGAGAAAAACAAGAAAGCATTATGAGGATTAAAAATGTATAAAATATGTCAAGAAACTAAAAAATAGTTTTCCTGTCTGCTGGAAGCATCTGCCTTTTTCCATTAATCCTTACAGCTCCTTATCAGCCCTGACCCTTAGGGTGCACATGCACCCATGTGTACCCAGGAGGTCCTTCAGTGGCTTTATTGTGTATTGTGTCAGTAGCCAGCTCTGCAAGCGGGTGTGAGAACAGTGGTTTCCAATTGGTGAGTGTACTTTTGAGAAATTACACTGACTGTCAAAGCAGAGGAACATGCTCCTTTGTGTGTCCTGCAAGTGGCTGGCTGGCCAGTGAGAGGATCAGGTTTTGCAGAGTTTTGGTTTTTGTTGTGACCCTCCTCTGCAATCACTGTCAGTTCACTCCGACCCTTGAGGAACATAAGAAAGGGAAATCATGAAACTACGGAAGTTTCTTGATGGTTACAGGGGAGTGTCCTGCAGGGTGGAGGACCTCTGCAATTTCCTCGCCCCTTCTCACCTGCCAGTTAGACCTGCCCCACTGGAAGGTGAAACTATCAAGCCTGAACACCCCCAATGACGACATTTGCACTAAATGTGCCTTGTTCATTTTGGAATTTTACTATAATATTCCTGAAAAAACTTCCCAGCCTCTCCTATCCTGCCTAATGTATTAAAATATTTAGCCTTTTTTATTTACTCCCCAAAAGTGGAAATTATGGTATAAATAATGCTTTAGCATATATGAATGAAAATGTCATAGACATGCAAATTAATGAGTATTTGTTAGCAGTGCTGTCATTTTATTACTTGGATGCAACTGCACTCTAGATAAATCCAGGGATAAATCCTCTAAAGAGTTAATTTTAAAGCAGAAATATTCAACATCACATACAGGATTATAGCTTTGGAACAAAATGTGAGAAAACTACAATAAACAAAGAAGAGGAAAACCTGTCATGGCTCAGCATGCTGGGAAGGGAAAATGTGATCGCTGAAAAAATTAAGCTTAATTAGCTTGCTGAACTGATTGCCATAAATTATCCTACTAGTTAAAAGCTTACTAAGGTTTCCACCTATATTAGACCTTAGTGTATATAAGGAAAATACCCACCATTTTGACCAGAAAATATATTAATGTTTTTTCTTACAAGAAACACAAAGCTTCATGCTTCAGGACACAACCCGGTCTGTAGAGGGGGTAGGTAAAAAGCCTTTCCATGGCCCTTTCTTCTCCTGAAGCAGCAACACCGAGTGGACATGAGGCATGGTGCCACACTCACTGCTGCTCAGAGCTGACAAGGCAGCTCCAAAGATAACAATAAAACAATAAGCACCGTTCCTGTCGCTGCTGGGTAACTGCTGCTCTGAAACCTGTAGGTCCCAAGGCATTAGCTGTAATCGATCTACGTTGCTATTCCGATTGCTTTGAAAGCTGTTGTTCCCCTTATGAGAAAGCAGGAGCATTTGTCGTTGCCGTCCCTCTCCCACAGACTGACCCCGCGTTTCCTACCAACACACACAGGAGGTGGCTTCAGGGCAAACCTCTCAGAAGCTTTATGTGCACTGAGATTAAGTTTCCCTGAACCCAGCGGAGCATATGCTGAAATCCAGAGTTACTGGGTCAGGGTACTTTTGAAAACAATAAGAGTTCCCTGCCAGGGCCTAAACTTAGGTGTTTAAATGCTGTAAAACATCTGCCCCTGAAACGTCCTTACAAGACGACGTAGGTGGCTGTGAGAACTTGACCTCGTTGCCCGCTCCAGCACCTCGGCGAGGAGCGGGGCTGCTGGCCGGCCGGGTTTGCGTGGGGACGGCCTCTCATCAGAGACCAGAGACACTCAGGGCTAGTCCAGCAGCCATTTCACTTAATTTGGAAGCTGTCCTGAGAATGTTTTTCTCAAGGCTGAAAGCATTAACTGGTAATGCTTCGATTGCGGGGGAAAGAAGACACAGTACGCATAAATCCATGGGCCATATTAATCACATTTTCAAAGGCATAGTTCAGAGTTCCTCGATATCTCCATGCTTTTTGTACAAAGTTTTAAAAGCCCTTTCAAGCTTAGCTTGTCAACCTGCAAAACCCTGCCTGGCTTTAAGGGGGAGAAGATTCCAACCCCCTTCACTCCCCCCTCAGCCCCTCCTTTCTATAGCAGATTTAAACTGCTAACGCTGACAATCTTCACACATTGCAAGGAGGAGCAGGACATCTTTCCCATCTGCTCAATGGCCACGTACATTCAATTTTGCTGATAATGAACTAAAACCCAAAGCATTAATAATTATTAGCTGAAACTGGCAACTAGCCCAGGCAGCTGATGGTGTGAAGGCAAATTGAACCCACCTGCACTTATAGACGTGCTCCTGGAACAGCTTCATTTTTCTGGAATGGCTGTTGGAGAGACAGTTGGACAGTGATTTTTCAAGCCCTTTCTCCTCTCCGCCGGCGAGCTGCGTTGTGGCAGGAAGGGCTGGTGGCTGGGGACCGCCTGGTACCTCCGGGAGCCCACTGCTTGGGGGCCTCTTGTGGGACTTCATAGCAGAAGAAGCGGGCGGTGGCAAAGTGGTAGAGTAGCGCCGCACTGTCATGGTGGTATCTGAGTAGCAGAGATAAAAGCAGAGCTAGGAACAATAATAATAATAATTATGAGAATTCAAATATTCCCTGTGTATTTTTTATCGCTTTCTTATGGCTCAAAAATGTTTTGTACATGGGGAGGCCAAACAGCCCCTTTGGGGCTTTGCCCTAGAAGGCAGCTAGAGAGAAAAAGCCACAAGTTTGGAAAACACTTTGCACATCTTTCATGCTCGCCAAAAGACCGGTCAGCTATTCCCAAGCTGATGGCTGCCATAGCCACCAGCAGCCCCAGTTTAAGTGCACTGGGCTCAGTGGGCTTAGCAGTAGGCATTACTCATAGCTTTACGTAAAGCAATTAGTACTGTTCAGCCTCTCGCCTCGTTCATTTTTGTAGACTTGTCTCCGTCAAAATTCGTGGGCACATTTTTCTACAGCCCAGACCTCTCCTGGAGGCTGGTTCAGAGCCGAGGCTAGGACGGCCCCAGGGTCTGTAACGGCAGCTGCAGCTCATAGCACACCCCCTACCAATGCCCACAAGTTGTGTTAGCGAAGCAGTTTTCCAGCAGACTGGATGTGACAGACACCAGACAAGGAGGTGACAGGCCTCAAGCATGCGTGGTACCCAACAGCCCAACCCTGCCAATAGGCAGATTCTCATCTATATGAGATAGATAGATCATATATATCTATGATATATATATTCTAGATAACTAATTCTCACAAAGCAAGGTTTTGTTCTAATTCTTGCTTCATTAAATACTCCAGAAGTCCCAACCAGAATTCAGTAACTGAGAAATATTTCCATTTTTCCCCTCTGATCTGTGAGGAGATAGTATTCCTATAGATTGGCCCCTCTCTCCCTCAGCCTAAATTAACTGCATTATCTGCAAAAACAAACTGCACATCTGGTGTGATGTATGTAACCCGTCTGCTATTTGTTACTATTTGTAGATTTTTTCTCATATTTTAATAAGGCAAGAGAGGTTATGGCACAATTACAACTGTTGGTCTTCTTCTGACTGGAACAGACAGGGGACAGGCATGGGCAAAACCCCGTCAAGACAGTCCGTGCCCATGAAAACTCAAAGCAACAAGTCAAGTTCTGCTTAGACAAACTAAAATTCAACTCTTTGAGTTGAACTCTTTGCTTGAGCAGCAGCAAAATACCCCTCTAGGTTCAGGTTGGGGGATGTGTGTACCCCATAAAAAGATCCCAGAGTAAAACACCCGGTTAAGGTGGGTTTGGGTGAGAGACCTTCCATGAAGTTAACTGGGCAGACAGCTGGTGGCTCGTCTCCCATTCCCCATGCATTCTCCCATTCTCCCCATCTAGGGAGATCCATCACGGGCTGCCCTGACTCTTCAGTACCTGCTTGCTCCTTTGTTGCGAGCGCAGGACCAGCCACGATGCTTCCATGCAGGGATGCTGGAGAGCCAGCTGGTCCTTCCCCACCGTCAGCGAGGCTCCTCGCATCACCATCCCCACCTCCTCTTGCTGCCTCTTTCTCCGGCGGCGGCGTGCTCTGCCTGCAGACCTGCAGCTCTCCTCTCAGGGCCCTGTTTTCCCTCTCCAGCTTGTTGATTTGGGATCGCATCTTGCGGATGACCTGGAGGAGGTGTGTGTTCCCCTCCATGGTCCCACGCCGCGCAGCAAGGCTCCCCACTCCCCTGGCAAAGCGCCTGCCCTGCGGAGAAGCTCCTGAGCTGGCGGAGGGCAGACCCTGCCTTTTAAAAGCCTCCTGACAACAGGAGTCCCTCCCCGCACATGGGGCTCTGGCCAGGTCCCACCGCCGGGAGGGCTGGACCGAGCTGCCAAGTGACAGCCCCCGGGAGAGGGCCCATGATTTATTGATTCGGGGTCTCACGTTTCAGAGCGGAGCTGCGCCACGCGGCACAAATCACTGTCAACACAATATCACTGCATCATCGGAAAACCCTCCCGCCCCCTCGCTTACCTTGGGCTTTGGATTTCTCCAAAGGGACCAAGGAGGAAGAATCCACCAGGAGCCCATTTCCTTCGGTTTACCCAAAAAGGCCAGTGACCACCTCCGTGGCAGAGAGGGAGCATTCACCCTTTGCTGGGCACCGATCCACCTCTCCCTCAACACTGGGCGAATTAGTCATTTTCGCTTTTCGCAGCTGGAAAAGAATTAGTAATTTCTCCAAGGAAAATCAAATTTCCAAATGGAAGCTGATTTAGTGCAAGACCCCCCCTATTAACAAGGTACACCAACAGCTGAGATGGATGAGCAGGTAGACTAAAGCTCTCCCAAAATGCTGCAGCAGAGCCTGCTGGCCCTTCCCGGGCTCTCGGGGAGGCTTTGTGAGAGTGGAGCACCTGCACCAGCATCCACGGAATGTAAGGAGAGACAGGCTGGGCATGAATCTTGCATTAGAAAGGGGAACACAATCCTCTGTGCTGCTCTCATCACCTAGTCCCTAAAGCAATCTTCCTGCTGGCAATAAAATACACAAACCTGCAGAATACCCTTCCCCCCC
>JAOXJM010000052.1:19449605-19494132 GCA_026413425.1 Tringa solitaria | reverse complement strand
ACAACCCCAACTCTCTCAGCCTGTCCTCACAGGAGAGGTGCTCCAGCCCTCTGATTATCTTCATGGCCCTACTCTGGACCTGCTCCAACAGGTCCATGTCTTTCCTGTGCTGAGGAATCCAGAGCTGAATGCTTTAAGGAAGCATTACAAGCAACCACGCACATACCCCATGCAGACTGTGAATCCTGGCCTGAAGGACACTCATTACCCTAAATCCCACCACTGTGGGCCTCAGACATGCTCCTGAGGGCATGGGACAGGATTAAGCCCAAACTCCTGTTGGGCACAACTTTCCTGCAGGGGCAGCAGCACCTCCTCCTGCAGTGCCATGAGCCAGAACAGCTCGGGTGCCAATGTTTTTTCATCTCAAGGCTATATGTGTTAAAGAGACACATGACCTGCTATCAAGGAGGCTCTCCCACATGAGCTTTTCATCATTCTGCCTTAAAGCCAGTCACGTTCTTTTGGCCTAATAATCTGGACACTGTGAGCACCTTCCCCTAACCTGCCAGTTTCATTGTGCTTTTTTTTTTTTCCATCTCTAAATGCTCCAACACGTGCCCGGGAGGCAGGAAAGTTACTTGATATTTTCCATAGCTAATATTTCACCAAGGAACCGTGCCGGACTTCTCCTGAAAAGAATAATATTCTCATTTCCTCCCCAAGCTGCCCTGCAAGCCGACGGCTGCCCAGAGCCGCTGTCTGAAGACAACAAACAACAAAAAGCGTTGGAGGTCCCTGTGTAGGGGAGAGCCAGGGGTGCCCGGGCTGGGGTCCATGTGCTCTGCTACTGGCCACAAGCCCACCCTGCTGTGGCAGCTGCCTGGATCACCCCCCCATCCATGCGTCCTCTCACAGCCCCTGCTCCAGCAATGGTTTTGAGCGTCTGTTTTCCTTCTGACGTACATAAAGCTGCACGGCCCGGGAAGAGGAGGCTTTGCAGCACTCCTCACTGGGGTGAGCATCACCCTCAGGGCCGGGCGCTGGTGTGCCAGGGGGGGCATGGCCAGAGGGACCAGCCTCATTTAGAGCAAACTCCAACACATCCCTGAGTTGAGTCATTTTGAAAGGAAGGCATCAATTTGGCCTTTCCCAAAGTTTTCCCTGCTCTTCCCATCTAAAATTACTTATTCGGTTCAGTTTGAATTAGCAAATAATTTCAGTTATGTTTTCCAGTAAGAAGGACTAAAAGCTTGAAGCACAGGAGAGATTTGCTCCATCCCTGGAGGAGGCAGCGGGAGCAGAGCTGTGTTAATTGCCACTAGACGGGTTTCTGATGAGGCAGGAGCTACTGACCCTGTGGCCTTATGGTCTGAACGCCCCGGCCTTGGCAGGTGCCAAGCTTGGAAACCAGGCTGCTCCCACACAGCTGATCTCAGGGAAGCACCAACCAAAGTCCTTAACTTTGGGCATCTTTACATCTGCGTTCAAGCTTTGATCCCTCTCACAAGCCATGTTCTTTCTGTCCTGCACAGACAGACCTGTCATTCCCAGCAGAGAGCTCACCCAGGGACAGTGCTCTCCTGCAGGGGAGCTGACCCACAGCAATTTTGGAGCCTGAAAGACCAGCAAGTGGCTCTTCTCCCTGCTGTTGCCCAGCGTGTGCTCACTGGAGCGAGAGCCGTGGCCATTCTTATCGGGATGTATGTACTTGGGGCCACCACAAAAGCAAAAAAAACCCCCACAAAATAACAACAAAAAAAGAAAATAACAGCCAAGACCGTGAGATTTCTGATGACTGTTTTGTCTCAGTTGGCTCTCACCTTGCTGGCTCTTGCTGTCCCTTTCTGTCTCACAGCAGCAAGGTTTCACTGGCGAGGCTCCAGGGGTTTATTGCAGGGTTAGTGGGAGATCCCGGCTCCAGCCGCTGCCCACTCACTTCTGTGGGCACTTCCGAGAGCCCTGAGCTTCCACAGCTCCTGGTGCTTTCAAGCCTTCTCTTTGCTCACTAGTTTCTGCTGCAACGATGAGTGCTTTAATTGCTACTGCCTGCAGTGTTTCCAGCCTCCGCGTGAAAGCAGGTTTGAAGAAATAATGTGTAGAAACAGACAACATGACCAGACTGTTAATCCCTACAAGTGCATCCCTACGTGGCCTGGCAGCACTTTGCGCTTCCAGAGCAGTGCCCGGAGCGTGGCTGACACGCAGTAGCCAACGGCCACCAGTCAGCGGCCCACTGCACACCCCTCTGTGCAGCAGCCGCCCCAGGAGAGGCGGCAGCAGCTCATCTGCCTTCTGCTATGACCTGGCTGTGCCCACCTCAGGTCCTTCAGCAGCCCCTCGCTGGAGGAGAAACTCTGCTCGCCCCATGTCACAGCGAGGACAGGAGGAGCAGGAGACCCATGTGGCCGTGACAAATGGCTCCTCCTGGAGCAGCTTGTGCCAAAGCAGAGGGGATACAGCAATGGTGGAGCTGAAAGTCCTTCCTTATCACGATCCTAGTTCTATATGGGGTTGGCAATTCTTTGTCTTTTGGATTAACTATATTCATCTCAATGCAATTCGCCTAAATAAGAAAAGCATTCTAGGTTGTTTTTAGTTTTTTGTGGTTTTTTTTCCCTTTCTTTCTTTTTCTACAGTTTTGGGTGCTTTTTTAAAAATCCCATGTCTCTGCTCTCATTTGATATTTGACATCCCTCAGTTTTAACCGCCTAGGTTCAAAATTCACTCCATGGCTTTAATCTGGTTGTTGTGAATGCATAACACTGCACATTTTTGCGATAATCTCAATATTATGAGAAAAATCCTTCTTATGCATACAAAACTTGTTAAAAATTGGTAAATGCATTCAAATCCATAGCAGATACTTTTCAGGTATCCTTGATAGATCATCTGTCTTGAAGATTCACCCTCCCATATTAGTTACAGCTGAGTGGTCCAGAACATTCAAAACCGAAGTAATAGGTACATGGAGCCTGATGCTTCTCAGCACACTCGGGACAACGTTTTTCATACTGAGATCCAAAAATCAATGTTCAAAGCCAGGCAGGGGTGTAATCTCACTTTTTCCCAGATCCAGGCCCGTGGCTGGGCAGCACAAGGGCAGCACGTCTGGAGTATGAACGGTACAGATCATCCTCCCATTTCTCATTTGGATACTAGCCAAAAAAAAGAAAAAAAAAATCATCCCTGTTCAGATCAACATTACATTACCAACGTAACATTTCTCCAGTGAATGTTAAGATATAATTACCCTGCAAGGAATGATTCCTATTAAACATTTAATACATCTCCCTCTAATTGAAATTTAAGCCTTCGGTTGTGGTTGGGTGTCACTAAAGATGTGATTAAACATAAAATATGTATAAACGCTTAACTCCTTTTGGGGTGCTGGGATAGCTTCCACCCAGTAACAAACATAAATTATTTCTTTTGTGATCTAAAAAGTTTTTAAAGCAGCTCGATGTGAGGCTGGCGCAGGAAGATCTCCTTCCTCAAATGAAAGGGAATCTTTCACCAGTTTCACCTACGGCAGTGGGGGGATGAGAGCCTCCCCGAGCCCCGGCATCGCTGCCCCCTGCATCCCCCCTGCCTCTCCTCCAGCGCCGGCTGCCTTGCAATAGTCCTTTCCGGTGTTGCAGCTTCTCAGCCCGTGCCTAGAAGTCTTCTTATGCAGAACTGGCTGCCATGAAGGTGTAATGGAGAAAAATGTAGATTTTCCTCTTACGCAAGGAATCTGAACGTGAGAGCTGGACATGCCGAGCAGCAGCAAGGATCCCAACCCTAGTCCTAAACCTAACATCTGCACATATGCTGCTTTTTTTTTTTGCCTATTATTATAATCTTGCTCACAGCCTAAAAAAGTCCTTGTCAAACTTTCACCTGTAAACACCTAAGTATTTCCACACGTTACCAAGAACTTAGATACTAAGACATGAAGAAGTACCAGCAACTGTTTTCCCTGCCCATCTTTACTTCTTTCCTTTAAGCCACGCAACTAACGAAATTTTGACCGCAACGTTTCCCATGGTCACTTTTGCCTGGTCCCCTGGGACCTCTGTGCTCAGGCCACCGAGGCCCTGCCCAGCCCCCAGTGAAAATAGAGCCTATGAATGTCACCAGTGGGAAAGTGCATCTGCTCTCGTACTTGTCTCCCTCCCCGAACTGCTCTTCTCTGTGCATTTCACCTGCCTTGAGCTGATTATCATAGAATCATAGAACCATTCAGGTTGGAAAAGACCCTTGGGATCATTGAGTCCAAACATCAAACAGTATTTCTGCATAAAAGAAAAAAAAGCAACAGAATTTTGTTGTGTGGTTATTTTAAAATTGTTCTAATATTTGGAATAAAGCAAATCCAGAGAACCACTCTCAAAAGTGATTGAAAAATAAGCCCAGCTCCGAGAATACACTATGAAATAGTTTACTGCTCCGAGAGCAGCCGACCACGTTCCTGTGGTTGCCTTAGACAAAAAGAGTCTCAGAGTGGAGCTTTTGGCAAAAAAAAAATCTGCTGTAGACCTCATGTAATCCTAAAAGTTCGAAAAGCAGCGATGGTTTGAGAAGAGCCCTTTCTGACAGCGCCTGCTCCGTGGCACGCAGTGCCCATCAGGCACGAGCCCTTCTGACACCCCTCAGTTGCGTGAGAGTTTCACAGCCCAGGGATGGGGGTGGATGTGGGATTCTGTACGGACACATCTAACTTCTGCAGTTTTGGTCGCTGAATTTTATGGTGCTGAAGGGCCAAACCCCATCTTTGTAATAACCCTACAGCCTCACGTGCCTTCTGCATTTCTCTCATTCTCTCCCCTCAAACCCAGCTGTGGTTTAATGCCTTTTTCTCTCCCTGTTGTGGCCCTGGTTCAAAGCTAATGTTTGCTAATTGCTTTCACAGCACTGTGTTCAATGTGCTTGAACACAGCAGGGGAGAAGAGCCATCTGGAGTAAGGACCCAGCTACGATGGAGCCTGAGCTTCTCCCGCACCAGCAAGAAGGTAACAGCCGGAACACGGGCTGGATTTTCAAATCCCCAGAGCAGGCTGCAGAGCTGGTGCCTTAAAATGAACCAAACGCCACAACCCTTAGACTTACACTTGAAACTCATTTCGTGTGCAAGCTATTGAGAAAACAGTCCAGGGATCTCCTTACCTCTGCTTTATAGACCACAGCTTGGCTTCAGACCAGCCCGGTGTCAGCTTGCAACATTCCCTCGGTGCAAACCACACTTTTGCAACCTAGTTATTCCCAAAGATGCCCAACAGATTTAGTTACTCAATTCTTGTGAACGTTAATTAGAAACAGGCTGCCTCCAAACCACCTTGATGGCTTCTGAAGTACCCATCCATAAACACAAATCATGGTAAACGCAAAATGAGTCCAGTGAGACCAACAAACCAAGGGACAGGAGGGCTCCATGCTCAGACTTACCTCCTCTCTCCTGTGGGTTCCTGCTGTCCCCACCGATGACTGGCAGGGACTCTTGAAAGCAGGGATTTTCTAAGGGCGAAGGAATGAACATGAAGCGGCATGGGAGTACCGAGGTTAAAAGGAGCTCACGAAAGCTGGCAGAACCGCTCCACCTCATCCCAACATGATGCAGAAACTGAAACAACTCACTAGAGGCACAGAGTTTCCCAATGGCCCCCAGACAAAGTCTGGGACTATGAACTTCAAAGGAAGAGCAGAGCTTCCTTGGCCGCAAGCAGGAGGACTACACTGAGCCCCTGTTTCCCAGGATGGCCTCAGCCATGGAGGGGCCATGGAGAGGATCTGAAGCCACGTTCTGCAGAAGGTCATAAATGTCCCTATCAGCAGCCGCAACACAACAGACAGCCAGGGTGCAGGGGACATCCCGAACCCCACCACTCTGCAAAGTGCTGACATGGGAATGAACCAATGCACAGAACTCCAAAGAGAAGATTTTATGGACGCTTTTATACACATACACAAATATTTTAATATAATGGTAACTGAAATGTTATCCATATTCTTAGTACTGTCATAATTAACTAAAAAGATATTTTTTAAATTTTGTAAAAATGACATATTTTACACATCTTCTATTTACAATTGCAATATACTTAAATGTTATAAAACATCCACTCTGACCTTTAAAATATATGTATACTAGGCCTTAGTATTAGATATATTATAATTTATAGCAAACTTAGGGTTTGCTGTGTACCTATCTGTTCAATGGGAATTTCATAATCAGCCTGGCTTTATAAAGGCTGCTCAAAACCAAAAATTGACAACAACAAAAAAGATAGGGAATGTGCAAATATTGGGGGAGACAAAAAAATAATAAAAAAAAACCCAACAAGCTTACAGTTTTAAAAAATAACACTGTGAAGACTTCCAATAAATTAAAATCATAAGCCACAAATCCTTTTCCTGGCATTGTCCGTGATCAAATTAATTTTCAGTACTATTAATCTAAAAGGAAAGAAACCCGACCAAACATCAAAAAAAATCCTCCAGCCACCCCAGGTCCTCCCAAGGCTGTGTGCTCCCACGCCGCAGTCAAGCATCAGGATTTGCTGGGGTGGATGCTGCTGGCACAGACGAGCTGGCTCTATTGATGACTCGTGAATAGGTGCGCTCAATTCCTTGCTGTTTTGCTGAGTCCTCCTTGTATGCAATCTTTCCATAAAATAGAAAAGAAAAACAAAACAAAAAAAAAGAAGCAGTGAGAGAGATCTGAATAGTTTGGTGTCTGAAGTGTCCATGGTCTAACCCAGGATTTCCCATTTTTTGGTTACTACACAACGATGCTAAGGATCTGAGAGAGAAAAAGGACCTTTGCCCAGGGACCCCAGAAATGACCGGAGGCTGCAGCGAGCGGGAGGAGGGATGTCCTCTGAGCTGGGGGGATAAATGAGGCTGGGATGGGGTCAGCAGCTTCTGCCACATGGTGCTTCATGGGGTTCCCTCAAAAATGTTTCTCTAACAACCTCCATACAAACATGGAGAAGTCACCTACACTTTACAAACTCAGTAGACACCTTTCCAAGCACCTGCTGCCCATGGTACAGACTGGCCCCAGCTTTCCCATGCCATTATTCAGGGTGTGCAGCATCCCCACCTAGCTCCACACACACAGCAGCTGAAAAAACGTGTCCATTAGCAAGGTTTGGACCAATTGCCAGGCTGAGGCTGTGGGTAGAGCTGCACTCTTGGGGAGAAGCAGCAGCCAAAGCTTGCTCTGCCCTGCCCTGCCCTACATATAGGCTTTAGCAAGAAGAAAGAATTTTTTTTTTCTGAAATTCTTTTTAGCCTTGGTAATAGCTATTTTTCCTACTTACTTCTATAAATACAGATTGGAAACCTGCCTTCCTCCATGGGGCACTATGTTGAAGCCTCCACAGCAGATATGGGACATCCCCACTGACCAGCAGCCATCAGAGGTAAAAAAGAAACGTTTCCCTTTCACAAAGCTCCAGGTATAATCTCAAGCCATCAGCCCCCTGGTCAGGTTTGTGGCTCCGCCACACCATTTATGACTTGGGCAAACATGATCACGCTGCCTCTACCACAGCCTTCCTGCCTGAGTCAGCAGCCCAGCAGCTCTGGGAAGGGGCTGCTCCCTCACCGCAGGCTGGAGGAAGAGCCTTGGGACTGGGGAGCTCCCTGGCAGCTCCGGGCAAAGCTGGCCACAGGCGGGCTGTGGCTCACACTCTGCCCAGCCCACTGGCCTCTCAACCAGCTGTGACTTCAAACCCAGAGGTGTCCCCAGGGGTGGCAGAAGCAGAAGAGGAGCTCGGGGTGGCTGCTGCTGCGCTGGGCCCCCTGAACCTCGCACAGCTGGGGTCTGCACTCCCCACTGCACCCCAGTCCCAGTGTACGGCCACCAGGGCTACGAGAAGGGGACTGCACTCAGGGGACAGGGGGGTTTGGTGTAATCAACACCTCTCTGAGCCATTTGTCCCTAGCCCTTCCATCCGGCCGCTTCTGCTACTACTGGCACATGCTTCTGTCAAGCAGCCCCAGCGACCTCCCAAAGTTCACCAACAGGATCCTAGAGAACACATGTCTCAACGCTGCTCATGGACAATACATCACACCCACACCTTGTCCCTCTTTGTGGACTCCTGAGCAAGGGAGTCATTAGACATGAAACTAAACAAACATACCAAGTAGAAAAACCAGCAAGTGAGGAAAGTACATGACATTAAAAGAAAAAAATAGATGTAAGAAAAATGAACATACCACTTTTGGCTATAGTATTGAGGGAAATGTTAGACAGGGAAGAAGAGAAGCTGTATAAGCAAGGACCATGACAGAGCTGTCAGAAAAGAAAAACAAAACAAAACAAGAAAAGAGAAGAAACATATGGTGATGAAAGAGTCACTGTCAGTGGGTGAGCAAACAAAACCCTCTCGAATACGACAACGGGAAAGATGGCAAATCTTACTGGTGTAAAGCACACAGCACAGTTACAACAGAGCCTCAAGCTTCCCAACTGCGAGATAAATGTTTCGGCCACAATTTATAGCATATGATTTCTCTGAGGCAACGTTCTGCTCAGAAGCAGGGAACTCACATATTTGTTGCAAGAGAAGTAGAGTTTTCCCAAAAAAACCATGCTGCCTGGAAAACTGAGCTGTCACTTACAAGGCTGTCCCACAGGGCCACAAGCTTTCAGTGTGGACTCTCAAATTCAGATGATTTTGGTTAAAAAGATGTCAATTTTTACTTTTGCCAGATGAACTCTTAGCTTTACATATTAGCATTGTTATGTACAAGTAATTTTGTATAATTTAGTCTTTTCATTTACATGAAGAAAACTCAGAGCTCACTGATACAAATATAGGTGTGAGTGTTTAATAGAACTCACCAAATATTTTATGAATGCCGAAACTGATGGGCTGCTCATGCCTCATTTAAATTGACCATATATTTTCCATTCTTGTGGGGATCAGTAGTTCACACAAGACATACGGTACTGTCTATGCACACTGACTGAATGGCCAAAATAACTTCCATGGGACAGGCATGAACATTGAAGAACAAATGATACCCTTAATACTTACATACTTAACATAACAAACAGTGATAAATATTAGGTATGATAAAATTACTGGAATGCTTGAGGCTCACAAATCCTTATATACCTAAACAGCAAGGGAGAACACAATAGCAACCACCCCTGAGCTCGACCCCCACCTGGCATACACCAAGCCTGCAAAGCAATTACACAGCCCTACACCCTGGGAAAAACTAGCTCAATTCCACAGTAAGAGAAACAATGGGCCAAAAATTCCAGTAAACCCTTTTTCTCTTCATATGTGAAGATGAACAATAGAGTATTGTCTAATGCAGTGCGAATTAGACTCTTCAGTGAGATGCCAGCACTGATACTAATGGTTAAACAAAGTAACTGTACACAAACAGTGCTTATGTCTGCAACAGGCACCTGGAAATGCAGTGTAACTGCTAGAAAATACGTATTTATCAGGTGCAAGCTAAGGTGGCGTACACACAAGCAGGCAGAGAAATAATTAAGCATGATTTAATTTGCACTTTAATATGTAGAATCACTTGATACTTAAATTAAAACAGAAAACATAATAAAAAATATCTGCATAGACACAGCAATAGAATAGCTGTAAGTGTGCCCTGAAGTCCAGTTCAGTATTTTGGGATGCATTTCATCTAATGTAGCCACGCATGCTCTTCCTTCTGAAGCTGAAGAGTTTTAACATGGCATGTATTTCGACAGCGTACTTCAAGATAAAAAAAGAAAAAAGAAATAACTCTTTCTCTGAGAGCTGAACACAAATAGAAGCTATAAAGATATCTCCTCCAGTTATAAGCTGGAGGAGATTATAAGCAATTTACTGTTTTAATTAAATACATCTCAGCTGTAGGATAAAGCAAGCAAAGCATAAAACACTAGTTTAACTGATCATGTTCCTATGCCTCTAGACATCAGTCTGTGTTTAGCTTCATGAACATTCAACTTCTCAATATGTAGCAAGACAAGTAATGAGACAAATTTTTGTTGATCAATCAGATTCATTATATATAATACAGCTGGATTTAAAAAAAAAAAAAGAGAGAAAAAAAAACCCAAAAAAAGTAAACTGTTTTCTCAGTGACTGTTGCACTACCAGGTTTTACTTCCAGTATTTTGCTTTACAGCTTCATTTGTCACTAGAAGCCACAATCAGCCACCCTCATTCTGCCCGATGAGCACCAAAACAGATGATCTCACCTGTTCATTCATAACTGCAGACAGCTCACTGAGCATATCCTTATAATGAGACTTCATCTCTCCCTGATATTCAAATTGGTCCTCCTTAATAAGACGTTCGTTGACGTCAAGAGCATGTCCGCACGCTTCTGCAAATTGTCTACAAGCACAAAAACACAAAGAACAACCATATAAATTTTGCAGTAATGAAAAATATCTATCTATACACATACACACACTGCTGTACCTCTTCTTCCCCTTGCAAATTACACCTTGTTAGAAACAAATTTCAGAACTCATCCTCAGAACAAGAGGATGTAGGCTACTAGGATAGCCCAAAACTTCAGTAAATGTTTTCTTGGGAAAGGCTTGTAAGGTAGGGTAAATGCGGATGTAAATTAGCCCAGTTCAATACAGCCTGATTTCATGTCACACCTACTCATGCTACGCAGAGGGTGGAAAGTCTAAATTTAATGTTTACCTGAAGATTTCCTTCAGAAGCTTAACTTGATTATCAGGATATCTTTTAGCATTTGTCTCTTCAAGAAAAGCTCGAGCATAGGCCATTGGTCCGGCATTAACCTGGGGGAAAAATACACAGCTTAGGTGCAAAGAACAAGCAGTTTACGGTCATTGCCTCTTGTTTTCCAAGGCTTGGGGGACTGGCCTCAGGCAACCAAGCCTCCGTGATAAGCATCACTCCTTGTGTCACCTCAAGGAAACCTGAAGAGCTTTACTGAGGAAAAGGGAGCTGGTCAGCCCCCCCAAAAAGTGCAGATCTTTGCTGGCCCCTGGAAGTCCTCGGCTAGTTAACCATCTAGAAAGCTGTATATTTGAACTCATTTTAATGAGGGCACCAGAAATACACACACCTCTCACCAATCCCAAGTTTTCTAAATAAGAAATGCCAAAACTAATCCTAACAAAACTCCCTTTAAACTGTGTGCATGCTTGGCTGCATGATGAGCTGTATTCTCAAGTGACATCTGGTAGTCTTGTTAGAAAGGTCTTAATATTTATTTGAAGAAGATTTGACTGAAGTAGCTATATTTGCACATAAATCCAGCAATCATCAACATTAGTGGAGAATTTTCCATTGCCTTACATTTTTAAAGCGTGCTTCAATCGCACTGGAATACAAGATATGACCAGAAATATAAAACAGACAAAACACGATTGGAATGATGAAAATCAGAATAAAAATTTAGGTAGATACATTAAAAAAAACCAAAACAAAACCAAGAAAAAAAGGCAAATTGTCATTACCTTGACACTGACACTTCCTTGAAGTTTGAGCTGCAGTCGGATCATATCCACTTCTTCCATTGTGCAAAGCTGATTGAGCTCTGAGACTTTTTTGGACATCTCATCAATCGCTACTTCGATAGGGTTCAGCTCTGTGCTGGTTTGGCTTATGACTTGAATACGCTTCTTCACGTAGGGAAACAAGTGGCTGGCTACTCAAAACCAAGAAATGTATCAGAGAAACTCACCCAACAAGACACTATTTAACAAAGCAAAACAATTAAGTGAAAGTATGAGCTTTTGACTTTGACAATCTCTTTATCAATCTATGCAAATTAAGTTTTAATCACCAAATGAATGAAAGTGACACACCGGGTGCAAATTGAATTTTGATGTACCTGGCACGGGAAGAGCATTTCCTTTTGAATTCACCACTGTTTGCTACTGAGATGTCACACCTGCGTGGCAAAAAGCTCACCCCACTCAGATGTTAGAATCCGCAAATTTATTCTTCTGAGTTAAAGCACTAAATGATAGGCCTGTACCGAACTTCAAACAGCTCAAAACATCCCATCAAACATCTTTCATGTTAGAGGAGGGAGCCTCTAGTTTAGCTGAACTGCGTACCGCTCACCCACAGATGAACTACTATTAAAACAACATCCTTAAAGTAAGGAGCTACTTTTAGTATTCAACCTAAATACTGCTGGTGGGAGTTGACAGAGGAATTAAAAACCCTTCCTTTCAGTCGAGGCCTTTTCATGAATCTCAGGGAGTCTGGCAAAGGTACAGTTATGGTGCATTAAGTCTGATCTAAATCTTTTCCTGATTGCCTCAGACTCTTTGGGAGGCGTCCCAAACTCTGTGTATGCCCTCCTACAGTGAGCATCTGCTGTCCATCAGCTAAGACCTAAATGAGCCCCAGCTTACAGGGTGGCTGTCTCCTTGGAGAACGGGAAACCCAGGACTTCCAGAGCTGGAGGCATGAGTCACAACTCTGCACGGCTGAGAACCAGCAATCCACAGAGCACAGCCAGACTCGTCATATCAGTAAACCCTGCTTTCTTCTCAAACTGAAAGCCCCTCTTTTTATGTGGGAAGTAAATGAAAATATATGACTTTATCGAAGGAGGCAGGGAAAGAAAGATGTTTCCTTTACAGAAAAGCACTGAGGTGAGGCAGGTGCCAGAGGGAAAAGCAGGGGAGAAGAGAAGGTCATCAAGTTCCCAGCTAAGGCTGAAGATGGAGGCAGGCTGAGAGCGCTGGGAGCTGATGGCAGCATGTAATAGCCTCGAGAAAATGTTCTGCTGGAACAATAACCCTCTCTGTTTTTGCCCGACCTACCATAACAGCTGCACTTTCAAGTCAGTGAAACTACCTGCTTCAATACAGGTCTCAGAACACCTATTGCTGCTCAAGCACTTAAAAACTCCCCACACAAGCTGTGTCACGTAACAAGATGCCCCCAGACAACAGTGCCTCTTTCCTGACTTGCCAGAAGAAAACTTTTGGGTGACCATGCCTGTACTGCAAGCAGCTTTCTTTGCTTTGCCCTTTGGGGGAAGCAGATGCACTGAGGTTGGTGAGGAACTGGATCTTCTGTCACTCAGGAGCCTCTGCTGTGAGCATCAGCCACTCTGCTCACGACTGCCCATGAGAACAACACCTCCATCTCAGACAGTTTCTCATACTCCCAGCCAAAATTCAGACAGGTCAAGTTTCAGTAATAGTTTCATGAAGGATGCCTCTTTAAAAAGAGATTTCAATCACAGTAAGGAACTAAACATTTCCTGTTTAATAGGATGCAGTAAGAACAGACATAGCTAGCGCTCCTGATATTCCTGTCTTAAAACACTGACTGTGCCCAATGAGACGAAATATTACCTCTTCCTTTAAAAAATGCTCCTATTTTGAACAAAAACTCATATCTGCTAAGTTTTACTCTTCTTTGCAGAATAGGCACCCTACTTTGCCTTTTGACTTGTTTGTTATTAAAAGAACAATGGTTCTGAGTGCTAAGCTCCCTCCAGCAGAACCACTCCCCGATTACATCACTGCAAGAACAGCTAAGATGTCAATAATAAGGAAAAATAAGACAGCTGATGACTCCACAAATGAAAATAACTTTCCCTAGAACGGTCAGCAGGATTGTAAGAAAGCACATACTTTGCCAATGGACACACCGAAAAGATTACTCATCCTTCTGCACAGCACGCTGTGCCTGCTGACTGTGGAAAAGCTGGCACGTGAAAGGCACTGCTGGGCTCAGCTGGCAAAGGTGGGAGGGGAGGGGGAGAGCAGCCCGAGCAAACGTACTTGTCAGGATTGTGCGCCTCTTGCACTGCTCTTCTACACCTCCGTGCTTCTTTCCTGAGAGCGTGAAAGGTGTTTCGAACACAAAACGGTTGATGTTGTGATGCATTTCAAAGTCAGTCTTTCGATCTTCGGCTTCTTTCTCTTCAAAGAAAGGCGTGACATACGTCACCTGGATGTAGGCATATTTTGGATCCAGGTCTTTGGGGTTGACCTGTGTTAACAGGAGCAAACAATAAATAAAGGAACTGTCAAGGCATCCATTATATTTCTGATGCTTTTATCTATCATGGCAATACTGAGTAAAACTGATACTTCCAAATGTACTATTCAGACCACAGATTAATACAAAGATACTTAGCTAAGAACAGTTAGACTTTTGAATACAGTCAATGGCAAAAGTGGGTGAAAGCTAAATGAGAGAGAAAACAACCTGCCTCTGCATTGCAGTAAACATCTGCATGCTCTCTGCAGGCATACCCTGGCATATGCTCTCTTCCTGCGATGCCCTGCTGTAACATCATCATTTCCATACAGCACCTGCCAGGCTGTAAGGTGAAGGTCCTTTTTTGGTTGTAGAACTAGGTCATAGCAGTTCACACACACACACACACACACACACTCAGTTCACATTCATTCAAAACACAGCTCTCAACACGAACCATGCACTCACTTCTCCCCCTTGCACAAGAACTGCACATCTTTCATACCTTATTGGAATCCTGGATGATCTTCACATTATCTATTCCAAACTTGTCTGCATAAAGTTTCATCAACCTCTGAGAGATCTCAGACAAGCCAGTTAATTTGGGTTCCTTATAGATATATTCTTTACCTTCTTCTTCTTCAAAAAAGCCCTGTTTGGAAAGAAATGGGAGGATACAGTGAGCACAACTGGAAGGACAAAGCTAGAATGAAGTGCTTACATCAGGAATCAAGGTTGCCTGTATACCCACCAGAGCCTCCAGTATGCCATTTCCAGCACCTAAGGTAAAAGTTTACCTCTCTCAGCTCCTAGCAGACACATACCGAGATGTCTGCATTTATACAGGTATCTCTTAAGTTACCCAGGAAATAACTCATACACATTTATTCATGTAAGAGATCTAGTTGTTTAAAGAGTTAAAGTGCCTTCTTGACAATGCTGATGTGTATGATGAAAAAACCCTTACAGATTAAAAATTGGACATTAAAAAGTCTTTACGTTTTAATAATTTGGTTAAATTAACTATTTTGGAAGCATGGGTGTACCAGATGTTTGCTGGATGCCCAGCCCCTGCAGCTTGCCACCTCCAGCACATCCCATCTGGGAGCTACATGTGCTCCCAGCAGTGGGGCACTGCTGCTTGCGGCGATGTGCAGGGTGACGGCATGGGAGCACCTGGGAACTGGTCTGCATCTGTTCAGGGCAGCTGAAGAACAACTCTGGTGGCATCTTGAAAGGCCATATGGAATTGCAGTATTTTCATAGACAATTAGTAAATTATTAACGTTTGAAAAGGAAAAGAAAAGAAAAAAAGAAAAAGACACAGGGACTGTGCTACTTTGCAAAAAAGCTCAATCTCATTAGGGTCATTTACTTATTGCACTGGATGGACTTTGCAGAGCTTTAGTAAAAGGCTCCATTGAAGAGATGAACAAGAACCTGCCAGGCTTCATAAGAAATGCTGACCTCAGAAAATTAACATGTTGTTGCATCACATGCAGGTGAGACACTCAACTGCCACATGATGAACATGTACATCAACACTCTGCGAGAAGTTTTCCCAGCTGAGCAGAAAGCAGCAGGTGTGCCATTAACAAGGGCTGGATTTGTCCCAGCACCATGAGCAGCACCAGCCCTCCTCCTAGGATTCCATATGCTGCTGCTGAAATCTGGCAGTGTTAGCCACTGCAGCTGTACCCAAAGACTCCTCCTTTCACCTTAATGCAAAGTGACCCAAAGGAAAATACCTGCAGCTGCAGGGATAAAGGGAAAAGGAAGACAGCATTAATGATGTCAGACCCAAGGCCCCTTAAACTTAACACGACGAGGCTTAGACAGCTAATTCTACAATATGGCTAGGCAAACTGCCATCTGTTGAAAAAGAGAGAAGCACAAGTGAGTGAAGTCAACAGATACCTTCAAAATCTCTTTGGGAAGGTACTTGTGTAAAATACACCCTTTTCATGTTGAAGCGTATTTCAAATTTGGCCACTAAAATTATAGAGTAGGCAAATCTTCCCCCAAAATACACAGAATTAAAATACATTAGCTGTAAATCTCAAAGTTTGTTTAGGAAAAAAAATAACCCCTAAGCTTTACTTCAACAGGGATTAACAAATATGTGCATCTGACTTCTCCTTCAGCGAGGACAAGGAGCAATAAAATTGTCTTTTAATTTGTCAAGCGCCAGCAGCAACATGGGCACTACTGGAAAGCAATGACTAATAGGAGCAACAGCAGCTTGTCTGACAGTATCTTAATCAGTCTCACAGTGACCTTCTAACATTGTACATTTTTAAACAATATTATCAAATAACTCCACAGGCACATGAAGAACTTCACAGGTAATTAGAGATCAAATCTAGAGCTCAAAAGCTGACACCCTATAAACATTTGCTGAGCTGGGCAGGCAACTGACTTTCTATTGATTTCACTGAGAAAAGATCTGCAGGATCATAACCTTGTTTCTGATCTTATTTTCAGTGAAGCAAAACTGCTTTATGTAGGAAAACCTCATTTGTCTCATGCAACCCTACAGGCTGCTCACGATTGCTTCAGTCCAAAAACATCTGTTTTCTCTTACTATTCAATGTTTTCAACAAAAGCCCTCATGTTTTCCAAATTAATCACATATCAAACTAGAATATAGTTTATCCTCTGTAACACTGATTCTGTGTATGTTTGCATGCTGGAACACAGTGTTTATATATAAGTGCCAAATCTCTGTACTGATGCTGCATGGCACACTGTGATGATATCTGTATTAATGGTTTTGCTTATAAAAAACCCCAAACCTGAAAACAAACAACTAACAGATTTAGTCTTGTCTCTAATGCAAGAGACATCATTTGAGTACATATTCCCTACAGTATTTCAGCTGACAAGTGGCAAGAAGTTAATTGTGAGCTATAATCGTGTCTGCCATATGCTCTATGTCTGGCAACAACTATCGAAAGTAAGATTAAGTACTTTTTACAAGCCAAATATGCTCCGATTTCAGGAATTTAAAATATTAAGCAATCAAGGTCACATTATCAATGCATATCCCTAGATTATTTTCATACTGGTTGGGTTTGCCCAGATGAAAATTATTACATGGAGCAGCCAAACGTAATGGAAGGGAGATGACCTCCTGGACAGGAGGTTATTGGTTTCCACTGAGCTCTGATGTGCTGACTGTCAAGCTGTGACCTGGGTTGTAACCACTGGAGCACTGAAAAGGCCCTTCCTTCCTCCCCGTACGCCCTCAGTCACAGCCCCTGGAGCACACAGTAACTCTGACTCTTTCTACCCTTTGCTAGAAGAATACACTCTGTCCATGCTGTTGATGGGCCGGGGTAAAGCCTTCTGCTTTACCTGCCAAGAATTAGCATTTAATGGATTCCTCCCTGTCTGCACTGCATTGTTTTATGACACTGGGAAAAGGGAACTCATCTTCTGACCTTGTAAACCTGCAGTCAGTTTACTGCTATGAAAATCTGCCCTCCAACTTCTACAGCTTCTTGCACTTCTATAGATGGGAGAACAAAACCTCAGCTCTACCTAATACTGCTCAGAAAAACAAGTCTTGAACATCTTTGCTTATCAGCACAATACGAGTTTTCAGCTATTCAACATATTCAACAGCTTTTTTTTTTTTTTAATTCAAGAACAATCTTGATTTCTCAAAAGACTCATCTGTACATAAAATCATAAACACTGGCTAGTGTGGCCACTTGGTGGTGCAATGAGATGTTGTCAGCAAAGGCCCATAATGGAGTTTGCAATCTAAAACAGCAGCTGCCATAAGAATGAGATCCGGCTCCCTGAGCTGGCAAATAAAGCTCTCTGATGAAAACAAGCGACTACATCCTCCCTGAGGACTACATTCACTCAAATCACCCTTCCAGAGGGTCTCTGCAGCAATGCAGTAACCAAATACTGTCTCCACTTTTGTATGAGGAAGAACAGTTTTCAGATGCAGCTGCAGATTTCCTTTTTCCACCAAGAACCTCCAAAATTCTCTCAGCAAACAGTATTTGCAGTATTCTTTTGTCCTTTAATCTGCTTTCTCTGCAGTTTTTATTTCAGTTGAGAAACAGCAGTGTTCCATTTTTACAAAACATATATACGTATATATTTATTATTGATACAATTGATAAAAAAAAGTTTAATGAATAAATGCATATATGCAATAATGTATGTTTTATACGTGTGTGCCTGTATGTATCTACCCACGAGTATTTTATAGACCAATGTACGTGTAAGACTGAAAGGGAATCCCATACCTACATACTGAGCACCCCATACCTGCATATTGAGTTTCCTTCTACGGCATTTTCTTTGTAGCAGCCCAAGCAGAGCGATTCATACTGGTTTACACTGGTTTAACTGTGTAACACTAGTAAAACCTGCAACCGTTAGCTTTGGGGAGGAAGTGTGCAAAGTCTGCCAGAAGCAAAAAGAAGGGAACTGCTTTCAATGTTTTGAATGGATTGGGCACTGAGACTGCTTTCAGCACGGTGGGCTGCAATACTCCTGGCAACAGAGGGAGGAAAGGGACCCGTACTTTTCCACTTGCACAGCCAATATGGAATCAAGTGGCACGTGGGACAAAGGGATTGACAGAAATACAGGAATAAAACCTTCCAAAGGGAAAAATACACAGGCATAGCCGGTATATGGGAACAGACTACTCTGTCCATCTCTCCTTCCAGGTCAAGCTCCCCCTGTATCTCCCACACCCGCCATGGTGCTTTGTGGACTGGTAAGCTCTCCTTAATCAGTTCTGCACACCCACTCCTACTTTCCTTGGCAAATGAGGCATAAGTAATGCTTATGAGAATGTTCTACCTTTAATTATTTGCACCATGCCATCCATTTTTGTCCCTATGCCTCTGCAAAGAGCAACGCAGAGCAGTCCTACTTTCTACCCCACATCTCTTCTGCAAAAGGAAAGGAGGAAGCTGTGCTTCTTTGCATTTAGAGCTCAGTGTCCAGGGGCACCAGGGAACAGACCCAGCAATACGCGGCTATGAAAAAGTCATATGCTTTAGAGCACTAAAGCTGTTCAAATGAAGTTGTCCTTGTGGCACTGGCAGCTGAAAATTGTTGTACTGTAGCAGAGATTTCAACCCCGTTCAGCAGAACTGCTGCAGCTAAATTACCCACTTAGAAGCAGCTGCCTCTGGGAGAGCCCTGGCAAGAAGCTGCGAGTAGGAGATACCTACGTCCCCCTCTGGTGCCCCCGTTTTGAGGAAGGACTCGCCGTTGCCCTCTGACTCCCAACGTGCTCGCTTCTGCGAGGGACGATCAGGCAGGTGGCTACAGCCTGCCCAGAGAGCTCCTGCTGCCACTGCCACACGTCAGAGACTGCACAGGCCAGGAGAGCAGGCTTGCATTCAAACAGCATTAATGCTACACCGAGCTTTTCATCGGAGGAAGAAGGGGTCCAATCCCACTCCCAGTGAAGCTGAGAGACAAACTTTCACTGAGATGAGATGATGCAGCATTGGGCCCCACGGTGCACACACAACACGGCGACAGATAGAGCTTGGTAATTCAGGTAACTGAACAAACAAAAATTAGTTTGCAGGATGCAAGAATGAATAAAACGATGTTATTTCATCTGCCATGAACCAAAGAATCGAGAGCGCAGGAAAGTTAATGTTAAGTAACAGTACAGGGAAGGATGGAGGACGTGTGAGGAGAATTAAACAAAACATGCAAAAGAACTAGACTTACCACAGCCTTGAATAAGATCAAAAGGAGAAAAGAGCAAATTTCTGCATTAAAATCTAATTAGCAAACAGAATGATTCACATCAATCTGTTGTTTACACACCTTATTATTTTAGAGTAAAGGAGATTGTGTGCTTTCCAAAACTAAGTCTTAAAAGAACAAGCTGGATTGCTACACTGGCTTGTAGCGGAAGAAAGCACAAAATAATGCTTTAAGAATGCTGAAGGACAACAGAGGAAATAAAACTACTCTACAGTATATTGCACAGAATCAGAGGTGGCCTGAAAGCAGAAGTCAGAGTCAGCGAGAAACACAGCAAAACATCTACTGCATACTGCTCTGCTTTAAGCTCTATTTGGAGAGATGGCCATATATCAAAGACGTCTTATCTGGTTTTATTTAAGTTTTATTCTGAAAAAAACCTGCCCTGCCTCCTCCTCAGTTTTGCTTGATGAAGTCAAGAAGTAAAGCTGACATACAGGCCTGTTCTCCATTACACCGCTAAACTGATTGCAGCAGATGTAACCGAGTGCTCTCTCTTCTGACTAAAATCCTCCTTGGAGTGTAACCCACGAGGCACTTTCTACCCCGTGGCCCACTGCCAAGTGTTTTACCTTCCCTGAAATACATCAGGATTAAAAGAACATGTCTGAAATCTGGGAATCTGTGGAGACAAAAGAACATAAGCTGACTTACCTGCCCATAAAACGCAACACGGTAGTATCGCCCAAAGAGACGTTTCTCAGAGTTCACTACTTCTGCAACCTTCAGGTATGAGCGGTGGATGTCGTAGTACAGATCAGACAGTCTCTACGTGAGGAAACAAGGAGAGTGAGGGGAAGTGAGCGAGCACGAGTACTTTGGGAAATGACACTAAGGTTCTACAGAAGCATGGCTTGCCTTAACTGGATTACTGAACCTTTGCAAAGATAGCTGCACGTGCTCAGGTTTAACGACACATGCTTTGTCAGCAACCCACTAAAGATTCATTTCAAGGTTTCTGTCATCTTCTGAGCACACAGTTTTGTGGCAGTGGCTGCCTTTGTGTACACTGTCATACTGTAAGGCCAGGATCCCACCTCTGGGCAGTGGTAGGGGCCTACTAACAGGTCAGACAACCCCAGTGTCATATGTGCAGGCAAAAGCAGGGTACCAATAACTCCAATCAGCTCCCAACCCTATGCGAAGACATGGCATCCACAAAGATGATATTATCATCTTGTTATCCATTATGTATTGAAATTGCCAAGTAAATAAGAAATGAAGATACTTTGGAATTGTGAAGAGATCACACAATTTATCAGCAGTTTCTAAAGTTAAAATACAAAGCAAATATGCTCTTGGTTTAAAAAAACATGTAAAAATTCACATACACTGGCTAACACAAGAGTTTTATTTAAAAATGTTTTGTTCATTTATTGTCGTATTGATGCTGAAAAGAGGAAGGTAAGGCACCAGAGTTTTTCATTTAGTCACAGCACAAAACATTAAAAAAAGAAGTTACAGACAGGAAGAAAAAACATTCTGTTCAAAGAAAGCACCTTTTTTTTCCCTAAAATATTTTGGTCTTTACTGATGCTTTAAGATAATTAAAAAAAAACCAAACCAACTTACTTTAAAGTCCCTCTGCTTCTCAAAAACAGCAATGATAGGCTTATTAACCTCAGCAATGAGCTCATATCTCTCAGACTTCCACAGGTATTCAACACACAACTCCAACTGCTCCACAAGAACACTCTGCAGGTGTGAACAAATAGTTCAGTGACTCAAAGGCTGGTGGCATTTAATTAACAGCAATGCAGCAAATGGACATACCCACTATTACATTTTTATCCTGTACCTTCTATATTACTGTTTATTTCAATGACACAATGTTTAATCAGGTATTGCTGACCTAGCTCTTCTTTAGATAAAAAACATCCTGAAATAACAGTAATATGAAAATACTTGAATACTTGATATATAATCATACAATGGTTTGGGTTGGAAGGGACCCTAAAGATCATCTAGTTTCAACTCCCCTGCCATGGGCAGTGACACCACACGAGACCACATTACACAAAGCCCCATGAGGATGGGGCACCTCACTCAGAAGAACAGGTTTGCTTCAGGGGCTCCCCCCTGCCCTAACTTCCAGCTTTCATAATTAACATTCTCGTTACATCTAAACACCTATTCCTGCTATTTAGTACAACAGCTATGACATTTCACTCAAAAGCTGTGTGCCTTTTAATTCCACCTGAAGTATGTTCTCACTATAATTTGTTGTAACATGCACAGGCATTAATTAGAAATAACACTCTCTAATATAGAACAAGTATATAAATTGTAACAAGGCTGACCTCATTATAGGGAGTATCTTGCATCCCAGAGTCCTCCTTCATAGCACCTTCTTCTTTGATGTTGGGGGTAATGCTCAGAAAAGCAGGCCATCCCATGGAAAATAAGCCTTGAAGTGCAAGTCATAACAATGTCAATTAATGACTGAATAACAAAATAATTCAAAAAGTTATTGGATGCCATTAAAAACAGATTTTATTTGACTGGATTAGTTACTGTTTTCACAGCCCAAGTGATGAGAAGCACAAATGGAACTGACTGAATTTATGGGACTATTACACATTTTCTTTATGATATAAATCCACTTGTCCTGCCAAAGGGCAACTAGAACATTTTCCTGATGCAATCTTATTCCTCTCTTTGGCATTTTGGTTCCTTAGCTGTACAGTGCTGACAGTCCTTGTAAAACTATATGTGCAACACTCATCTATACAGCAATTACCCTCACAGGCTGAGGCCAGACAATTTACGCTCATGAAAGCAGCGCTGTGACTCTTGGTCTGACCTGCCTTGACGCTACCTGCTGGGACCCGCACTAGTCCCACCCATCAGTTTCCTAAGCGAGTGGGGCACAGTTTCTAACTGAGGAACTCTTGTGGAAAGCCCAGTCAGTCTGGTAGCAGAAGCTGCTGATGGGAAGGTTCACATAGATTAAAACTGAGATTACATTTAATATTTGCTAAACTGGTGCCTTAGTGCAATGGTTGCAGAAAGAACTTACACAGACATTGCACGTTACAGATTAGGCAGTGCCTGACCTGCAAGGATTCTACTACCACTCTTGAATGGCAAAAAGTCAACTTTCCAGTGGACACAACAAACTCCTGACATGGCTCATGTTCAATTTAAAAGTTGGAAAATGCTAGTAAGGCACAATTAAAAAGCTAATCTTCACACATTGAGACAGAGGGGTTCCTTCTCATCTGCCAAGCTTTGAAAATCATTAAAACATAGGTTTAAAACAACCCAGGAGTTCCTCACTCTGCATAGTGTGATCTGTTATTCGTGCAAAGTATTTACCACTAGTGAACCATCTCTGAAACATTGCTCTTCACAGAAAGCTTCCTTCTAAAAGGATGCATTTTTTCATCTCATCCACAGACACTTCCAAGTATATCAGAGAACCATGGTCTTTCCAAAACTAAGAGCTTTCTCTTCCCCAGATATTTGCCCATGCCCCCCAGAAATTACTAAAATATCTCATGCCAAGAACTACTCTGAAATACACATTTCATAAACTAAATAACCACTGGCATAGAAGCATTTAATAATATAAGCCTGCACTTTATTTCTGTAATAAGCATCACAGATTTAAAAAAAAAAAAAAAAGATCTTTATCTATGCTAAGTTACATATGGATAACCAGACATTAATTCTGCCCCTTTGCCCTCCCAGCTTTGGATAGCCAAGGAATTGGATGTGGATTTGCATGCTAAACACCAATTGACCTGAGAAGGATTGCTGTTGCTGATGAAGAGCAGACTGCTCTCTTGCTGAAAAGCCCTTAACCAGAGACATTCTGAGCAATTCATCAAACCAGCCAAAGAGCATCAGTAAAGTAACATACAAGGTTTCCAACATTACTTGCTTGCTATTACAGCCATCAACATGCACTATCAATGTTTTTGCTTTGGTAGATATTTTTCCAGATAACTGGAGAACAGTAATTTCATTCCCTAATTATGTTATTTGACCCATAAACAGGCACGGTTAGAGCACTCACTTCCTCCATTGTGAGTTGTTAGTAACACATTACTATCAGAGACTTGACCATCTTCCAGGAGCATACGTGAGGTACAAATCTTTTCCATTTTCCAGTAACCTATGATAGTGTAAGATGGTATTAGTACACTGCTACAGGTATGTGTTAATACATGCATATTTAATAACAATAGACTTACAAGTGAAGCATTCTCTTTTAGCACTAGCTTACTAAACATTTAATTAAACCTCTTTACACAAAACACACACTTTCACTGTTCCAGTGCTAATACTAGCATTTAGGATATATTTAAAAAATAAAATATTTGGGAAGAATTCAAGCAAATTTAAGAATACTTTATATATAAGAAAGGAAAGCAGGACAGCTAAAAATTATTTTCAACAATAATGTTTATAGATACATAGTTGGTGTAGAATATGTCGATCTTACCCTTTCTTTTCAGGTACTCTGCAATGAGAGCAGCAATATGAATATAGCACATAGCAGCCTGTAATGAGAGACCAAGATACACATACACATTAAAGTACACACTTACAGAATATACGTGCTAAGAAGGCACATGCTTTTTGAGTCATGCTGCAGAAAAGGGAAGACAAAATTAATAAAACCATGTAAGAAACTAAAGGATTAAATTATGAAATCCTTCTTACGTGTTAATTTCACTAGATGTCTCAGGTAAAAGTACAGATTTGCTCAAGAAAACCATTAAGATTACTTAGTAAATAAGATATTCCTGGGTTATGCACTGGAGTTTTGCATCACCCATTTTGTTTTTTGACGAGAAGGACAAAGTGTTATGAATGAAGCTCCTCTCCTATGCGGTAGTGAGGGAGAAGAAAATCCTTTATGTAAGTTATGCCCTGTTCATAACTTCATTTACACTACACCTACTGTGCCCGTTAGGGTTAAGCAGCAGAGACGCTAACGTGATACTGACCACAGCCTCCTGTCAGACATTTTCAAGTCTCACTCAAGCACATATCAGGTAGTCAGAATTAGACAAACTGGGATAATGAGCACATGGCATCTCTAGGTGTTTTTCAAACCTGTCTTCCTCTAATTTCAAGTATATGAGAGAGGCTGTATGTTTCTCTTAGATCACTATTGCTGTCTGTCTTTCAGAGCCCCTTTCATCAGAACACCTCAGCCTAAAGACAAATGGATTTCCTATTCATTTATTTACATTACCTCTGATAAATCTCCATTTCTTGCGTGAATCTTGGCCATGCTTTCAAGCCATGTCCTACGTAATTCAGGTGTGCTGGCATATGAATTTGCAAGGCTGTACTGCAGATCCACAAGCATCTCAGGGTCTTTCTCATGCTCCTTCATCTGAGCTGTGGCCATTAAAACTGTTCTGATGCGTTTGGTCAGATCCTTCACCTCTGCTGGGAAATTAACGTTCTTTGGGAAAGATAAGCAACACATCACCAAAACCATCCAAAGAGCCACATGCAGAACCCCTGAACGAGCTAAAGTCCTGCTCACGGAAGACCTTCTTCCCCTTCCCTAGTTCAGTAGGCTTTGAAGCAGAGCCACAGTTCCACACTACGTACACGTTGTATACAAATCCTTGATGGTTGTTTACTGACGTGTCATAGCACCTGCCAGATATCCCCGTCAGTCAGCTGTACAACTGTCTGTGCACAGCAACTCCACTGCAGTCAGCAAACGGAAACATTTGTTCCTCGGTTGCTTACTGCATCCAGAACCGGATTCTCCTACAATTCCAGCTGACGAGGAGCACCGTGCACAAGAGATAGTGCTGTTTAACTACACTCACAGCATGTTTCACCCAGTGAATAAAGCACAACAGGCTGGGTCCTGGCCTTCTCACACTGGGCAAGATTAAAAGAGAGTCCTTGTATTACTCATATCAGCTGCTCTCAACTCAGCTCTGCATTTTCTCTTTTTCAGATGGGCAATGAAATACATTTCTATTCTCACACTTTTGTTCCACTTGTTTAAAAACATCCAGAAAAATGAAGCGAAATTAAATCTTCCCCTCTCTATGTCACACAGAGATGAGCGCGTTAGAGAAACAGTGTGACTGACTGCAGTGCTGGGAAATCAAAGCTGGACTTTGGAAACAAATACAATTGTAACTGCATCCTATTTAATAAGACATCAAATTACTTATGCTAATTATCTACCAATTTGCTTATCCTAACTTTATTATTAGCCTCAGTGGAGACACCCTAAAGTCACCTTCAGAGAACAAAAAACAAAGTATAAAATTCAAAATGCATGTGGACAAATGTTTGGACAGGAATTATAAAAATTAAAAATTGGAATCCTTTTCCAATACTTTTAGTAGAGACAATGAATTTAATAGGCAAAGGTAACTAATCTAAGTGCCTTTTTCAGGGTGTTAGCAAGCTGTTACAAAACCCAACGGCTCTGCCTGTTTTTGCTACAAGTTTACTGAACAGAGTAAAGGGACAGTTTGTAGACCAAAAATTGTTTGTCAATTGCAATTGTGTTTCATTAGTCACAACACATGATATCTTCTCTAACATCAGGTGAATGAACAAAATAAGCAGTGAATAACAAAGAATACAAATTTCATATAAAAATCTCCTTTTCTGTTTTAAAAATTATTTTCAATTATTAAGCTTCTGAGTCACAAACATTTTCGTGGATTTCAGGCAGCCTGAAAAAGGCACACTATGAATGCATAAATCACTGTCTAATAAAAGCCAGCAATTTTATTCACTGAAACACTTGCCCCTCTGAAATTGTTGACCTTTTGCAAGTGGTAGCGATTGACAAAAAATGTTTCTTACTTTCATCTGCTTGTCTCCATTAGCAAAATTATTTATAATTGCAAGTGAATGCTGAAAACGAGATCCACCAATCCCTGCATCCGCTATCAGCTGGCTCACTGCTTTGATGAGCTGTATGGGGGGAGCAAACACAGGGTGCAATTAGCAAAGAAAATCAAAGTTTCTGAATAGTTTTTAATCCATATTTTAATAGAAATTGATGTATCAGGCTAGCAGGGATTCACTTTTATACCTGTCTTAAGAAGATAACATACAAACACAAGGACTGTGAGTAATCCTTCCAATGTTTGCAATTGCTCATATATTGCAGTGTAAGCACGTTGTTACTGGACTTTATATTTCTGTTACTATACCATCAGATCCTGTTTAGTTCCTTCATTAGCTATGTTCTCACTGCTGTAAGCAATCCATGTGAATTAAGAATAGCCATTTATTTGGCTATTTATTGGCCGTGTGGCTACATTCACAGCTGCTGTCTCTCCCTGGAACACAGCCGGGCAGCCCAGGAACAGCAGAGAATCCAGCCCAATGTCTTCACGCTTGGCAGGAAAATTGAGCTGCCACAGAGAATAGCCTGTCTGAGGACTCCAAAAGAATTACTTTGCTACAATGTATAAAAATAATAATGATAAAAACCAATGTACATAAGCTAAATACTTATGATCTCACGCTTCACTTACCTGTAGATGGGATCTGACTATTGATTTCTGTTTGTTAAATTCAAAGTTCTTTCTCATGAAAAAATAAAGAAGAGCAGATGCTTCTGTCTGAGTTGAACGTGACCTATGGTTACAACACTTCAGGATTTCATAGCAGAGTGAACCACAGAGATCTGCTTGTCCTTGGAAGAATGCTGATGGGAACTATTTTAAAAAAAAGCATGAATACTCTCAGGCCTTGGTACAGTTATTCTGAGTCAACACTTCTTTCTGTTAAGCTTTAGTAAAAACAACTCTCTCTCCCATATTCATTGACACCAGGTTTTACTGAAAAAATTACCCACTGGCTAAACATAATCCCATGTGCAAATTAAAATTAAGTAAAATCTGCACATAGGTTTTCATGCAAACACCGTATGCAACACCACAATCAAACTGGCCACCAGGAAGCCCCGGCAGCAGCTGGGCACAGCAAGCATAAAAGCAGAGCAGCAAATGCAAGGAATGCAGAACAGCTAACCAGGCAAAGCGCGTGTGGGCTTCTGCGCTGCTAGAAAAGCTGCTCAGGAGAAAGAAAGTACTTTGAGTAGCAAAGTCAGCAAACTTCCAGTGGTCAAGGGTCTGAACAGCAGGAGACAACAGAGAGCAAAGGATGGCCAGCCTTGTTTACTCTCACTTCCCCATAGCAATTGTTACCTGTGTGCTACATTCTGGTTAGTTTTAAGGGGATCTCATCTAAGTCTATGACTTGGAAATTGTGCAGCCTTTGCAGAAGGCGCAATGAAGCCTTTGCAAAAGATCACACAAACATTGCACTATATATGTGCAATGCAAGAAATTTGACACATGAGCATGTTTTTGTCCAAAAACCTCTTCTCTGTTGGAAACAAGCTATTTGTAAAACTGTATTAGTTTGGATGAACTTTTGGTGAAGGGTATGCAATACTCTCCTGCGAGCTCCTCTGGAGACAGCTGTAATCATTCATTGCTGGATTCTGCAACACAGGCATCTGCCATGAAGACCATGTACCTCTAGAGTTTCAAGCTTTGTTCCACGGGTGGTAAAAACATGAAAGCCAATGACATAGCCAGATAACCCAGATCTGGATATTACTTATCTATTTACCTTACAAGTTTCATTTTCTTAGTAAATTTTTTATTTTCCAAAATAGAACAAATTTTTCAGATATTTTTAACTTCTCTCTTTTAATCAGCAATAAATAAAAAGATCCTTGTCAGGAATAAGCATTAATACAGTGAAGTTCAAAACTCTTTCAAAGTACCTGATTGTCCTCAAGCTGCACTTGCTGTAACATTAATAGGTCAGACTGATAAAATAAAAACGTAGTTACCTTGGCTACAAACAGCCGTAGGGCAGCAAAGACGTGCTTGAGAGCTGCTGCTGACTGGTTGATTTGCAGAAAGAGCATGTATGTGTCAAAGACTTTCTTCATCAATGTATTCTGGCAATCAGATTGCTGGAGCTGTCTCTGAAAAGTTCGTAGACAGGATAGGAGGTTCTGGTTATTAAAGTGAATAAACAGAAGAAGGATCTTCTGGACTTTACATTGGAGTGTTCCTAGGGAGATGCTTTCTTTAATGTAAAATCTCTGCGGATCAGACATTCCCAGCTTGCTGCAGGCTCCTTTTACATGGCAGTTTTTCAAGGATGGCACTTTCCTGTGCTTGTACTCCTACTTATGGATGGTACACACTAGATTTAAGGGCTAGGGTAGCAGAAAGGAGATACTAAATCTAGAAGGAGCTGCCTGCTGTATTGTGGCTGTGAGACCTTCAGCAAGTCATCTGGGCCAATATTGATTGAGCAATTTTCAAAGACATAGAGAATCCACCTGAGGACTTGAAGAGATACAGATGATAAACAGTTCAGAAATCTTTTGTCTACAACCTGTGAAATCTAGTGGGATAAGCATGACTCAGATAAGGTGATGTATTAGTAAATGCACCACACTTTAATGCAGCTCCAGGCTGTACATAGGCCTGGATACCTAGGATGCTGCTCTTCCACATCCTTCTATTCTGTTTGGGCACTGTGAATCAATTTCGTCATAAAATACCTTCACTGAGGACTGAAATATCTTATTTCCCTATCCTGCTGTCTCAGGCTCTTCAAATTTTCTGCATGCCTGCTCCACCAGGCCTTCCTTCCACCACATATCCCACATGGCACCAGTTCAAGCAGAAAATGAAACAGCAAAAGGTACCTGATGATTCAGAGTGTAAAGACACAAGAGGTCAAGGATCGTGAGGGAAACTTCTGTAGCGATGTTTGCCTCCGTGTCTACATACTGTATAATGTCCGTTTCGTTGGAGCTGCCTGCAACATATAAAAGGCAAGATGACCAACAATCTTCTGAGTGTAGTTAAAGATGATGCAATCTGCAATCTGGTCATTAAGTCTCAGCACAGTAGAGATGGGTTCCTAACTGTACATTTAACCAAAGAGGTATTTTGAAGAAAACTGTTCACAGGAGATGAAAGGAGAGGGAATTTTATACAATTTTTACCAGCTGCACCAGTGATATAAGTATATTCTTTCATTGTTTCTGCTTGTCCTCAAAGGAGGAGAGAAACTTAATTGGAAAGTGGGATAGATGATTTTCATCTCATCCATGAAAAGGTCACTTTTGTTGCTAGGTCTAATAAATGTAATATTTCAGTCAGTGTAATCTGCTCGTACAGCAATGTACATAATCATAGATGCAAGGGGTGCTGTGAAGGGGGGGAATAACTTGTCATTAAGGCTATTTAAATGTGTCAGGTTATTGTAATTAATTTTGTTTCCAAATGACCTTTGACCAAATTTAAGCTCAGATTTCATAGTCTCCTGGAAAAAAAAAAGGCAAAGTCAGCGGCTCTATTCATGTTTAGGCTCTTCTTTTCAGGCTGTCTTACACTGGCACTCATGAAAATGGATTTAATCATATAGAACCTGACCCATAGCCCATAGAATTCCAGAGGGAAGTAAATATTTTCTTGTACTTACTTGCAGTGCTGCTGTCTATCATCTGCAAGAGTTTGGGGTTAGAAAGTGCGTTTTTGCCACGGATTATTGGTAACGTTTGAGATCTGTGATGCTTGTGGCCATCATGACTAGAAGCAGAATGCATCCTGAAATTGAAAGGTATCATTAAAAAACAGAAACAAAGAATAAACTATCATGCCTACACAGAATTCTTTCATGTCAGTTAGAATTTTCTGCAGTACTTCTCAAAGGCTAAGTTAAACAAACTGATGGAAATTTTTTCAGAGAAAGAAAGACGAAGAAGAAAGTCAGTGAGGTGGACAAGACAGATGTGCTGTGATTTGTGATTTCTTGAGATCACAGGAGACAAAGCACTCATCGAGCACTGAAAAAAAGCATGAGCTTAAATAGCTGGCTAACGTTTAGAAAAGTGCCTTTGGGTAAAGAGAACCGAGATGAGTTCTATTAACTCAGAATACAAGAAAAATGTATCCTGCTCATGAAAGAACTAATGCAGCTTCTAGGAGGGGGAAAAAATGGTGACAAACTCACAATGACAGTAAAAACATGTGCATGCATATGTGTGTGTTCCTTTAACCCTCTTTGATGCTGACAAACCCATCATTAATTTATAATGAGAAGCTTAGAACTAAAATAGCAATGCTTATCATAATTTTTGTTAATATTTTTAATTTGTAACCACTATAGAACTCAGAAAGATTTAACAAATCTCAAAATTTAGGTCACTTATTAAAATACACTTTTATTTAATTTCTTTTAAAAAAGTAGCTTTCTAAATTTGCATAATTTAAAAATATTCTAGGACAGAATTACTTCCTGCACCTAACTGAACCATCTTTTATCTTGGCTATTTTTTTACAAAAATAATTTAGAAGATTAACATTTCAGATCTTAAAAAAGGAAAAGTTCCCAACACAGGTATGGAATTAATGGTCAGACTTTTCCCAATCAATGTGATAGTCTTTCACTAAAGGTCACAGTGGAAGGATTTGGGTGGACATCCTGGCAAACTAATGGATTTAGAACATGTGGAAATTTGATCTCAAGGGGTTTTTTTATGTTTTTGGTTTGGGGGGGGGGGTGAGGGGTGGAAAGTCTGGTTTCATATGAACATTTCAGCAAACAGAAATACATAAATGTAAGTGCAATTTAGAGCTGATCATGAGCAATACTCTCAACCCATCATCAAAAAATGCTCTGTATAACAAGAGGCCAAACAGATAGCCATTTGGACAACAAAGTGAGGGGGTAACGTGAAGGCCCTGGAGACAGCAGAAACGTGACTTAATTTTCTGGATTGCCGTCATGTTGGTTCATCTGCAAAATGCAACAAAACAGCAGCCTAAAGGCTGCTTCTCAGTTCCAGCTGGGGTAATGAAATCAGTGCTGCTTCTTGAAAACTGCACACTGGAGGAACAAAGAAAGACATGTGGCAGAGAAAGCAACTTTTCCCCCCACTTTGTTCCATTCCAAGATATGTGCATATAATTGTGAGCATATTCTAGCTGCACATAAATGAGAAAGTCAATGATCCAAGCTCATGAGGGAGGGCGACTTTCTCACCATGCTCTTAGATACAAGCACAAGCTGCACAGAGTAAAAAGTTTGCTTTCTCTCTAGAGTTTTACAATATTAACATGAAAAAGATCCCACTTAGCCCTAAAAGGATCAAAAAGGTTATTAAAGATGTGCTGCACTTGCTGCTTGTTACCACACAGTCCATGAAAATGATGAAATCTTGCAATGTTTAGACTAAGAAGATGGAGGAAAAAAAGACTAGGAAAGAAAGATTCTGTAACTGGCAACAAGGACAAAACCGTACAGGATTATGTTACACTCGGCACCATGGAAGTAAAAATACAGGTGTCAAGCAAACCTACTCTGAAGTTTGACTTTGTGTTCCTAGATACTTCCCTCTCTGCAACCCCAGGTTACTGGGGAGAAATGAATCCCCCAATGCTGTAAGTGCATCCATATTTACCCCTAAAGCAGAAAGGATTCCACAAAACCACAAGGTTGCAGACATATGAGAACTCCTTCAGGTTGGGGAAAACTGCGGATTATCTTTCAGATAGGGATCTGAGCTGAAAAGAACAGCTACTGTTTCTGCAATACTTAATAATATTGACAGTAACTAAGGATTCTTCTGAACATTTTAAACAACAGCTTATAAGTCAAGGTGAATTTAAAGGGCCCCAATTCTTTTACAGTTTATGGCTTTGTGAGCTCTAAAATGTTTCACATGTTGTGTTAACCTCTTTTCAGTCAACACCGTGACAGTGAACAAGGGCTGGAGGATGACAACAAAGATTGTGGTTTTATAGGAGTTAAAAATACAACGTGTCATTACCATTGCGAGAGCAGACCCGATGCCTGGCCAGAGGAGTTTGAACCTTTAAGGGTTCCATTATTCTGGGTGGCCTGAACAAACTTAAAAGCAGCAGCAATTTTCCTGTTAAGAGAAAATAACTGTTAATCTGTTACAGAATGTGACATTGATTTCACCATGCCTCTGAAGAATAAATACAGGCCTGACAAAACCTGCCACTGGTTCATCTGGTGACCTTTCGTTTTTCCACAGTATGACAGATGGACAGTTCACAGCGGTAATATTAAATTAAAAACGAAACATCAACTGAGACAAAGTGCGCATTTCACATTTCACAGCTGGAAGACTATCTCTTGCTTTTTCATAAAATGGGTAGAGACAGAAGTTTTGTTTTTTTTTTATTGCTGTGGAACATTTATCTATGCCCATTAAAACTATTCATTCCATTATACGGATGAAAAATAAAGTGTTTCAATTCCTTTGTTTGGCACATGCACAGAAATACGGTTGAGAATAGCCCAGTATTTGGGGTTATAAATGCAGTAGTGGTTACCGTATCTTCACATGCAATTAATCTTTTACACCAGGTTTGTACTCAGATGTCCAGAACATCATGGTAACATTGTTTGCGTTAAAGAAAAAATGAAGCATACATTGGCTTCAGTATGTCAGACCAATGCTTTCAGGAGAAAACTAATAGATACACTGTTAACCTCATTTGAGCCTAATGTAATGCAGTAATATTTAAGTACTCTAACATACAGTCTATAACTAGATAATTACCTTACAATATTGCGTTTTCCTAGATACCTGAAATTTTGCAGACAAACCCTGAAAGATAAAACAACACATTTTATGTCTATTAATGTATTCCTAATTATGAAAAAGTCCTGAATCTTAGTGCCTTAAAGAGGCTTGTGGCATATGCCCCTCCCAGTAAGAAAACAGAACAGAACACAGCAGTTCCCAGCCTGGGGATGCACAAGATGTGGCACCACTTCCCACTCCCTTGTCCTCTTTCTCCATGGTTGAAGATTGCTGCTTGGTGAGGAGGCAAAGTCAAAGACTTGGCTGCAAAAGCATTGCTTCTTCACCAATTGAAGTCAAATAATTCACACTTCATTTATGAGACGGCGAGGAAATCCATGGTACCTGCATGGATTCTGCAGACATGCACAGATTGGATTGAGCAAACCACCTCAGAGAAGTGAAAAGCAGGTAATCTTGCATTGCATGGCTTTTGCTATGGTTTAGAAGTTTTGGGGAGCTCAATACTTTTCTCAAGGAAAGAACAGAATCTCAACCTCAAATATGGAAACTACTATGAAAATCTTTTATAGGAGGAATACTCAAAGAACTATGCCTCCTGTTCATGGAAATGACCCACGTATTGGAGGATAAGGATTTTTTTAGTAATGTCTCATTATGACTTTGGAAGATTATGGCAAAATAATCTAAGATACAAGAGCTATTCTCAGCCTACTCCACTAAGAGGACAAACTCAAAGAGAAATTATTTGCAGCAGTCACTTTAGAACATAATAATTTAACATAAAAGCATCCAATCACAAAGTGAACTTACTCTAAAATGCTGAAAAAGTCTGATATTTCTGAGAATGGTGCTCGCAACCAGTAGGAAATCAGTGCATCTAAAGGGAGATATTAAAATATATTATGCATCTGTTACAGGAAATTAAACTTGACTCAAAGCCTTTAAAATACACTGATAATTGTTCTAAGATAATGTTTGTTTGGATTCAGCATTCACAATATTTTACAATAACGTAAATCAGGTAGTAAGTGCATATTTTCTTACCTTCCGAAATGGTTTTCATAATGTGAAGGAAACACATAAGAAGGCTTCTAGTTTCAGCTTGATCCAACTTGTCAAAACGAAGTGTTGATCCAATCAAAGACAAAGGTCTCATGATCTGTTGAGTTGACAGCAAAGGGCCTTGTTAAGTATAGTGACAGTTTTCCACCTCTAGTAACCGTTTCCAACATTTGCACATGTACCTTTTCACACGTGTCAGTTCTCTCACTGTTTTTTTCATTGGTACTTGGGTTAGATTCAAGACTTGCTAAGGAAGCTCTGGAGTCAGCATGGTTTGCTGCAGAGATAGCTATTGATGAAAAGGCTGTAAATGAAAGTCATAGCAAACATGCTAAACTAAACATTTATGGAGACAAAAACTAACAAGAAAAATGGAAAACTTAAAATGTGTCACATGCTGGATTGACATCAGTGCTTTGAACTTCCAATAGCAAAGCTATTGATGGTAATGATATTGATATGTTTAGTACTGAAAACATGCAACAAGTTGAAGTAAAATGATTCAGTTTGCCATTAAATTGCACTAAATTGGCCTGTTGCATTCCATAAGGCCTGACCTAAAGCCACAAAAATCAGTGGAAAGATGCCCATGCACTTCCCTAAAATTTGAAATGGAGGTTTGGAGGAAGTGAAGAACATAAGTTGTTTTTCTACCCTTCCATTAAGTCTGGAAAAACTAGTAATACTTGCCTCCAGGAGACTTCAGGAGTTTTCAGAAGAAACCTTGGAACTATTCTTAAGTCAGGCAGAGACTACAAGAATGAACTCAGGCACAGGGATTTGTGAAAGCCTGAATACTGGCATCGTTCCAAAGCAGGAGAGTAAGTGAAGCAGTGGAATAGGAGCAGCTTCACAAGAGAAATAAAAATCAATCCATAAACACCCAAAGGGAAGAGAAACATTGCATACCATGTTTCCCGAAATATTACATAAAATGGGTTAATGATATTCTTTATGAATACAAAGCAGAAAGCACGATGGTTTGAGATACACAGAAATCTACCTGTGTGCACGTTCAATCTGTCATTTATACCTGCTATAGAGTTCAGAACATCTTTGGAAAAGGATGTGTCCACAGAGTTTGCATGTTTCATTGCTGTCTGGCTCTGAAATCCTCCGGCTGTGCTCAAGTCATCCCTAGATCCCTGTATTTTGAAAGGAACAGAACAAAATCCTGTAAATTATATCACTCATAACTTTCATAGTGACAGCACACCAGACAGGCTTTTCTTAGACACTGAGCTTGAAAACCTACTTTCAGTTGCTTAGACATGACAGCCTTAAAAGATCAAGGCTCACCATAATATGCCAAATAGTTACCTGCAATATAAAACCCACTCATAATTGAAGTTGAAAAGGACATATCAAGTGTAACACTGTTTGCTCCTTAAACGCTATCACAGCATTGGGAAAGAAGCATTACTGGCTGTCAGCAATGATCAGATGAAACAGGCTCTTTTGCTGGAAGGACTGAAAACCACAGCGCCCCTCCAGAAACCTGTTTCTAATTTTTAAAGCAGGGCTATGATTATAACACATCTAATCTTTTAAGAAATAAACAAACATGCTCCTCCACATGCCCAGTTTATACGGATTTTCTGTGGTGGTAAAGCTGTTTTATGGTGTTTCTGTAGCCCTCCCCTCCGTCAGATACTTGTGTGCATTCCCTCTGCCTCCTGGTTTAGCTCACGGTCCCTCTGTTGTACCGGTGAAACTGCCTGTGGGTGCATGATTTAACTCTGCAAAGATTCTGTGGGTGATGGGAGATTTTCCTGACAACAATATCTCCCAGCCACCAGCCAAGGGGCTTGCCTGAGGACAGGGTCCTCAGCCCCCAGCCCGTGGCAACAGGGGAGACATACCGGACCGATTGACTGAGGCTACAAACCTCTAACTTTGAATTTCCAGCCCTAGGAGTGCCAGTGTCCTGGGTCTATTTCAGACCCACAGTCCATACCCTGCCAGTACAGACCCCCAGGGCCCGCAACTGCTCCACAAATCGAGACCTTCCAAATGAAACATAGTGGATGCAAACAAATCAGCATTTTCAGAACTGCACTTAGTTAGCTAATTTGTGACCAGCATAAACTTGGATGTCTTCCCACCAGATTGACGGGGTCAGACCTCAGTTTGATCGTTTCAGTGTTCTGAAAAATCACATGAATTACCTGATTGGAAGTATTGATATTGAAAAGGAACATATCTTTCATGTAAATCCTTGGCATATTGTCCAAAAGCATTCCATAAAGCGGCATGTACAGGTTTGCTATTTGTGCCTGTTTTGCCTAAAAAATAAAAGATACAACATATTCCTGAAGAAATTAATTAAGGTATTCTAGTGGCTAAGGAAGTTTCATATATGTTTAGCTACTGTACGAACAAGCAAATGAAAAAGTTTCTTTACCGGCTCTGCGTATCGATCATCAAATGAATGCTTTGCCATTAAGTTTTTAAGCACAGCCAAAGCTAAGTGCCTAATATCCTGGTCTTCTTGCAAGGCAAAGCCAACCTCCCGCAGCAGGACTCCAATTAGAAAATGTTTACGGCAAAATTCATTGGTCAATGTGTACTCTGGAATATCTTGGAGCAGAACAGACAAGAATTATTATATAGGTTACCTAACACCACCACCACCCATTTGCCAAATAACTTTTTTCCAATAACTTTTATTGATTTAATTCACTGTTAAACCTTAATTTCCTGATCTGACCACTCCATTTTGCTCCCTCACTTACTAAAATGAATGAATCTAATATTATTATTTCTCAAAATCATGCAGTTTTTATAATTTAATAATAAAAGACAATTTATATACAAATTCCCATATAAGAATCTCAAATGTTTTGCACATAAGACGACTATTAACTTCTTTAAGGCATAGAGTCCAAATTGTTGTTCCTATATTCTAGCTAGAAGAGATCTAAACCACAGAGATCCAGGCTAATTCCACTTTTGAAAATGGTAAATAACTTTCACCTAAATTTGCCACAGTTCATTGCCAGCAAAGTAAATCTTAAAACCCTTGATGCACAATTCTGCTTACTTCTTACACACTCATTTTGTTCATACCTGATGTTCGATACTCCTGTGTTGATTCTGAAGGCGTCACAGGGTCTTCATTTTTCATAAGTATAAAACAAAAACAGGCACAAACAATGCATCTTTTTACTTATTAAGTGTAAAAGACATATTTGCTTCATTTGGTGTTGTTTTCTATTTTAAAAATTTGACTCAAATTTGAATGAAATTCAATACTGCTAAAGAAAGCTGTCAGAACCGAACTAATTTTTTCATGCTGAAAACCGAAACAAAAAGGAAAGAAAGGACCATAGTTTGAGATGCTGCACTGAGAGATGATTCTGCCTTCCACTGGAAGATACCTTCCACTCTCAGTAGCTTAAAGGACCACATCCCTCGTGAACTCCCCAGAGTCCATGGAAAAGTGTCAGAACTGGGAACTGTGCCCAGAGCCTTTGAAACCAATAGGAAAAGCACCCAGCACTGGACATTGGCCACAGAGGTAGGTTTGGAATAATAGATTTCAGTGCACAGATGGGACACACTGGTGGCTGCTGGCTTTGGGGCATAGGCAGTGTGGACTTCCCTCCTATTGTAGAGCACAGGCAAAATCTGTTCATGCTTCTCTGCAAAACATAGGTTACACACAGTATCCCCTGCCCTGAGAAGCAGCTCAGGAGGCATTTCTAACAGATTCTGAAATAGGCCTCTATTGCCTCACTGCTCCAAGTAAAACACTGCAGTATGCAGTGACCATGTAAAATTCAGGATTGCCAGAGGCCACGAAAGTAAATGCAGTTGGGAGAAAAGGGCCATTGCATGCATGGGACCTGCCTGCCAGCCCTAGAGACACTCTGGAAGCAAAAGTACTAATGGCTTATTATCTGAGAGAGTTTCCAAACTCCTGCTGCATGTCCAGTTCAGATCTTCCCCACGAAGGAGGGGCTGTAACATGGACAAGTCACACTCCCAACAGCAGCAGGAAAGCCTGTTTCCAAATATTTAAGAGTTTCACAATGCCCTCATCACTGCCTCAGCTTCTTCCCCTTCCTGTCATACCTGTTCAACCCCTTCCCTAGCTCACCACCTCGCAACGCTACTGCAGCTTTAATAATTAATCCTCAGAAATAGTCCAGTTCATTTGTCTCAAAACTTCCAGTCACCTCCCACCAGCTAAGTGGGCTGTCAGGGGTTATATTTATTTAAAGGCATTCTGAAATGATGTCATTTTCTTTTTACACTGCTTAAGTACTACACCTGAAAAACAACTTGGGGCTTCTGTGCCCGATGTGCAGACATGATACTTCAGAGAGTTAATTGTTACCTGCTCTTTGAACCTTCTGATAATTTGCCATTGCACAGAAACCCTTTCAGGGTAGCACCTTACCAGGAATGTTTGAAGACCGTATGGGCAGGCACAGGGGGATAAAGTGCTCATGGTGACAGACTTCTTGGAGAAAGTCAAATTTGAACTGATGTAAAGTCTGAAAATCAGAACAGGCAATGGCTCATTTCACATTAAACCAGGGAAAGTAGTAAGACAGAGCCACACTACTATTTACCTCTACCTCAAAATTCATACCCACACCCAAGAATGAAACCTTATGTCTTGTTATGCCAAGCTGCATGAATAACAAACATTTAGGTTTTGTCTCTGATATCAAATGAACTTGTAACAGTCAAACAAGCTTTCCAGATTCCTCAACTCTGATTTTCCATTGAAGATGTATTGATAAATATAAGCTTGATCCAAATGAAATATTTAAGGAATATTTAAAGCTACACTCGGTCTTTTGATGGCATATACTATAGCATATAATCATAGTGAAGTATCTTCTCTAGTTCACACAAATTTGAGACTGTCATAATTATTATGCCTTTCTTTTTTTCACCTCCCCCCCGCTCCCCTCCTATTTTTGGTCAACCAAATACAAAGTTTCAGCCACACAGATCAGATCCAAAATTTATTGATAGTGCGGCAAAATTCCTGCATTGAGGCCAGTGAGTTGCAGCTCTGAAGGATTTGGGTATTATATAACTTTGGTGTTATTTCCTTAATATCTCCCTCCCAAGAAGCCATCCATGATCTTTTGTGGAGCCTTGCAATTACCTCAAGAATTTATCATTCCCACTATAATCATGTGCCACTGAGGTATAAAGATAATACATGACATCCAGTAATAAATTTTTATTTCCATCTTCTCAGCAGCAGAAAGCAGTCATTCAGTACAACCAATATGGCACTGCATCAATTTAGGTCAAGTGTTTCCCCAGCATTAGGAAGCACTTGTAAAGGTCTTTTATTTGCCCTGTGTTTAAGTCTGTCACTCCCTAAAATTAATTTGTAGCATTTCTGCTGCCACCATCAAGGTAGGATATCTGGAACACACACTGTTCAGAGTGTACTGAGTAATGGATGGTGGGGAAATTTTTCTCTGAAATGTTTTATTGCACTGTAGTACCTTGTCAAGAAAACAGCTGGACATGCAATTCAGGGTCTAATGGCAAATACAGAAATGAAGCACCTGAAACGTGTTTCCCAAGAGGAACTGTGACATTTTAAGGGAACACAACAATGAACTGAATTCTAATGAGGCATTTCAACTTTTGAATAAATATTTCTCCAAACAATTTTTAAATGTCAAAATCTGGAATACTGCGAGGGATATTTCTGTGGAACAGAAATGATGGTGCTTCACTCACAATTACAATAAATTCAAACTGCAATGTTATAGACTGATACACCCACAAACTATTTATTCAAGCAGCAATATACACTGTTAAATTTTCTGATGAGAAAGGTCAGATTGCAGTATCATCTTTTTGATACATAAACAATCCAGTTAAAGCAGCAAAAGACACACAGAAAGAAATCCTTCAACACGTTTAAACGACAGCCTCTTGCTTAGGCGTCTGACTAAAGATGAAAACAACGCAGGGACTCTCTCTCCTTTAGGTCAGAAATCTCTGATTTTGTTTTGTGGCTATTGTTTACAAGTTCTGCAAAGCCTGCTCCAGTGGTACATCTGTCTCAGCTCTGCAGTGATTCTGCTTCCACACGTCCTGGCAGATGGCCCTGGAGGGATGCTGAGGGGCTGGCAACACTCACACACCTACTGCCAAGAAGGTGCCAAGTTCTGCTCTGCACACTGACTAATCTCAGGCTTTTCCACTGGCCGTTAATTGGCTTTTTTAATTAAACATCTGTTTCTGTGGTTGAATGTACTTATGGAAGTTTGAAATGTGGAAACAATTTTCAGATTGCATATTATTTTCAGAACGATAGACTTCAAGCTATGATATTAATACTGAGAGACTCCATTCTACATCTGTTCCAGAGCTGAGGTGAAAAGCCCGAGTGCAGCAGCTGGTTTCGGTGAAAAGCAAAAGAGTAATCTCATGCATTACCTACAAATGCCCAGATCACCACTAAAGAATTATAAAAAGTTAATGGGCAAAAGTTTTGCTAGCTTTTTCAGGAAAGATGAGTCATTCAAAGTGTATATCTTGGATACATTCTGTTATCTACCATCTTATATGCTCTGATATGATAGCTCAGAAATCCAGTCATGAAAAAGAAAAAGCCTGTGACTCATCCTGATGGATGAAGAGTAAAGGAGTCAAGCTGAATAGTTTTGGGATCTCTCGCAGTTTGAAATTTATTGTTCAAACTATATCACTGGATATTAGAGGGTTTATAGAAGAAATTCAGGCTGTGAGGAATTTTCCTCAGAGCAAGCACAAACTAATCTGGAGCAGACTGGCTTTCTTGCATCATCAATGGGGTAAGAACACACCACTCATTCAAAGTGACTGAGATATTACATTCTCACTTGAATTTATACAGTGGTAATGTTCATACGCTCTTACTTTAATCTCCTCAAAGAAAATTACTGTCAATTGCTGCAGATATTAATAGACCAAACCACAAGTGAACTCTCCAAAGAATCAAAGCTTAAATTAAAGGAATTTCTGACTGGTCAGCTTTTTGCATGCTTTGTCTGAGCCGTCTTTGCAGAGCCTGCTTTCACAGGGTTCAGCGAGTAGGTGATTTGACACGGCTATTTACTCCCAGCAAAGGGGATACATGGCTTAAAATCAAGAGGTTTTAACAGATATTTACAGTAAATTTTTTCACTGACTTGAAGTCTGATCACGATGAAGCCATGGAATAGATCACAGTTTCAATATAAAAATATTCTGCTTACAAGTCACTTCAGAAAAAAAACCAAAATACAACACCCCACCCCCCCAAAAAAAATCAAAATTATACCTTGCTATCTCCTGTTCCAAACATACTTATGTAATTGTTGACAATCTTGAACAGAAATCCACGATCCATAAATGTAAAACAGCGCTAAGAAAGCGGGGGGGAAAGAATTATTATTTTATAGCCAAAAAAGCAGTATATGACCTCACTTACCTGGCTGTTTGCCTTGTGTCACCTGTAACCTGATTCATTTGTGCAGGTGAAGTTAGTCTCATAGCAAGGCAAGGAAAACCAGGTGAATGAGGTAAATGTGGCTTGATTTTTAAATATATTTGCAGTAATAATAAATTAATTAAACTTTTCATTTTCACTGTGTCTACAGTCTAAATTAAATACCACAGCATACAGTGCACGTTCTCCTAGAAAGCTTATCTAATGGAAGTCATTAATGTACGGCAACACTCACTCACTAGAGGTGGTATGTGATGGGAGCTGACCTGAATATCTCCTTCAGTCACAGAGCAATGACTCTTGAGGAATCAATCCAGCTACAATACTCGCTGTCTATAAACTACATTATCTCTCTGGGAGCAAATATGCCACTACATTACTTTACGATGAGAACATTGCTCCTCCTGACTGATGGGGCTGAACAGCCAGAAGGTGTAAAGGTTTTTGAGGGCCTTGGTGCTACAGGTACTGACATTTTCTCCTTGCAGGATCAGCCTACCAGCTAGGGAATGCGATTTGGACTCCCCACCTTCTCCGGTGTTCCTGAACTCTGCAAAACTAGCAAAGCCCTCAGCCTTCTGCCACACAGCATTTAAACACGACTGCTGCAATTCCAGCCTGGAGAAAGCCCTATCATCTCTAACCTGTGTAATTCTTTCTGGCAGATGAGATTTGAAAAGAAATTAAAACACAGCCACATGCCATATCATATAATGCAACATTACTGTCTTCCTAGTTTAGCTGAGTAACACACAAAAATAGCATTCAAATCTGCAACACCTCCGTTGCTGCAATACCATTTAACCACTGACTGAGCCCCTCCATTTATGCTGCTTCCTCAAAACAGCCTCATCTTCCAAATGATACAACACTATGGAAGATACAGCTTAATGTCATTATGCCAACATTAACTATGGCTTCCATACAGTATCGGCAACAGAGGCCAACACAGTGGACAGCAAGTTTATTATTTATTTCACCTATGTATGAAAGGAGAAAAATCCACCTCCCGTTTGTGGTTGTTTTCCTTATAACCTCACAGGAACATTTTATACCTGGACTACTGCTTACTCCTAATGCTGTGCTTCAATTTGTGATAACAGATTTGAGCTTGGGTTTCAGTGTGTACTATATACAATGTTCTGTACATCATTAATGTACATCACTCCATTAATAGAAAGAGCGTGTGTGTGTGTCCAGTTTAAGTCTCTGGCCACACAAATCCAAATTAAGTATCTGGCCACACAGTTTATTGAATGGCAATTTTTCCATGCTCCACAATTAATTCAATGCTGGGAAAATAAAAATGATTGAGAAATATTAGGACAAAATGATAAAATGCAACTCCTTTTACTGACTTTTTCAAATCGCATATATATTTTCTTTTATTTGGTAAATCAAAGAGCATTATAGAGTTAAAAAGTTAGGTTACAGTATTTCACATAGGACTTGCAATTTGCTCATTCTGGTTTGTAAAAGCTGCCCACTCTGTTGGAAATTAGAAAATATTAATCCACCCACAGTCATTCAGAGCTATAGAAAAAATACCAGCTCAACCGTAACTACAGTTTCATTTCTTACCAAACTTTTTACCCATTTGAAAGTAATGTACGAATCTGCAAAATTTGAAAACTTGGGCTTTTTGAAAGAATAGATATAAATGAATGAGAATTGCTTTAAAGCAGACTGAGATAAAGCTTTTGTGTTCTCAAAGACCCAAGGGCATAGAAAAACTGAACTATAGGTCAACACTAAACTTGGAAATTGCGCCATCATTCACTCAGAATTGGCTTTATTCCCTTTGACTAGACTAGAATAGTCTCCAGTTTGCATTAAGTATGGGGAAATAAGTGCATATGCTGTAAGGACAAAACATCTCACCTTAAGAAATTTCGCAGTGCTGTAGTTTGCATTCTTGGTTTCTTCAAGAGCATCTTTGTACTTCCAAACAACATGGTCTGCTAAGACCATCACAAGTGTATCCAGGTCAGTTTGAAACGATTCTGGAAACCTTTGAGTTCGAGAAACCTAAGCAGGGAATAGATCATCACTTGAGAGTAAAAAACGTTGCACATTAAACCTGGAAATACATTCAGACCAAGAATAAAGACAATAAAACACAGGTCATTCAACATAGAACAAAAATAATCCTAGAGTTCCATGGATCTATTCTGAGTATAAAGACCCAAGGGAGATTGTGATCCACAGGCAAATGGGAAATCTTATCCTCAGATTCCAGCACAAGTATACCAGAGGCATCTTTGATAATCAGGCAGAAAGAAGTCAAAGCACTGATCTCCAGCTATGTAAGGTTTGCTCAAAGCAAAGCAGAGTTTCTAGATCACTTATTTGCTGTCTGGCATAATTACCTGTTGGGTAACCAGCACAAATTAGAGAATTCTCATTCCATTCTAGCCCACCCATTACAAAGTTGATGCAACTGTATTTTCAGCCCACAAATTCTGTACAAGCAAGAATACGTTTGAGCCTAGCAGGTAATATAATGTTTTTGTGGGTAAAAACATATTTTACAAAGTATAACAGTGGGGTTTTTTTGACCAGTCAAGAGGGGAAGTCCAGGTATGGGTATTTCCCAGGATTCTGTATTTTATATTTTCCATAAGAGACTTATTGCCTACTTAATTGAGATCACATATATATACTTACCTTTGTTTTGTTTGTATCAACCAAATGCTGTGCCATTGATTTTAAGATAACTGCAAAGAAGAACCAGGAGTGCTGTTCAAGAGAAGGAAAAAAGAGATTAGAAAA
>JAOXJM010000052.1:19391124-19432294 GCA_026413425.1 Tringa solitaria | reverse complement strand
GGACTAGATGATCTTAAAGGTCCCTTCCAACCTAGACAATTTTATGATTCTATGACTACTGAAATTAAAAGGCTTCTTTCAGAGCTGGCTGAAGTCAAGAAGAGTTCTCATGAAGATTTTAATGAGTCCTACAGCATGGAAGTTTTCTGGCAGTTTTTAAATTATTTTACAGCCTTATTCAGAGTAAGACACATTTTCCCCATACCAAACAAATGTTTAAGCTGTTACTCCTTAGAGTGGGGGAATTTTTGTTGACTTTCCACAGGAACTGGGCACTTTACTAACACATACGCTTTAAAGTCAGACTTTGATCTGGCCGCAGCACACAGCGAGGCAGGTAACAGTACAAGGCCCGAGCTGCTTTGAACCATTCTGCCTACTCCAAGCTATCAGCTTGTTTTAATTTCAAAAACTAAAAATTTCTTTTGAAAGGTTAGTGAAACTTTTTTTTAATCTAATACGATATGAAGATGGTATAAAGACTTTAGAGGAATTCGATGAACCTGAGCTTTTTGCAACAGTGGGTCACAGAAAGGTGGCCCATGAAACAGAAAATTTAAAAAGAGAAAAAATGAACAAGTTAAAAGTATCTGTCTTAGCAGTTGCTGCGCTAATGCCAGAGTGGCCTCTGAAGTAAGTCCTCCACCTAGTCTGTGTTCTTGAAACCAGCTGCATGTCCCATACATGCTAATTCTCGGAGGATATGAGCACCACAGACCATCAATAGTGCAGGACTATTAACCTCAAGCTACAGAAGTCCACTCAGCTCTTTGGCCTAATACCTTAGAGATCAAAAAGTGGTCCTTGGACTTTCATCACATGTGGATTCAGCATGTTGTGTCCCATACCCCTGGGTATAATCTGGCTAGGTGCACGATGAAACAAAGAACGGTATAATTCAAGAAAACAAATCAAGAACACTCCCCTGCATACATTTTTCTATACAACAATAGACACTTCTATCAGAACTGTCTCAAGGTAGCAATTATGGCTGGAAAGCCTATGACAATGTCCGTTTTAATTATAATAATTAATTATAAAGTGGAATCATACTTGGATGTTCCAAAGGAACACAATCAACTGCAATCTCCAAACAGCCAGGTATGGTCTGTATTTTGCTAATCTTCTCTGCTCTGCAATGACAGAAATGAAAACATTTTAGAAAATTAGAACAAGGGAGACGAGACCCATCATAGGAATTAATCTAAAATGATAAACAGACTCTGATTTAAGTTATAAATATATATTAAACACATTTAACATACACCTATTGGCTATTAAACTCAAATAAAATCTTTTTCTTTCTAAAATCTGAATCAAGTGTTCTCTAAAAGTAATTCATTGGCCACTGAGATGAAAGGCATTCACAGCATCATGGCTTCTGCAAGTGCCATGTTGAAAAGGACCAAGACATATTGCTTGTGCCCAAGGAAATTGAGAAAAGGCAAAACAGTGATGCTAAACTCACTTTATCTAGGAAATACTTTAGACAGACCCAGAAGTGGTGACTCTTACTAGAGTAGTGAGAATTTCAGTAAAGTTTCCTGACCAATAAGATGGCATAAGAGGCCCGATCTAATCCCTGTAGTTGATATTAAATCTTTCTACGATCTGTTTTTAAATAAATGGAACAGGAGAAGTTACATAGTTCATTTCTAGGCACATTTATAGTAGAAGGGTCAGGAAGAAATTCCTGGTTCAATTCTCATGTCACTTATCCAGTATAAACAAAGACTCTGCTCTATAATTAACCTGATTTACACCTGTGTGGAAGACTATCCAGCCAAACCACTATTCACTAATTTACACACTGTCAAACATTTGGAGAAGTTTTTTCCTTCCAATGTCCACTTTGCAGTTTGTCATGGAGACTCTAACAAACAAAAGCAAGGAGTGAGAAAACCATTAAAGAATGCTTTTACACTTTTTTCTTTCCCCCCCTGCCCCCCTCCCACCTTTTTTTTCCCCTGAGATAATGTTCTCTTGTTGGTTACTTCACCTGATAGAAGCTAATTTAAGGAATCACTATCTTTAGGTTATAGTAATATTTATTAATGTGCCAAATGACATTTCAGCTTTCCTGGAAAGTCCAGCCTAAAGCACTCTTTGGCAGGTGATAGGCTAATGTGAAAAACACTAATTTAATACGGTCACTTCAGCACACTGTTAAATGAAGAAAAAAAAGCTGTGAAAATTATTCTGCACAGCTATATAAAGCTTTTATTCTTTCTCAAACCAAATTAAAACTGTTCCTTACCTTCTGTATTCTGCTATTAGTTTAATCAAATCTTCCATGGAAATCTTATTACTTTCTTGCCTGAATAAAGGTGAGAATCGGGACTCTCTGTCAACATTTCCCTGATTATCTTTAAACACTGGTCTACAAAGAAAGAGAAAATGACATGTTTATTAACACTTACCTATATATATACGTGAACATTTGAAATTGTCATGTAATCTTTTAACTAGGTTATGATATGAATTCTTATACAAATGCTCAGGCCCCCTGCAGAGCTGCACACAAGACAGCTCTTCCAAGCCGTACATTTGCAGAAGCACAGGCAGTTTCAGGTTACTCGAATGTGCAGTCCCAGCCCTGTGAAGACTTAAGACCTTGTCTAATCTGATGTGATGCAGACAGTCCTCACTGACCTCAGGTGCAGTGTGACTGCTCACAATTGGGAGCTGTTGGGGTTTAATGCTAGAACAGATTGCCATAGAATTCAGCATCCACCATTTTTTCCCCTCTTCTGCAGCCAAGTCTCACTTGAGAGAACTGGAAGTGCACAGCACCTCACCGGAGCCAGCCCTACGTCCCACCCATCCCTCCATCACCCTGGTTGCAATGCTGCCTTCTCCTTATTTCAAGGAAGCATTTTGAAGAACTCATTACATCAGTAGGTAGCTTCATCCAAGAAGTTATTATCCAATGAAGATCATGCTAATTTTAAATAACAGAAATCATGGCAAGATGACAAATCCCAACCACTACATCTCAGCATGTAAAAAAATGTATGCTCTTGCAGAACCAGGTTAAAGACTTCTACTGAATCTTCCTATGCAATAAATCTGTTCTGCGTCCTCCAGGAGCATGACACCCACTCACCAGGGCTTAGCTTTCCTTCACAAAACAAATTTGTGGAGCATTGACTACATTTTTGGTGAACTAGCTACAAAGTGCCAAGTGAAACGGAAAAAAAAGGATATCCGTCTGTAACTGGGAGCAGTAAGTATTAGCTGTTGTGAGCACAGGAAAACATTCCCAGATATTTCCATTCCTGCTCATTGACACTTGCAGGAGTTAATTAAGACATTCCAGTGCCCTTTGTATATCCCCAAGGGTCACACATGCCGACTGGACTGGATAATGTAACAGCTATCCAAATTAATGAACCTTGGATTTAACGGTAGTATGTAAAAACATTTCTTAACAAAAGTAAAATGTTCTTGACACTAAGTGCTGTTTTGTGAATCATTTGGCCAATCTTGCTTCCTTAATTTACTTCTCTGTTCCACTGCCAGCAAGAAGAAGAATTGATGCCAGCAAAAATTGTTGCCAGATGCAAAATAATGGAGTAAACCGTTGGAAGAGGATCCCAAGGATAAGTATAAATGCACCGTGTCTTAACTTAATTAACTGAGAGAAACACCACTACTTAATTTCTTTGTAACTGTAGAGAATAATCAACTCTCTTCTATCAGATTTTTGCCTCCAGCAGTTAGAGGGAATAAGGTCCACACCAACACATCATGTCAAAAGTCTTGTTATTACAGAGAAACCAGATCTAATTTCTGGCAGCCACCACTTCACAAATCCTATTAAACTCCTGTCAGACAAAAAAAGAAAGAAAGAAAAAAAAAAAGATAAAATGCAATAATTACTACAGTATTGGTGACACTGATGTTTCTTGGATTCAGCACTGTATCCTTTTCCAGACTAACAGAGAGGACTAAAACATTTAGCGAGTTATTTCCGCTGTGCCACTGGGCTCTGCAATGTGATGCTGAGCAAAACCAGGCTCTGCTGCAACTTATTAACTAATTCCCGTGCAGGCTCTGACACCGAACAGACTCCTGCACAGCACAGCAGGGCCAGAGGGTGTTCATAGTGTAGAAGGAAAAAGAACCAGGTCCATGCTGGCAGTAGCTCACTCCAGGTCAGTGGTGATGAGCACCTATCACTGCCTCCCGGGAGGCTCCGGGACACAGCATCACCACCTCCTCCACTCTGGCCACTCTGGTGTGGAGTCAGAAGGGTTTTACAGAGTCCTCCTGCCTACAACCACTCCTCCCCAGCATCAATGTTCCCTCAGTATCTTACGCCCTACCTCTAGAACTGTTCCTCGTCAGTTCAACAGAATATCCCAGCCTAAATAATACACCCAGGACAAAATTAAAGTCATGAAAACAGGTATCCACACTACAAAACAGGTATTTGTATCCCTCCAACTTACACAGATTACCTTATTAATGAAAAGCTCTTGCCACTACAAGAGCAAATTAGATGTCCATTGAAACCCTGGTAATTCTTCTTAAAACCAGGTATGTTTTGTGCAGCGAGGGAAGAGTCAGATGGCTTTGTACTGGTCAAACCGTACTAGTGTCTCTGTTCCCCTGGCTCATTAAAGCTGAAGAGTTGGCAGAGCAGCAAGTATCATGCCTGCAGCTAAGTAATCGCAATCCCATGTTTTGCTAGATCCTTTCAGGCTGCTGAGCGCAGGTGGAACAAAAGCGATCCTTGTCACAGTGAACATACTGAAGGCATTTGAGAATGACAACCATCACAAAGAAAAGGAAATGTAATAAAACACTTCTGCAATCCAGGACTCCAATGTTTCTCTAATATATTAATGATTCCTTGCTGTCGGTTACAGAGAGATTTTAGTAAGAAAAATTTCATAGAACTAAAATCCCAAAGAGATTCTGAAGGTGTTAATTTAGGGGAAAATAAATGAACAGATTTCACTAAAGAAAATGAAACATCATCTTGGTATTTAAAGTGTTTCTACAATTCTACTGTTCTGACATTCTTAGATGATAGTCCACAATCATAAAAATTCTTAAAGCATGGAAAACCTACACAATGTTCACAATTTAACATTGAAAAAGTTACCTTTTATGTAGTGGCTTATGATTTGTGGGAAAATTGCTCACCTCTATGGTTAGAGATTCATTGTGAGATCTGCAGCTACCGTAAATCAGTGCAGCCCCACTACCTTCAGCTACATCAACCTATACCAGTTGAGAACCGAACCAGCAGCTGCCCAACGTGTCAAAGGATTAAACTATTAGGCTCTAAAACATGAAGTTTATGAGGGTGAAGAAGGTTTGAAGGAACAGCAGAGTGTAAAAAACTAATCTCTGTGAGTGAAGTTTCCGCACATCTACAATATGTAGCTCAAGCACATATTTGCAAACTTTGGCAGTTCTAGCAGGAATATGAGAATGGAAGATGAATTTGACACACTGTAATTCTAACACACACCGTAATTATACCTGCAAGAGCATACAGACACCAGATACCACAACACCAGCAAGAAATCAGGGAGGAACCCTGAGTCATGCTTTTGAATGATGCTAACAAACTGGATGCCACATAAGCTAATTCAGAGTTTCAGTCACATGCACAATACTCAACTGTCAAGATTTTGGCTCGGTGGATGCATATGTAAAAATCGCACTGTGGCCATCTGTAACTGCTTTAAGGGGGGAAAATTTCCACACAAAAACAGGAGTGTGGTTAATGCCAGAATGAAATAACTGGAAAACACATTTCCAAACCCAGGGTTTTGCTATTTATCACAGCCAAACCATTTTTTCCCTGTAGAGTGATAGCCTCCTGTGGAAACTTCTCATTTCAAGCTGTGAAAATAGAAATAGGTTTTATAGGGCCAAATTATGCTTTCCTTTTACCAAAGAGAGTCCTAAGTAATGTTAATACACAAACAGATGTACATAAATGCAGAATTTGACCCAATAAACTAAATAAATTCCTTGTGCAACATCACTGATAACAGCAAGTTCATACATTTGCTATATTTAGTCAATGATTTTTAAACTATGTTATCTCATGTGATTTATAATGAAAAACTTTAAGAGCTGATAAACACACCCAAGTGTATTTTCTGTAATTAATGCTACAGATGGGAGGAAAGCTTTTTAATGGTATGGGCAGTGAAGCACTGAATTAGGACACCATCCAAACAACACCGCCTGCTGGACCTGAGGGATGTCCACAAACCCCAGCTATGTCCTCTGCCCACGTGCAGGACATCTGTGTAACGCACACACAGTAAGTCTGCAAAATGTTGAACTCACTGTGCATTTGCTAACACCACAAGTGTATATTCCAATTTATACTTGGGAAATCACAGCCAGAAATATTGGCCAGGCAAACTTATTTAGGCACAATCTCATGCTGTCCCAGGGAAAGCAAAAATATATGATGTGGAGATCTTTTTGATTTTATTTTCTAAGACTGTGGACTGCACATTGAAAAAGCAGCCTGTAATTTTGGAGAGAATACCTACCTAAACAGGTCACTGCCATCTCTGAAACTGAAAAAGTATGGGACTAGAGCCAAGGGTTTCCATTGACAAAAGGTCTCAAAGACAGAGGAAGGTTCAGACTCCCAGGTATTCTCATACCCAGAGTACTGAGCATCACACTCCTCTATTGCTCTCATCCTGCCTTATGTCCTTAGCCCCATTCCAGCCTGTGCCATTTAACCAACCTGCATGGAATTCCCAAAAGACAATGTCTGTTCCTTTATCCTATACACAGTGTTGAGTGCAGCAGCAGCAACCGCTGTGCTCAACTTTGATGAACAGTAGCTAAGCAAAGCAATCCATCTATATAAAATGCTTCTGCTCACACGGTTGTGGTGACTGGAAACTGCTGCTTTCATATACCATGTTACTAGAACCCAAAAAACTCATATGCAGGTTTAAATCTGGTGGAGGACTATTTGTTAGTCAAGATCGATCTAATCAAGATTTTATTCCTTACTCCAAATCTAAGTGGCTTGTTATTAAAAAATAAATTTATGCAGCTATAACACTATGTCTGAGATGACCACGGAGTTGCCAACTGGTATTTTAATGATAAAGTATCTTAACTAACACGGAACTGAAAGGAGAGGAGAATCTTCCGAAAAGCACCATTTTCTCAGCGCACCCCAGCTTGACAGTCATTTAAGGTGTTATCCACCTTACAGGGATAGAAGTAAAAACTTCATTCATGTCTGTTAGACTTCTCTTAGGCAGAGCACGTGCAGACCTGCAGCTACAATTTTGGGCTGAGGCCCAGTACTACATAACGTGCTTGAGCAGTGCAGCCACAGCGCAGGATGGCACAGCCCAAACCCTGTTCCTCTTACTCCCTCTCACCTACAGGCAATAGGCTTTGCCACTTGGAGAATCCTATCAAAGGGAAATGTACTTCCTTCAAAATAAGAAACAAAAATCTTTCTGGTTTTGTTGTTCCTTTGCTGGTTATTTTTTTTGAAAAAACACTCTGAGATAAGATTTGCTGAAGATGTGGAAGAATGCTTAAGCCCTATCCACATGCAAGAGTGACTCGGCAGACTCTGAACTAGTGAAAATCAACATGACACCTAAAGATAGCTACAGCAATGACTGAGTTGTACAACACATACCACTGATGGTACCTCCACAGACCACAGGCAGGACAGAGTTAATAAAAAACCTCAAGTCAGACTAATGTCAAGCCTGCACCTCTCGCCATTCCATGCTAAAAGAAGCGCTGTCAACCCAGAGACACCCGTCAATATAGTTTTGATGAATGGTCCTTTGGCTACACAGAAGTAGTAAATATTAATGAGTATCCTTGAGCTTGTGATGACAGATCAGAGCACATTATCTGCCTTTCTCTTGAGCATGCACATACTTCTCCTGTTCCTACTGGATATTGACAAAAACGTATATCAATAAAAAATAAATGAACTCTTCAAACTGCTGTACCTTACTGAATGTTTTCTCCTTTGCCATCTAAGCACCATATTCTAAAATTACAAGCTTTCTGCTCTGCATGGCGGGGGAAAATGTGCACTTCTGGTTGCTCCATACCTCCACACCAGAAGCCTAGAGCCGCACAGCTGTCCCTCATGGTCATGGGCAATGCCACAGTGGAACTTTTTCACCCAGCACTCACTTCTCCTTCCTCCCTACAGCTTCAGGCAGCTCTCCACCTGGCCTGCCATGGTCAGAAGCCACAGAAGTCCAAGAAGAGAATAACCTACAAGACGCTTATAAAATTATAAAAAGAATAATACATACCTCACCGACCAAGCAAATGGCATACGGTATTTCCCCAGCTTGCTGCAGAACTGTTTATTGGCTTTTAACACTTTCTGTGCACACTACAAAAAAGGATAATATGAATTATTTCATCAATATCATTATAATATCTGAAATACAGCACAGAGTACATCCAAGCACTCCTCTTCTGAAGAGGCTACATTGTCTCTAAAAAAACGTAGCCTGATACTGCCCATAACAGAAGGCCCTGGATGGACAGCAAAGATATCACAGATGAATGTGATTATTCTGACAAATTAAACACCTTCACCATCCCTTTAGTTGGAACTGTGTTAGTTACACTTATTTTTCTAATTTTCTGTAATATACCCAATGCAAATTCACTGCCCGCTCTCAGCAAGTAACAGATGCCTACCCCAACTTTTATGAAGTGCTCTAACTCATAATTCCTAAAAGATTGCTGTAAGAGAATTTCTCTCTGCTGAGACATAACCAGCATAGGAATGCACCATGAATGCATTTGTATGTTGTAGACAAATGGTACTTCATTCGTTCAGTCAATGGAACTTGGCCATTTGCTTTCTTAGATGTGGGCCTCCTGTGAGCTCGTCCTGTTCAGCAACCACACACTGGGGACATTTGTGAGCACAATTTGCAAAGTCTTCAGCTTCCAACAGGCTGAAGCTGACAAGGAACAAACGGATGTTCCTGTTACATTACCTTAAAAGAATCAGGATTCTTAATGTAAGGTTCAGCACTACTGGCAATGTTTCCCGTAAGCACCTTTTCTATTTTTGCCACTAATACTATCTCAGCATGAGGATTACTTATGGAGAAAAGAGCCTGTGGATAAAAGAGAGAACAGTTAAATAGTATATAGCAATACTGGAAAAATGAAATACTGCCAGTGCTCTCTGTTGATGGAAACAGTAACAAAACAAATTCAGAAAGGATTATTGAAGATTATCATCTCTATATATTCAATACAGCCAGATGGAAAATAAAATCTCTGTGCTGGTGCTGAAGTAGCTTGTGCACAAGCAGCACCTTGTGAATAGACTGACTCAAGTCAAACAGCAGTATGACCACAGTAGCATCACCTAATCTAACTGTTCCTCTTGGTCAACACTTAAATGCTGGCCTCAGTCAGTCACACCGCAGGGGAATGACAGGGAGAAGAAAAGGTAATGCGTGGGGTTTCAGGGTGAGGCTTACAGCAACAGCAAGAACGTGGAAGTACTTTGAGATTAATGCAGCATCTAGGTGTCGCTTTAAGTTGCGATTTTGTTTGGCTGGTTTGGGAGAAGTCAGCAAACGAAACCAAAGAGCACAGGAAACATGGGTGGTTTCTCCAACAGACTTTTTTTCCCCCCCCCCCCAAAGTTTTGATTGTAGATGGTTTTAAAATCTATACAAGGAGCTTAAAAGTCAAACATCTGTATACAAGTACCACTGATACCCAAAAAAAGAGTATTCTTAAAAATAAGAACCACTGGTAGTACAAATAAATGCTCTGATGAAAATGATACTACTACTGAACTAAAATAAGTCACACGTCACTAAGTTACACAAGTCACACATAAAATACCTGTTTTGGGTATTTCAGCCATTCTTCTGGGAACCCCTTGACCTGTGGTTCTTCCGTTTCACTTGAGTTTATATTGTCAACAGTGCCATTTTCTAATGACAATGAGGAACCTGAAATCATCTGTCTAACGAGCGTGTGGTTCAAATCCACGTGAAAATCAGCAGAGATTTTCCTGCCATCCCTGACATCATACAGCGCCACACTCACAAAGAACGGCTCTACCTGGAGAAAACACCAGAAACATAATAGAGCAGTAACTGAGACTAGTGGGGTAAGCTCTATCTTTTAATAGGTTCCTAAGGCTAGGAAAAAAGAAAGCAAACAAACATTATTTACAAATTATGAGATCCATTAAAAACACATGCTCACACACACACTTGCCAAAGGTCATTTCCAACCATGCAGTTTTAGGGGCTTTTAAAGTTAGTTTGTTAACAATGTGACAGAAGAGTAATTGACAGCTAACTTAGAAACTCAAAGATTAAAAAACAAATGTATTTGTCACAGATTATTATGAGAGTAAGTGAACAGAGAGAATGAAAGAAAAAGAAAGAAGAATAAGGGTGGGCTTTGCACGGATCGTCAGAAATGCAGTACAAAGATGACAAATTTAAGTAGATGAAAAATATTTACTGGTACAAACACAAATGTGCGGGTGTATTATTCTGTGGGAAACACATTTTCCATTTTGTTAGAAAACCAAGAGCATTCAAATTACTCTGACAGTACCCACTCATTCTATCACATAGTACCAGGGAACTGAGTCCTATGACTGTAAGTAACCTCCAAAGAGCCTCCATAATATGAAATTAATGAGTTTCAGAATAAGAATAAGACCTTCTGAGCTGTCCAGAAATCATAATCTTAAAACTTTGCAGATAAGGAACAACACATAGCAGGTAGAATATTCTATGCTTTTTCAGCCTCTGTGGTGAATTGTTGCATGCCCTTGGTACAGTTATCATGACTTCATTTAAACAGTTATTCCAGTCTGCCAAAACAAGAGCATTGATTACATCATGCTGAATATGCATCACTGTAGAGGTCATCTTCAAATGAAAAAAAAAAAAAGTAAAAAAAATAATCAATGCCTCAATATGTAATATACGAAAGTTGAGTTGCCAGGACACCAATTTCTCAAAACTTTCCTGCTTCAGAGGAGAACTGACTAAACGCTATGGACTGGCAGCTACATGTCTCTTTTCCCTGCCATTTTTTCCTAAAAAAGAACAAGCAAAATTTTCTGGTTTGTCCTGATTTTAGCTGGGCTGTTCCACTAGATGAAGCATCCAGTCTATTTTGCCTTCCCTTCTGTAATTTAATCTGCTTGGTTCCTGGTCTCTCTCTGGAAAACAGTTCACCAGCAACTGATACTCAATTGCCTCCCTACATATGTCTTGGCAGTTTAAACCTGTTCTTCTTATAGCAGTTGTTAAGAATCCTCAAGGATTTTAAAATTTCTAATTCCTCAGTGAACTGTAGCTAAAAGTCTAAAATATAAATCAGCTTCAAAACACTTACTGAGAAGATTATCAGTTTTATTGTTCAGTCCAAAGGGATGGGCAGAGGAGGAGTGAATGCAGTATGTGTGCATTATAAAGATTTACTTTAACCTTTTCTTTCCAAAATAATAAGTACACAGAAAAATAGGGGAAAGAAAAAAAAAAAAAAGAGAGAGAGAGAAAAAAAAAAGAGAGGGAAATAAGTAAAGCTTACATTGGTTGAAGGATCATTTTCATTCTCAGTAACACAGGCCTGGAGATTCAAACTGAGGGATTTGCAAGTTACCAGGATCCTCTTCGCAGGCTTCTCTTCAAATGGCTTGAGCACCGAGTTTGTCCCTGGCAATTCCTTTTTCTGAGGATTCAATGACTGAAATAAGTTGGGCGATTCGTTATACATAGGAAGAGCATGGCATTCCAAAACTAAGTAAGTTTGTTAAAGGCCTTGACAATCAATGAAGAACATGAAAATCTCAAAAAAATCACTGCTGATAGCTTCACATTACTATTGTAAACGAATGTTATTCCTAATTTGTAGATCAGGAAGCAAAGCAAAAAGATTGCCTGAGAACATATATAATGTCAGAGGCACAATTAGGGATCCTATAACTTCAGAACAGATTTTTTTTCTTGTTTATTGACTGCTTCTGAAACGTTAATCTATATGAGGAAACTAAAAGCTAAACAGCTTCATGTTTTCAGACTATAACACCACATTTTAGGATTAGATTTTAGATTTTTCCTCTCCTTTCTCCTTAGTTAAGCAACTCATCATTATTTCAATTTGCTTAATTTTTTTTTATAATGGTGCTAGAGTTGATTGACAACAGGTTCAAGTCTGAATACATACTGAACCTAATTTTACTTAAGTCTTCTTTTTAACTAAAGTATCCAGTTAAATCACCAAAAATGTACATTCAGTGCAAAGAATAACATTATTTGAATTATGAACTTTGACACTAAATGACAAGCAAACTGGAGATAAAAAGAAAAGCAACCTGCACCTCCAGCTAAAATTTTTTTTCACATAGATAGCCCCTTGTACCTCCAACTATACCTTCCCACTGCTTTTTATATCCATTCACATATTTGTAGTTAAATTCAGTGTAACATATAACAATAAAAACACTGTTCTTGTAACTTTCCCAGTCCAAGAGAAGGTTCCCTCCTGCAATATTTCCAGCTTGCTTTAATGATTCAAAGCTTAGCTAGACTGGACTAGATGACCTCCAGAGGTCACTTCCATCCTCAATTTCTCTGTGATCAGACATGGGCAGAGTCTATACAGAAATCTCTACTGACTAGAGAGAGCTCCCCTCACCCTTCAAGGCTGAAGTCTCGGGTATACCCAGTTGCTTGCTGATCTCCAGTCCACTCTAGTGGCTTAGCTAACCCAGTTAGCTCAGCCCACACATATTTTAACGCTTCTAAGAGATTTAAAAAAATATATTATTTCACTTACTGCTATATCAGGATCCAAAGAGAAAAGGTTTAGTCGCTCTGTATTTCGAGAGACTTTCACTGTTTCTTCTGTTTCTGTGATGTACTGTGGTGACAGATAATAAATTAGTTTTCTGCATAAGAACAGAAATCCATAGAGTTGTTAGACTTCTAAATGAATGATCAATGTTTCACTTGCAATAACACTTCTCATTTATGCAGTAGTTATCCCAAAGCACCTTCAAGCATTCTTTGAAGGTCACATGCTTGTGAAGGAGGAATTTTCAGGCCATGATATACTTCTAAGGAACCTCAAAATAGATCAATTGAGTAATTCAAGTTCATATCTGTTAGCAAGGAATCCATAGCGTAAGATGTCAGAATGGTGGACTGCTGCACCAAACTTAGGGATTCCCAAGTTGAGGAAGAAGGAAAAAAAAACCCAGCCCCACAGAAAACACTTGCATCAGGGGAAGGGCAGAAAGGGGAGCAGGAAAGTGCAGCCCAGGCTCACAGGTGGGCAGGCAGACTGCAGCAGGTCACCCAGAGGCAAGGCTGGGAGTCCTCTCCTGCCACAAGGCAGGATCACTCACACCCATTTTATTTCTGACAGACACATGCCTAAGTTAATAATAAGCTCTCTGATAAAACCAACTCAACAACTTCCTGAAGCCACCTGCAGGCCAACAGTAGTCTTTTGATATAATTTTAATATACCTTTGATACACCTGCATTAACTAAACCATTGGAAATTATTTATCCACAGATGAGATGATCAGATACTGCTGTTATCCTTAATGAACTGTTACATTTTATCTGGTTGGTTGGCTGTTTTGTTTTTATTTTGGGTTTGTTGTTGGTTTGGTTTGTTTTTTCTGTTTTTAAATTCTATGTGATGACTTCATATATACGAATATAACCTAAAGTAAGATGTAGACCAAATTCTGTCCTCATTTGCATATACAGCTTTCAGTTCAAATCTGTGGGAGTAACATCCTCAAATAGCATTTGGCTATGTAAAGAGATAGTATCTACAGAAGCCCACTGACAGAAGATTACAAACATCATGCATTCATTTAAGAAAAAACAGTGAAATATTTCCAATCTAGCTTTTCATCAAAAACTTCTTAGCGCTGTCTACAATTATCTCCTCCACATGAAGCATTTTATGAGATCCAGAAGACAAAACGCCTCCCCTGATACTACATGAGTCTTTCAATGAAATTACAGAAGGTGATGAGCAGTTCACAGCTTGTTTCCTTGCAAGTCACACAGGAAATCCTGTCTCTCCAAGGGCTAAAGTCTTCTGAAATGCAGTTAAAGAGAGTAAATATTTCACAGATAACTGCAGGGACCAGATCCTTACTGACTTCACAGGTCTAAATCAAACCACAGTGCAGCTTTTCTCATTTAAACAAAGCCATCAGCTGTTCAGAAAAAAAATATTCCTGTCATTTGTCGTAGCTCTAACAATCACAATGGGCTGTGCTATATTTTCAAACCTTTCATAATATTTATGACATCTATTGGCAGGCGTTTTTCACCTAGATAGCACTTCCACTAAGCTTGTAAAGACAAATATAACATCCATTACTTTTGCAAAGTCTGGGTGCAAGGTGTTCTCTGAAGAATCAGTCTCTTCTTGAGAGTAATCATAATTCACTGAAACTTCTGCAGTGTCTTGAAAAGAAGAAAGAAAAAAACATGCAAATATTTTTATTATACTTGCTATAACCACTGGGGTTAAAAAAACCCCCGAAACCCAAAACCTATCCCCCTGCTATTTCTTTTTATTCCCTTTAATTCCCTTTAGTATCATCAGACTAACAAAAGGAAGAGATGCTAATGGAAACCCCTGTCCTCTTCAACCTCATTTCCCACTGGTGCTTACTGTATCTTAGTCTATATTTAGGCTTTCAAACAACAGGCCTGACTCTATTCAGTGAAACGTCTGACACATTCATCCATGACAAATATTCACGCCACAACAAAGACACCTTCCTTTGCTCTTTTGGTCCCTTCTAAGGGAACATCAAGGGTTTATATCAACCAAAAGATTTTGGACTCCTGGTAAAGGGAGTCTTGAGTGAGGCAGGCAGGACCTTACTTGCTCTTCGGGAAGGGGAGGGATGCAGGCTGGACTCCGTGCGCTGCAAACCTATGGATCCAGAGAACAGCACGATACAGCAACCCCTTTGCTTTACTCAGCTCACCAGGGACCGTTCTGCTTTCACTAGGTAATTCAGTCCAATGCGAAATAAGTCATTACAGCTATTTAGGGCTCTTCTGCCAAGAAAGCATCATGCCTTTTCACAAGTTAACTCCATAGCACATTCCTGTTGCTTGTTATCAGGTTTTTTTAACCGTAGAGACTTCTGTTTTCTGTTAGCCTTATGTCTTTGACCTTTTATGCACATATTTCTTCCTGTTTCATTAATATCCCTTATGGGTGGGATTTTCAAAAGCACTTCTCTGACTCTGAAGGGCAAGTCCCTTGTGCCTCCAAATTACAAAAACATCTTTGGCTATATGAAGAGTATCCTGTCCCTCCAAAATCAGAATTTATTATAAACACCCGCCTAAAGCCTTCAATTAGCTCTGAACTTCCCCAAGATTCAGATGTATGTGTATTCAAAGCTTTGATTTGGCTCAGAGCACAAGCAGTTCAGATCCGTATTAAGGTTTCAAGTGTTTTCAGTCTTAGAATTTCAGCTGGGGTTCATCCAAACTGAACGTGGATTTATTATGTGGAGGAATGAGTTACTGCCACAGGAAGAGTGCGGTATAACAAAGCATCCAATTCTTTCTTCCACAGTGAAAGCATATTAATACACAAACTCAAAAAGCAAGAAAAGAAAAGTCAATAAGCTTCTAGGGAAAGAGCAATATAACAGAGCTAGGTTTTTTTTTTTTAATTATTAGCTCCAGATTTTTAAAGAAAACAAAACACTGGAAAAAGAACTAACCTAACCTCTCTCCAGCACAAAACTCTTTAAAACCTTCAGACTCCCAAGACAGTAAAACACGAAGTACTAGCAAGATCATTGACAGAGAGGACTATATTTCAAAAAGAGCTGCATATGCAAAGCAGAGCCACGTTGCTTCTGCTGACTTTGTGGGGAGCAGCTTTACCTCCCCCCACAGCCTTTTGAAAATGATCTGTGGGCAGTTAGCTGAGATTGTTCAGGGATTGCCAAAAGACTGGTGCTGCTTCGTCAGAAATCAATAGGTGCAGAATCCATTACAGACTCGGACAGTTAAAATGATTCAGTACTGATATCTGAAGGTTCAATTTTTTGCATTTGATTAAGAAAAACCAATGCAAGAGACTATTCACTCTTACCAAGTTTCAGATCAGTGAGATCTGCACTTTTCCTCTCCTGAATGGTTCCCTCTGGATTTATTTGCAGGATTTTGTTGAGAGTGAAAATCCAGTCATCCATATCCTGCTCATTTTCAGCTGCCAGCACAAAGTATGTGAGGTCATTCATTTTCAACTCAAAGGCATGTTTCCTAAGCCTGTTATTCTGTTGGAACACAAGGAAAAGAAAAATAAACACTAGAATTAATTATAAAAAGATACTGAAAAAGGCATCCATAAGATCGACTTGTATATGGTCACTCCTTAAAAATAACATTCAAGCAAAATTCAGTGGCTTTAAAGAAAATACAAGTAGTGTTATGTCAATTTATTGTTGGACCTTTGTGCATCTACGATCTATGTCCATATGTACATCTTCTATTTAGCTACAGAAATCTAAGACTATGGACAATAATACAGTAGGAAATACCTCCCATGTGCAATGATGAAAGATATCTGACAGTGAAGTACAGCATTGCTACACAAGTTGTACTTTTCTGGAGAAAACAACTCTAAAGCCCAAGTGTCCTACACCTACCAGCATACCAGACACTCAAAAAAGACACTAAGTAGTGCTAAGTTGTATGAATATTTGCTCAGTGGGAACAGGACTGAGTTCATCAAATTCAAACTAGCAAGCAAGCAAAGTCAGCATGTGATCAAAGACCACTCCATCCCTGACTGCTGAGGCTGGAACTTAATAGATCAAAGCTAATTGTGAACAACCTATAAAATCTACTCTTTTGAGATACTTACAGATGCTGCTAACAAGCTACATAAAGATAATTTCTGAGCATCTAATGAAGTCAAAAACACTGTGGTCAGGATGAGAACATTTCTACATGATTTTATTCATTTTATATTTTTCTGAAAGAGCTTCTGTACGATATGAGTTTTGGAATAGAGATTAACCGGTTATCTCTCCAGAATATTGCAAGAGGACAAGTTCCTCCACGTGAAAAAGTAACAATTCCCACAGCTGCCTTTGTGTTAGAAGGAATTCTAAAACAACTATGGCAATTTCAACAAATCTTTGCAGAAGGCAAAAGGTGAGGTTTAATGCTGTTCAGTCATTGCAATGCTACCCTTTTCAAGTACAGAATAAGAACCAATGCTCAATATATTGCCAAGAGATTAAGTTCTGAGATCTGTATCACCAGATTTCACCGGCAGTAGAGGGTTAATCCATAAATATCTGTCATAAGAATTAAAAGGCGCTTAGTTACTGAAACTAAGTTACTGAAACTTGCTCAATAAAATTTAACAAAGTGATGTGATCTAATATAACTTGCTTCATTCCTCAAATTTATCAAATTAGTGAGGCTTTTATCTCTTAGTCTTATGGAAGCAGTTGCATCAATTATCTCTCCTCCTTGCTTAAATCTGAAAGAACACTCACGCATCCTACCCCCCCATTACTTCATCAAACTTCTACAACCACTGACTAGGGACCATGAGTGCCACTGTTTTGTTTTCAATACTTCAGAAAAATGCCATCACTTTGTTGACACATCTAACCTTGGAGTGATGCTGACAAGTGAAAAACAATTAATCCACTGGTCATTTCACTCAATTTTATTCTTCTTCATTAATGGCCTGAAATAACATGACAATGGTATCCCGTACTTCTACATACTGTAACTACTTCTCAGTACCGTCCCATACCAAATGGTTACTAAGAATAGCTTCTAAACCAGACAGTGAGATGGTAGTGATCCTTTTATTTAAGAGGAAGAAGCAGAATCTGATACAGATTAGCAGAGGAGGAAATGGAGAACCTGAGACACTGAAAATAAAGTTCCATGAACATTTTTTTTCCAGCAGCAGATATGATTTAGAAGATTCCTAGCCAATCTGTTGTTGATCATTTACTCCAGTCCTTAAATTACATGTCATGACCCAGCTCAGGAATCAGTTAAGACTGAACAACTTATTCTGGAGCTACTTGGGTCAACAGAGTCAGTCAAATCTTGGCTTTTCAAACTGATTTGGGATTGTGTGTGTGTGCGTGTGTGTTATTTTTTAGTTCTGCTACTGGAAATTCTCTTGGTAGGAAATAGTTTTCCTCTCAAGTACTTTATTGAAGGGAATATTCTTTCAGGGATATAAATTTTAGTTCACCCAGCATAGGGTAGGAAAAGGGCTGGGATTTGTAGCAATTGGTTATTGGAGTCCAATACTTTTCTTGATCCTGAAATCACTCTAATCCTCCAATCACCGCATTAATTCAAATTAATGTAGAACAAGGACTGAAATTTCACTGAAAAATGTCTTTACTGATGTAACATGAGGGCTTGACCAAGACCTAGAAGTTGAACAAACCTATGCCAAGAATCCTAGACAGTGGCCACTCAAAACTTTTAAAGACAGATTATTTGTATAAATGGATTATGTATACCAGTTTATGCACTATCTATAAAGAAAAATGTTATATTTCAATTTATCTTCAGAAAGTATAAAGAACATTAAATGGAATGCATTTCTTGTCTATATTATGTACATCCCCTTACAGACATGGCCAAGATCTTTGGCACTGTAACACTATTAGACATTATCTAATAGAGCAATACATCTCACATGCTGAATCTTAAAAGATTAGGGCAGGAAAACTTCAATATCCACTTTTCAATCTGCACTTCAGATTTTTGGCAAGCAGATGAGATCTACAGCAAAGTCTTTGTTTCAAATCTAAAGCCAACTATTTTCTTCCTGATGAGTTAACAGGAAAAAAAAATAAAATAAAAGTACCATTTCCCAGTTTGCTTCTCTTTAAGTCCTTCCATATGGTATGTGGACCTTGAGCTTGACTTGTAATCTTCAACACTCAATTTCAAGTTTAAAATTTCTTGCAGAAGGAAATATTCAAAAAGAAACTATGGATGAACTATAAATGAAACATCAGGCTAAGTCTAATGCCTGCAGGGTCATTCTTCCAAAATAACAGAATTGTTTTGGAAGTATTTTTTATTTTATCTGGAGATGATTTCTCCAGGATATTAACTACAATGTAGATATCCAACCTCAAACAAACAGGAATCAAAGTTATTCTTAAAGAGTTAAATAATTTATAGTGGTATTAAAACTCATTAAATCGGAACTTTCACATCACAGTTTTCCTCTAAATCTTCAGTTTTACCCAACTCTCTCTCCACATTCTATGGTCACCCCTTTTTATGGCAACTCTAAGCCAGGTTTTATTTTTCAGCCCTACGATTCTAAGTTCATCACACACTTTGATAGCTGATGATACTTGCCCTATTACCCCCTTGACTAAGACTCTCAATTCTTGCTAGTGAAGGTAGCCCATAAATTTGCACATCCCATTCTAACTGTCAATCAAAGAGCAGTCACGAAAACTAGTGTCTGGGGGAGGTGAGAGGGGAACATGCAGTTCAAACAGTTTGGGACAATCTGCAGGAACACTGAAGATTTACAAGGCAGCTGTCAAAGTTCAGGAAGAGGATTTCAAAGGTTTCTTGAGCTTTTTTTTGTCAGAGGTTAGTCAAAAAAGGCCAGAAATCTTACAGTCAAGACATTTCTGCTATCATGGAGCGTCATCAGAAACAACACAGCAGAAGAGACACTCTCTGGAAGAGCATTAAATCTGTACCTAAAATCACACCTACCATGACATTCAGGGCTTAACTAGAGGTCTTGCTGAGACCCGTTTTTGAAGAAAGCACACACTGCCAGCAAGCAGGAGACGCAGTCATTTCTAAACATGATTTCTGTATAAGAATCTCCTCTATCACTTCTGCCACAATTCCAAGCTGCCAGCCAGGGTCTTTCAAGCCAATGGACTGACACAGACAAACATCATTGTCCTTCTACACATTTATCTCCATCCTGTCCCTACATCTGTTCGTAAAAAAACCTACCCTTTTGAACTACACATGGGAAACAGTCACTCCCTACAGAGCCAGGTACTTCCCTGGGTGCAGGAATAAGGTTCTGCAGGGGGCTGTCAGCAAATATGAATTACTCACTGATTATTTTTCTTGCTCTAAAGGGCCTATTTAGGGGCAAAGGAAAGACCTCCCAACAAACAAAGCTTGTGTTTATCAGGGAGTCTTCCCTTGCATTATCTGAAAGGTTTATTTCAAAGCAACCTTCAAATCAGTCTGCACTAGCACTGTTACCAACCCTTACTGCTTAGGTGGTAACCAGTAAAGTGCAGCTAAAAAATAGGAATGTCCTTATTTAGTGACAAATGGGTCTAGATCAACCACAGTAACATACTGTTTAAGATAACATCTGGTTCAGAATGTAAAAAAAAGAGGGGAAAAAAAGAAAAAAGGGAAATATATTAACAGAATTAGAGGAAAGGCAGAGCAAGAGGGGGGGAAAATTTAAGAACTCAATCTTAGGGGCAGCAACAACAAAAAAGGTGGTGTCAGACATTTCTGGCTATTTATTTTTTCAAGCCACAATAAACAGTAAGGTTCTGTCCTGCTTGCTGCCATGAAGACTCTCTATCACCTCCAAAAGTGATGATCTTCAAGGAGGCTCAGGAGATGGGATTAATTTACTGCTTGCCCAACAGCTGATGCTCTGTAACCTGAGTCTCTTTAACCCACAATGAGTGAGCATGCTCTTAGTAAGCATGAGGTAAAATCTGGCAGCTAAGAAAATAATTTCAGTGAAAAGAAACATTTTATGATATTTTTTTCCCATGTGTGCCATGGGCAAAGAGCATATGCATGATCTGCTATCAGAATTCAGCTGTGTTTTTTGTAACCTGTCAGTCTGAGTACTTGCACCAATTTAAAGAGCAAAACTAATGGTGTTTTCATTTCATGAAGCTGCTAATGGAACCACTACTACATTAATGTATGTGTTCTTCTATTTTTCTTTTTAAACTTATCTGACACCCAAATAATACCATAAAATAAACTGAAACTTACCTGTACTACTCCTGTACAAGAATCCAAGAAAATACATCCCTTTGGCTCCTTTGATATTTTTTCATCTTTATAAAAATTCATAATATATGAGTTATCCGACAACTGTGTCAGCTGGAAGTAGCGCTTTTTGAATGACTGAAGTAGTAAAAAAAAAATAATAAAAGAATGACAATTGTTGTACTGCAAATTATTTTCACTGATACTTTATTCACAGGGTTTAAATAATAGTCAACTCCTACTTGCACTTCAATTGCACTATTTTGCAGACAACTACAATATACTTTATCATCATTTAAAGCAATGTAATCAAACCTGACACACAAACAACTAAATGACAATGCAAACAAGTGTGCCTCTGTGGGGAATATAAATCCAAATGGAATAAAGAAAGAATAATGCTGTCCCCTTACCCGAACAGTAATGCTATTGTTAACAGTGCTGTTGAAATTCCCTTTATAAAGCCATCCAGACTTGTAAACTCCTGCTGCTAATCCTCCTCCTCCACCACCACCACCTTTTGAAGATGAGTGGGATGTTGTATCCTGTATGAAAGACATGATTAATATTGCATGGACTTGCTTTTTGAATTCTAAGACGAAAGAAAGCTGTAATGCATGAATATCTGCTTGACAACAAATAATCATCCTTTCATTCCTTTTAAAATAAGATGTTATTAATATGTCTGCTCTGCACATGATGACATAAGAGACAAAGCTGTTCCATTAACTTCAGAGTTATTTAAAATATGAAATATTTTATAGGAGATAACAAGCCTCCATTATTATTCTTTATTTGATATTAAAGCAATAAATAATCCTTCCTATGGGAAAAAAAAAAACATCAGAAAAACAGAATACATACTTCATCCTTATCCACATCTTCATGATCAATTTCAAATGAATGTGAAGGCAGTTTCTCTGGTTTACATTCATTTCTGGGAGAGAAGAAAAAATGTCTTTATTATTTTACTTTTTTTTAAAGTAGTGCTATTTCAGGGAGGCAATCATCCTGAGCCCCCATGGCATCGTCAGTACACCTATTTCTGTGATCTTATTACCTCCTTTAAAAATCACTACAGTTTCAAAATACAGCTTTTTTTTCTTAAACCCCATATATGTTTGGGTTTTTTTCAATACTATTATGAAGTTGCAACAGTTCTATGCAAACAATGAAATAGCGCTTCTTGTTCTCTTCACTGCTCTTTCACCACAACAGGCAATAAAATCCAATTTCCAAAGAGATACCCCATTTAAAGAGTTCATTCTTATTATTTGACAGCCTTAAAAAGCTTTTTCTAACCAAGAAGACCATCAGAAAATTCAGCTTAAAGCTTCTACATTTCTTCACTATTTCAAGCTATTTTTTACTATTCAATATAAGGAGCATAGCCTTAAAGTAATTTTTAAAAATACACAGATGTCTTTTTGATGTGGTGCCATTTAATAAATTCATGTTGTAGACTTACAACCAAAATTGAGTATGAAAAAAGCATGGCACTTAAGCACTTGCTTAATTTTAAGCACATAAGTAATTGTACTTAATCCCAGAGTACACTGCATGTTGCAGAATTAAACCTTAAGTAACAGCCAAATACACGATAAAAATTCAAAGCTATTTTTAATCGGAGAAAAAATAGATTTTTCTGTAGCCTGAGAAATACCAACATTGTTTTCAAATTACTGAAGACTACAAATCTCATCTTGGAAATCTTCAGTTATCATATGAAAACCTACAGAAGTTGTCATGCTAAAAGCCATGACTTATAAGGAAGATCGACTTTTCCAGAACTTACTTTCATTTACCTAGCCCAAGAAGGGGAACAGAGCAACACCACTCTCTGCTGTGCAACGAAGCAAATCCAAACAGAAGGTGAGAAACCACACACTCCTGAGCTAGTTTCCTCTCTCAACTTAGCAAATTTTAGCCTACACTACCACATAATGTTAAATGTCACTAATTTAAGGAAAAAAAAAAAGTGGTAACTTCAACCTTTTTCATTTTCTATTCATTCATACACAAGTTACAGATTAGGAAGAGTAATGAGCAATACCTGTCTCCACTTTCCCCATTTCAACGTCAGTGTTCTCAAGATGTGACTACCCCACTGCAACCAAAGTCAGCATTTCAGCAGAGCCAGGAGAACCAAGTACACACAGAACACAGGAGTACTTTATTCTCTGTTTTAATTTGGTTTGGTTTCGGTGTTTATTTAATGTAAACAACTGATCAGTATTTTAAATAAAACACTTGAAATCTGTTGACAACTCTGACACCTGTAAAAGCGTTAATATTCAGAATATTTGTGCTGGAAATCCATTGCAGGTTTTCCAGTGCAATCAAGGGCAGCTGTTAAAAATTCTTACACAAACACTCCTTCCCACCCAAAAGAACACCAGCGTGGTAAGGACATGATCCTGTTTGGTATACTCTCTTTTTCTCTGCCTACTGCCTCTTCAGACCCATATAAAGATGCACAATTCCAAGGGATCAGACCTGAGATATCTACCAAATGTTCCAGGTTTTCTATAAATAACAGCAAAAACTTTGCTAATGGCTATTTGTGTTACCAGACATATGGTCACCACAGCATACACCAAGCAACCCCTGTTCTTCGTCCATCCTTCCACTTGCTCAAGAAGCAAGAACACACCAGCACAAAGCGTCAAAAATGGTGTAAAAAGAGGTAGTGAGAGCACACAGAGAGGAATTTCAGGGTTAGAAAGACCTGAGAAAAATCTCAAAGGAGGAACACACTCAGAGAAAAACTAAAGCAACTGCTAAACATTTTGGTCATGATGTTGTGCACATGTCATCGAGCTCTTCCCCAGTGCCACACTACTTCAGTGGAATTGCACCATGAACACCTTGAGTCCTCACTGCCTGCCCAAGGTGGTGGGCATCACATTGCAGCTGCTTCCCTTTCAGGAACAGTCAGCATTCAGAAAGAATAACTCTGATATCTGATAAAAATCCACTCTGCTGTGCAGCCATTACTTGACATGTATGACCGTGTGAAATAGCACAGCATGATCTCATGTACAAACAGGTATGAAGTCCTTCAGCGTTGCTGAAGGCTGCTGAGTCCCAATTGGTGTGTTTCTCAATGGAAAAGCCCACAGGAAGGTTCAGCACACCCTCAGCATATGGCAGTACTTTAGCCAATGTTAGATCTGGTATTGTAGATGATGGTCCTTTCTCATGATGCAAAGCTAAATGCTTAACACTCATCCAATCTTCCTCAATACAATGATATCCTATAAAGGAATTGATACAACATTATGCTCAGATTTCTGATACTTGCAACAGCAGTTTTGCATAAATGAAACAAAAAATTGTGGAAACTGGGCAGTGACAGCTATCAACAGTGAGATACAATACTATGACAAGGATGTATCAAGCCACTATTTTTAGTAAGATTTAGTCTAAAACGCTGAACTTCGTAACACGCATGTGCAAATCAAGGTCCATCGATGCTGAAGAGGCTATAAATGGTACAAAATGAGGTGGACTTCAAACCAGCTCTGATCAAGGTATGTTAAGCTCAAAAGCCATAGCAACTTTCAGCAAACAAAACACAGACACCCCTGCTATAAATTTGCTTCTGAAACATCAACCAGTGCTGCATCTAAACCATTCCCGACTGCTGTGTTCTGATACAAGGCAAAACAAGATCTCTTGTTTTGTTACAATCCCCTGCGCAAGGGAGAAAAAAAGGTAAGATGCGAGACACCCTCCCTGGAGCATGAACTCCACGACAGCAAATCATATTAAGCACTGTATTAAAAGAACTTCATAGAAGAGGATGTATGTAATCATCTAAAATGTACTTTTGTGCAGAGTAATGCAACCACATCTGTCAAATGCATATTTCATAACAGTGAAGATGCTTAAAGGTTAAATGGAAAACTGCTGTGCTGCAAACATTTTTCTTGAGCACTAAATGCATTAATTTTCTAAAACAATGGGTAGACTGGCTACTTAAGAAAAGGCATGTTTATAATCTCTGATTAGCAAAACTGCTTTTAATGGCTTTTTGTAGTACCATATTCACTGTTCATAAAAATTCATAAAAAATTCAATGTTCATAAAAAAACATGCAAGAAAGAATTCAGGTCTGAGGGAAGGTTTCCAGCACAAAACCCTCTGAATGCAGCATCTAAAGGGACCATAAGAATCAGTTTATTGACCCCTGCAACAATATGTTTAGTTAGTACTAGTTTCCATCCAGCCCGAGCCTGGAGCACCCATTCCTGTGTTGTGTGCACGTAACTAACTACCTTTTTCATCCAGTATCATGATTTTAATGCCTCAAATTCCAGGAAAGGAGGCAGTAACACAGCTTGTTTGGGCATTCAGTGATTTCATTAACTATTCCCTAAAACGGTCCTCAGGACACAGGATACAGACCTGCCAGAAACAGGAGTATGGGTAGAAACTCACACATGAAAGAATGAGAAGCAAAGTCTTAATTTCTTTCCACTCAAGTTGAGGAACTCGTTTCTTCTCCTCCCCGCACCTTTATGCTGATTTTAATGTACTGCCTCCAAGCACAGAAGGGACGCTGGCTCACCCAGACACCTGCATCACAACACCAGTGCTGCGCCAGCACACGCTGTACACATTGCACCCAGCTCTTCTGTACCGTCCAGCTACGAAGCACTAAGTGAAATGCTACTCCTCTGCTACACAGGGTAACTAAAAGGAGAATTAATCCCAGTTAAAGGTGAGTGACATTTATGCATTATTAAGGAAAATGGAAAGCCAGCTTTCCTGTATCAACTGCGCTTTGAATACGCAAATACACTTCTAAGGATTTGAATCAGCACTAATAGAGTTTGTTGATACTAGTGAATTCTGCAGAGTCTTGAACTTTTGCTAAAGGACCTTTTCTTCCCCTTTTTAAAAATGCAAGGCGCTATAAATACGGTAAACCAAGCAGAGCACATAAGACAAAGGAAAGTGCAAATATGGACAAAGCTCAGCAAAATGACACAAACCTAAGAGGAAAAAAAAGGAAAAAAAGCAGAACTTATGCTAAATCTTACTGTGGTAAGTGTCGAAAGTCTTCTGAATACTGTTCGTATTTGTAGTTCACAACATGCCAATGGGAACTGTAGTATTTACAAGCCTAAAGAGAAAAAATACAAACAACAACAATAGAATTACTACAACTATTTAGACTCAAGAAAGTTAGAGAACAAAGAAAGATCTGAGGGAGTCCTTTGTGCTAGAGAACATATTCTTCTCTTTTATAGCTGGGTGTACAGTTCTTAAAGGAAAGCAGAGTCATATGTTTCCACATTTTGAAGCACAATTTCCCTTTTAAATCAAATGCACTGAATCATATAAGATGGAAGAGGGGGCTGATATCAATTCAACACGCTTTACTGATTCTCTTCTACTCTGTAGGAAATATCATTAAATTATATTACTATTGCCTCAAAAGACACTGCTTAGTTTAGGCCTGACTTTCTCCATGGGCATTAATTACACATTTTTTGTTTGCATCCCATTTCATCATCTAAGCCTTCCATTGTAAATACATTTACCCTACTCCTGTTGTTCCTCCTTGTTGCAGCATACACGCTCTACTTGTTATTCTGCCCTAAAGGATTTATCTTTAAGGTCTTAACAACATTCATGAATATATTAATAGGACTATCATTTCTCACCAGAGTCTCATTTTCCTTTCCACACTGAATTTGCTCAGTCATCTCATCACCTCCTTGTCATTTTAATTTTCTAGAAAACTTCTTGCTGGTTTTGCATTCATATTTTGAAATTGCTCTTAATATATCAATCTCCCTTAAACAAGGAAACCAGACCTGAACAAAGACTATTCCAAAGGACTTTGCTAAGCTGTCAAATAATAACTGTGCAATTTACTCAGTGCAGAAATTTTATCAATGCAATTAAACACAACATGACATTTTTAAAGGCAACAAGATGCATGAAATACATACAGTTATTGATTAGGTACACATCTACAAGAAAAATGACACAATGTCAGAATTTCCAGTGATTCTTGCTACAGAGTGTAAAATGCAAAGTGATACTTGTACAGCATGCTCAAGAATTTACTCCAGTATTGTATTATTTTCTCCCCACACACTGCCTGAACATTTGCACCTGCCCATGTGAGATCGACAGGAAAGACAGACCGGGATAAAGCCTAAAATCTAACAGTAGAAGCTGCTGCCCAAGGCCATAGGGAAAAGGAAGCATGTCAGGAAGGAAAATGGTGGAGATTTACAGTAGAGAAAGCAGCAGTCGCACTGAAAGCCATCTGAGGTGGGAACAAGAAAGACAGTCTCACAGAAAGGCATGAGAAGGATGACACTCCAGAAGAAAGAGTATAGAATAAAGGATAGCTTGAAGATATTTACATACCAAAGGCCACTCAGAGAAAGCAGAAGTAAAGGCAACAAAGGGACAAGATAAATTAGTACTGCTCCAACTGACCAGGAGTATTCCCCCTCTTCCCTCCCAGCCTCTCCTGAAGCTCCCACAGGAGTCATTGCTTGCACAGCGGTCTCTGCCTCAGAGGGACAGAGAGGGGATTATCAGGCTGCTGGAGCAAAAACTGAGATGGGCTGAAAACTTAAAGGTGATGCTTTATAAATTACTCAGCACTGGCCTGAAAAGTCTCCTTTTTAAATCTTATGTAAAACATGCAGAGTACATAGCCACAAATAAATTTAGGAAGTAATCTTGGATGTGATCAGTCTTCTGCGACAGCTTTATCTGTTTTAGAGGATGGAAAAGGCGGCAAGGAAGTGGATGCACATTTATAGGCAGTTCTCTCTTACCCTGACACTGAACTGAGCAGTTGAGCATGACCAAAGGCTGTCTGCAGTAAACACGTTCCATGTGGATCTAGCATCTACTTTCTGGTATGACATAAACCCTCATTATCTTACAGGATGCAGAATAAAGTGTGACCATTAGATAATATAAAATAATCCCATACTTGCTGAGAATGAACATATTACTACAGCTTTATAACTGACTAACTCTCCACCTTGCACGGTTCAGGTCCAAAGCCTACCCATGACAACCAGGTTCCTATACCGCTCCAATGTTGACTGCACTTTGCCTTTGAATGGGGGTGAGGGGCAGGAAGAACTAAAAACCTCCTTTCTGTTCTATTTGCGTGATCTAAGTTTTAGATAAAATATTTGCTAGTCACCTGGGCTATAAGAATGCTCTTACAAGAGCAACACAGACTGTGTTCTACATGAGCCAATGAGAAGCTCATTCATTGAACACTGTGAGGATGAGCACAGACACCCCAATTCACACTTCACTTGCTTTCTACTTGGCAAACGTAAACCAAATGAACCCTCTACAGAACGGACCAGTTTGTCCCTGTGGTACTTTCATTACTAAGTATTCTACTTAACAGATGCAATTAAAGCCCACAGAGAATTTTCAACACAGGCTTTTAATGCAAGCATTATAGGCTGATGTGTTCAAAAAACCAGTTGTGAATAACATATAGAACGGGCCACAGTATTTTAGCTTATAACTATAAAGGTTTATTGTGTTCCTCCAAGAAAAAGCTAATCAAAATAAAAATCAAAGGAGACAAGCAGCACATTCAAGTATCATTCAGTAAATTCACAAAAGACGAGCCAATTCATTTCAACAGTTAACGCTGTTCTTGAACTAGCTTGTTGCAGCTATCCATTGGAAACCAGATCTAGTTTTTTTTAAAAAAAAAAGTTACAGCGTTTTCTCCTCAGAACATCCCAACTAAAAATCAAATGCTTCTGCTGACTCTAATGACTTTTAATGATTTTATTTTTTTTTAATTGGAAATTATTATGACGAATTTTAGCAAGGAGGAAAATACCCGTGAACCTGATTTGAGGAGCAAGAAAAACCTTTCTAGAGGCAGAGATTTCATCAAGAAGGCAGAGCTGGATCCTACTGTTCCTGGCAAAGAGCAGAGGCACCAGCGCAGGGGCTGTTGGGCTCGAGTGGACTGTGGGGGAGGAAAAATATAGACAGAGAAATGGAAGCTTTGGGATGTGGGAGGGTTGGCAGACGTTTGCATGAACTTTCCTACTGCATTGTTGACCAGGCAGGCTGCACAGCCCATTCCCAAGGGCCCTATCAAATTCAGGTCATTTTTTTTTTTTCCTTTTTTTCTTTTTGTCCAGCTGGCCATGGAACACTGGGCTTCCTGCAGAGAAACTGCACACACAGAGCAATCCCACCACCTCACTCACCCTTGAAAAGTGGCGATTTCTGAGGCAGAAAAGCAGGAGATGTTGAACAGGGAAGCACAAGCCCGTGCAAGAGCTTGGAAACAGAAAGCAAAGACTTTGCAGAGCTGGATGTGGCCACAGCGCTAAAGGGGAAGCTGCAGAGATGGCTCTGTGCTCTGCCCTGTGACCGAGGACACGCGTGTCACTGCTCATAAAGCCTTCCCGACCACTCCTCCCTCCCTTGACCTCGACTGTGACAACCACAGGCAGCGTGCGGGGATTTGGGAAGGTGGAAGGCAGCGCAACCACTCTGGCTCGAAATTCATCCCTCCACCCCAGGCCTACCCTGCTCCCTTACGCCCGTGACACAGCTGGCTGCTGGCAACCCAGACCTTCCTTTGCTCTTGAAGCTCTTTCCAAATTAACACAGCTCACACATATAGTAAAGCCCGGTGACACAGCACTGTAACAAAGCAAAGCATTAAACTACACTATTATTTTAAAGTATTAAACATTTTTTTACAAGTATTTACCTCATGCCATCAAAAGGCCCTCTGTCCTTTAATAATACACATCACTGTCCTGACACTACAGTTCTTTAAAGTACTGACAACACTTGGATTTTGAAGTTGGGGAAATCTACACTGTGGTGAGCAATAATAAAAATACCTTTGTGACATTCATCAACAGGAACTCCCATTTTAATTTGACTTTGAAATCTGTAAGAGCAATGCAGATTGGCCTGTAAATAAAAAAGCCTCAGAAATCAACTCTGTGGAAACACAACCACTTTCAGTAGTTACACAGAAGGCTGTGGCTCTTTTAACATTATAATTCATAAAACTCACATTTAATAATTATTAACAGATCCCGTAGACAAAACCTGCAAAATCTCAAATAAAAAAATCCTCCAGATGAATGGTGGGGGCTCTAAAAACTTACTGCAAGTGACAACTCCAACACAGGAAAAATCTACACAGGAAAGGCATCCACATGAATACTGTACTACAGAAGACAAAATTACCTACTTCAGCCATCAAATGACATTTCAATATTCTTACACTGTTATTTCATTTTGATGTAGAGCTTTTCAGCCAGCATGGTCCTCACTGCTCTGAGGATTAAGTGTGAAGACTACAATTACATCCCCAAATGAAACGGAGCAAACACTGGGGTGCAGGAAAGCTCAGTCTCAACAGCTCTCCTCAGCAAGCTCATTTCTTCATCGTCTTCTTCTTTCAGAGTCACTTATGTAAGTTAAAACACCACAATTTGACGTCCAATGTGGAGTCCTTGAGCAGGCTTAAGCACTGCTGTGTGTGCTGAGTGCCATCAGCACACCCTGCTCTGGGTTTACCTCAGGCTCCCGTGCTCCGTGCGCTGGCAGACGCCAGATGTCACAGGCAGGACACAATCTGGTCTCACGTGCCATTAATAACCCGCCTCCCTTCCCAGGCTTTCGCCTGACTTGATGCAAACCAATATGGGACTAAGTATGTCGCAATTAGATAGCTTAAGTTCCTCAAACTATATATAACTTTGAATTGCAAAATGCACTATTCCCCTTACATATCCAAACGAAATGTGGGAAAAATCCCAAGGATTGCCATTTGATCTGCAGGAATGTTTTCACTGCCGAAAAGGAAGAATTTTACTTTGTTTCTTGTGGGATGAATTTTTCTATTTCCCAAAATTATGGACCATAAGGACGATGCTGATCTGAGTGGGATATACAGATGCAGCAGAGTCTGTGAGGAGTGAGACAATTCATAATTTGGGAGGAAACTGCATGGTAAAGTACAAAAGGATTTCAAGGAACATAGGAATACTAAGTAGAAAATAAACACTGAAGACAATTTCATTCTACCTTTAGAAGTTTCTGGAAACTTCTCTTTTCTTACAACCTAATTTAGTTACTGAAGCTCCTTCTGCTTCAGAAAAGTTAAGATGGAAAAATCCACATGGAAAATATCCTAAGACAACTACAGGTATAGGAATGATCAATTCACAAAGTATTTACCTTTAGAATATACCTAAAAATTAGGTATAAAATAATAGAGATATGAATCTATCATAAAATTTAAAATATTTATGCTTCTTTGCATCCTACCGAAAATATTTAGTTATCAAAGGACTACTTATTTCTTCAAGTCACCTTAATATTATTTTTTAAAATTTTCATTTTACAGTTTCAGCAGAAAGAGAAGGTTAGACACCTTATTTAAAGTAAGTCGTTCTGCCTCACCCATCACCGTAACATCTGAACGTCACCAACAGTGAAAGTTTTTGATTACTAAGGAATCTAAAAGCAGTATTAAGAGAACTGATTTAGACAAACTAGAGGCACAAACCTTCCACTACTGGCAGACAGCATCAAATGCTATCCATACTGAAAGCTTTCCTCAGCAACATCAGCCCCCTCTTTCCTTGTCTGGCTTCTCAGCTTTTTGCATCCATAAGCCGATATTGCACAGGCAATCAAGTCATCCTGGCGTACCTCTAAGTACTGTTTACGATCACTTGAGCAAACGGAATCTGATCAAATCCCCAAGCTGTCATATACATGGATTTTAGTAAGGGCTGGGTTAAAAAAAAAAAACCCGATCCTTTAAGGACTCTAGCAATGAAAGAGGTGGAACTAAAGCCTTCCTACTGTCACCAGTAGGAAAAAAATGCCCAGTAACAGCCAGAGTTTTAAGGCATTATGACAGACTTCTGACAAGCTTTTTAAATGACCTAGCAGTCCTTTATAGACAAGACCATCTGAACACCACGGAATGTCCAGGAGGATGAGACAGGAAATGATGGATCTGAGCTCTTGACATAGCTTCAGTACCATGTCCTCACACTGTGCCATATGAAGAAAATTAGTTTCACCTCCAACAGCAGTACCTTCATTTGTAGTTAACTGACTTGCTCCATGTCTTCATGTCACAACTTGCTAAACTACTGAGATAGTGTAATACACACGAATGGTCACAGATAGCTGTTACTGCTCATGGGGAACACCAAAATGGCTTCAGCGAGGTGAAACTGTACATTGCCCTTGCACAGCTTCCCCAACAGCCTGATCAGGAACTAGACATTCGATCCCAGGGTGCAACAAGCCCAACTGACCAAATGATAGTCAAGTATGTACAAGATGGATGCCTTCACTATTCATGATATCATAGTATATTTGAAGAAAGAGTTCTTCACTTAGTAAAACATTGGCTTTTTCACAGCTCTACAAAAGAAATAAAGGTCACAAATTCCACACCTGCACATCTATCCAGAAGTGCTGAACACCATCCTTGAACACAAAAGACTGCTGCTGGATGACTACAGGTTTGTGCAATTGCTGCAGTGGACTACAATCATGTATCTTCACAGCACCCCATGCTCAGTTTTACTTAATTTTGGACTAGAAACAATCCTCTTCCTGCAGCTTAATTTATTTTATGAATAGCTTTTGGCTTTGTCGCAAAGTGGAACATATGCATTACTACTTTAAAAGAGGGTCTTATCCTGCTAGTATTCCATGCACAGGCTAGTTCTATAGTACTGGTTTTTTCCACTGCTTTGCTCCTCTCTCCCCCTCCCCTTGGCACACTGACATTGCAGAGAAAGCTAATAGATGTGCTCAATATGTATTTTACCAGGTTGTCATTAACATCCCCTTGGAGTACTCAGCCGTAATGATTCCCAGACACTGTGTACTATGTTCCATTTTTAGACCCACCACTTTGTCTGTAAAGCCATGAGCACAATGCTGGCCTTGCAACTTGTGGAACTGTAAAATAAAAAGCATATCCCCAAAGTGCTGAAAGGGCAGTGAGGCTTCTGGGAAAGTAGACAATTCCACAAGCTATGTTATCTTTTAACCCTACTGTCAGATTAAGAAAGTTGCCAAAGTTCAGGTAATTTGAGGTGGCAGTAAATTGTTACTGCTCTTTCTAGACCTGCTGGAGAGAAACGGGGCCAGCCTGTAAAATGTCATGTTGCATTCAATCCAACAGCTATATTTCTGCCTAATCTTGGATTTTACGTTTTCTAATCCCTATGTTTGTCTGGAACTGACTTTTTCTCCACAAATTATCTTGCAGTTATAGTGCATATGAAATATCCCATACTCGTTCAAATCAGGAAGCCAAGTGTGAAAAACCCCAATCTGTGAAAAAAAGGCAGAGAATGCACACATTATGGGGTAATTATAAGTGCTTGGAATTAAATCCCTTATAGAAGCTGGCTGAAAATTTCATTTCATAAATCTGCTTTGTTAATGCAAATAAAGAGCTATACTTTACACCTCTAGTGAAAAATGGGGAATGTTCAGTGAGCCATCTGAAGTAAATTCCTTTGAACAGTGCAGCCAGCACCTCCAATGTCCTTCAAAGTGATAAAACCAGTGACAACCTGAAATATCCCTGAGGTAGCAGGAAGAGCAATCTTCTCCTACAGACAGGAATCAGGCGTAGAAACAATGCAACTACAGGGTTTTTTTTAAAGGTAGAACAAATAATCACTCCTGGTGGGGCTCTAACTGCCATGGAAGAACTTCGCTTGACTCTCTACTGTGAAGGTAGAACAGACTCTAAATAATGACAATAAATATAAACCCCTGTACATCCTTCACACTGCAACTAGTCCTCAGATAGCTATAACGTATACCTCCAAATAAGATACATGCCTTGTAATAAGTCTAAACCAGTGTCAAATAGTTATCTTTTTTGAAAGATAACAATATTTTAAAAGTGCAAAGCACATTCAGATCACCAATGTTTAGCACTCATGTAAAAATACCAACACAAATATCAGTGGACTAGTAGTGACAGGGAATGCAGCTGGAAAACAGTAGAATGAGAGGCTGATTCAGTGCATTTGCAATTTTTCTTGATACAAACATCTCAGAATAGGCACCTGCAGATATGCTGTTAACCCTCCCCTTCCTTCTTGCCTCCAAAATTCAAACCTGATTCAAATGACCTAAACAATATTAAAAGAAAAAAAGACATTCCATTATAATTATAGCAAGCCTCCCCAAACCCTTGGTTTTATTTAAAATTCAAGGATACACACACTAGATATTTACCTCTTTAACAAATAAATTTTCTGCTTTTTGTTCTGCATCTTCAGGTACAGAAGGATAGAGCGTCCTGATTTCCAGTGAAATTGTGTCTGTCTGACAAGAAACAAAAGAAAAGCAAATTAGTCAGAGCAACAGAACAGCAGTTTTGTCTCATGAAGAGGTTAAGAACCTCGTTAGTATGGCTTGCATTTTTCAGTTTGTCATGTGGCCAATACATATGCACACCAACAACTACAACCCAGCTCCTGCCCACACACGCTATTCAATACTATCAGCTAGAGCTTTAATTACAAGCAAGAGCAGTGCTCGAAGAGATTTCTGGGAACAAAGTCATTCCAAACAAACTTGCTTCAGCCTCTGAGGTTTCTGATAAAAAAAAAGTCATCAAGTCTTCCTTACAACTTCTCCCAGAAATGTGTGCCAAATCCAACAGAGTTACTTGCTTCCTCCACTTCCCTTCTGCACCTCACGCCTTCTCAGCAAGGAATGTGGAACCAGAACTAAAAGCTTTGGGTCTTTTGGAAGGAGAAGAGAGGAGCAGAGAGTCCTCCCAATAAGCTGCAAAGGACTCCCACGGGACAGTTCGACGGCTGGAAAGCAAGTGGAACCAGGAAACAGCTCCTCAGTGGGGCATTTCCACCCATGGGCATAGAGAGCAGAGGAGGACTGCAATGGGACGCTTGATGCTTACTGCAACCTCCTTTCAGACTCAGCACAAATTACAGATCCTGCACAAATTATGCCACTTTTTTGAAAGCAGCTCCTAACTGAGCTGGCTCGTCAGGCCCTGCAGAAGGAAACTGGATAGGACAAGAGGAAATGGGCACAAACTTAAATATAAGTAGTTCCACCTAAACATGAGGAGGAACTTCTTTACTGTGAGGGTAGCAGAGCACTGGAATAGGCTGCCCAGGGAGGTGGTGGAGTCTCCTTCTCTGGAGACATTCAAAACCTGCCTGGACAAGTTCTGTGTAAGCTGCTCTAGGTGGACCTGCTCCAGGCAGGGGCGTTGAACTAGATGATCTCCAGAGGTCCCTTCCAACCCCGTGTGATTCTGTGATACAACACAGAGAAGTGGATCTCAAGAAAGTGTCCACAGGGAGCCAAGCTTCCTTTAGTTCCCACCAGGCCAACAAGAGGCCACAGTCACCAGCAGTGGTCCTCTGTGTGACCCAGGGCCTCCGTGCTGAGGTCAGACGAGGGAGCCACTTCACAAAAGTCACAAGAGAGGAAGCTTTGGGGTATTTTGAATTAATCCACAGATCTGGCCCATGCATTTGCTCTGCCATAAGAGGGGAAAGCAAACAAAACCAAACCCCAGCAGATTGAATTAGGCTCTGACTTGCAATGGTGTTACTCCACTAAAGACAACAAAGGACTGAAACCAAGATGAATCTCATCTCCCAAGCTCATTTTCTCCTCCATTACAGAAAGGCAGATGATTTCCAGAGGAAGGCCTATGGCATACGACTGGTTTAGCGTGAAGAATCACTACTTAGTAATACCATGAATCAGCCTACAGTATCTGTGTGCCCCTGGAGGACCTCCTCCCAATTCCCAGTCTCAGACTACAAAGTGATGGTTTTTCTTTTCAAATTGAAGCACCCAGACTCTGTGCGACAATTGACTGGATATTATTGACTGCATTTCACCTTACAGGTTGTACAGACCACACTGATTCCCCCCTCATCACTTTCCATATAAATAATTATGAAAGAAAGGCATTTATCCCTCAAGCAGACACAAACATCATGGGATTCCCCCAACCTTTTTGTGCTTCATCTGGATACCTCAGGATACAATGTGATTAAAACACTTTGGCTGCCACAAATAATGATGGTGCCTCGCAGACACCATAAGGTGAAAAAACCCCTGTTGTTCTGACAAATAAGTGCAGGATCATAAATGCAGGTTTCTGGGCTCTACCCAGCTATATTATCAAAGCCAGCATGCAGTGGAGATCTACATGGTCATTTAGTCTGTGAGTAAAAGAGACAGTAGATTGAAAAGTAGGAATTTTCAGGACACTTTTAGTAATAGTGAAAATGAATCCTTGGTTGCTTAGGGACTTCCCAGCAATACCCACAGTCCCTGGAACATGCTTCATTGCTTCTACTTCACACATATATGACATTTTAAGACCCTTTTTTTAAGCAGTCCCGAGAAGACGCAATCCCTGAGCACAACTGAAAACCCACAGGTGCCCCTGAGGTCCATCATACGGGGTTCTTCCCAGGGCTGGGGTCCCGCCACCAGCAGCAGCAGCCACAAAGCACGCACACCGTCCCCCCGTGATATCACCGCTGCTGAGGATCAGCTGCTATTACCAGACTAAGGCAGAGTGGGAGGCCACAAGAGAAGAGACGTGCGATGCACTCTGTACCCCGGGATGGTGACTAAGCCTTAGAGAGGCCAACAACCTCTTCTGCTTGCCCACAATAAAACTCATCTCCCCCACGTATTACGCAGAAGATTGTTTCCAGTATTTATTTTTAGACATACAGTAAATCAATTTTTTTATCTAATACAGCGCTTGTCAACTGATGTTGCTTGTCAACACACTGACTGAAACAGCTAATATTTGCCTTAATGGGGTCATTGTGCCTCCCTTCCCTTACACATCTTGTTAAAAAGACTGTAGCTGAAGACAACATGTAACTCAAGCCCACTGTTTCGTGTGTGGTGCCCTCCCCTACTCTCCTTCTCAACAAGACTGCACCTGAAAGAAAGAAACACAGCCATGCACAACAGTGAAATCAGGTAACACCGGGCTCGCTGCATTTGCGGACACTGCCAAAGAATATTACAGGTTTACTTACACAGAACTGGGACGTGGAAAATCTTGTGTATTTTTATATTTAAACTTGTTTTAAAAACAACAAAGCACTTCCCTTCTGAGAATTAGTTACGTTCAACCACTTAGCTGCAAAAGCCTTGCCACAAAAACACTTCCTGTTCATAGTTGATTATTTCAAAAGTTAAATGCTTTTAAAGACTGATCAGGCATAGCATGTATTCACCAAAACCTTTTTACTTCAGAAAAAAAAATAATTTCAACAGACTGCATGCTTCTGAAAGGGCCATCAAAAAATTAAAGTGTTTTATTTACAGAATTCAGCATTTATAAATGTGCTTTGAATGCAGCCTAATTTTCTAATGTTTAGGCAATCATAGCAATTGTCTATTCAAATCAGAGGCAAGTTATCTTCTGATTTGTGCATGTGAACCATGATAATCAAATAATGCAGGTATCCCCCTAACATATTAAATTCCATAATTCTTCTGAATTATTTTTTTTAATCTATTTTATATAAATATCCTATATTCAACAATGATTTCTGGCATTTACCCATGCTGTCTCATCTGCATAAACTGTTGGCCCCAGGTGTTTGATTAGTTGTAAGGTTCAATTTAATTAAGCCCTCTCTCTTGCTATATCCACTTTCTACAGTGAAAGCCACAAGTTCATATTGCTCCTTATCAACGATTGATTAAGAATAATGTTTTCAGACAGTGTCTGCTTCTCACCAACACGGCGAGTTTAGTATTTGAAAATGGAGTTCAAACTCCATTAGCTATTTCAAACATTTTCGCTCTGAATCTATTCTAACAGCTTTTAGTCTGAAAGTATGTTACCAGCGGTTAAATCTTCAGACGGATGCATCAAAAATGATTACATTTACTTCCTGAAAAGGCAGCCCTTCTAAGAGAGCTAACCACACACGAGCAGAAATGCTCCTGCATGTTAATGCTCAGATGCAATCTCTCTAAAGAAAAGCTGGTCAGCCCCGTTTTCATTTACTTAACATTACCAAAAGCTGTAATGAGATAGTCCATCAAATGAAAAAGCAGGATAAGATGCAATTTGGCTGTACAAATACCCCTGTGCAAACGCTGTCGCTACACGGGGCACCCGACGGGCTGCTGTCTGCTGTCCCAGCACAGACCCCACCAAGGAGGTACGCGCACGGGGGCAAAGCGAAAGGGAAGCAAGCACAGAGCACGTTTAAAAGACGGATTTTGCCCCATCACTCACTGAATCACGTTCAGTGTAAGAGGCTACACTTTGTCCATGCAGTGTTTGCTTTGCTGGCTGCATCAGCTCCATTTAAATAGCTGGAGTGCATCCCTCTATATCTAGATATCTCTCGCTTTCCTGCTCCTCACAGTCAACACAAACTCGCACGTCAAGGATACCCACATCCCATCAGGCATGAGAATAATGGACTCACATTGGAAAGTGGGAGAGAAGTCATGTGCTATTGAAAATAACCCATGATCTCACCACTGTAACTCTTCTGATCTTAGAAATCAGTCAGGTTTACAGGGTTATTTCCAAGGAGGTTCCAATTCCTGCGCTTAGAGCTGCCCCTATGGCACACGTGCTGTGTTCCATGTGAAGAGACAGCGTTGTTGCCTACTCTTGCCCTCTCTGCCTAAAGATGCACCTGGTTCTGTTGTGAACCTCTGCATCCAAACAAACAACTTTTGTCCCTGCACAACATCTAGATAGGACAGGTTCCACAATCTGAAAAACAGGGAGATTTTGGCTCTTCCTTGTTCGCAGCTGAAAAAAAGAAGTCTGGAAACAGTCACACCTGCAGCGATGGCGAGTATCAGCACTGCACAACTTGGCCCCTCTTCTAAGGCCTCTGTGATTCCTGGAGGGCACCTTTCAAAAGCCCAGGAGAGCCAGGAGCATGTGTCAGACTGAACTTTAGGTTTTGCATTACACAGGTAAGTTTTGCCACCTTAAACCTGTCTTAATTTAGGCAATGAAATATTATTTCTATTGTAGGTTCAAATCAGACATTCAGCCATATTTATACAATTAGTTTTAGAAAATCTGAGTTCCACATTTCAAACAGAGATTTAAAAAATAGTACATGGGGAGAAGAGGAGGAACAAATTTTCACAACCCAGAGAGTTTAACATGTTTCATATCCTATCAAATTGAAGTACCTATTAAATACTTTCAGCTACCTTTTTATGACAATGAACCTATATTTATCAACATATTGTTAACATATATTTAGTTACTAAACCTCCACACAAGCAAAGGTGCTGAGCCTGTTGCCACTAAGGGAGGGTACCAATGATTTCACACAAAACTTGAGATCCTGGAGATTTGAAAAGAGAATGCTGGGGGTTCTGTGAATTTCCTAAGAATTGTGACATGAAGAAAGGACAAAAAAATACTTCTGAAAGAATACAACAAGCATTTTGCTTGGATACATGAAGGGGCTTAGGAGCAGAAGTACAAACATATGACAACAAATCCATGCAAGACTAAGATGCGACAGGCTAAAAGTGGGAGGGAGACCACTCTGAAGGAAGCTGTCACACTTCTTTCATGGCCTTCGCTCCAGTCAGCACGCAGAAGAAAAGTGAGAAACAGGAATGCCAGGCAGCAGTGGTTCCAGTTGTCAAGGGAGAGTGTGGCCAGGTCTGGAGAAAAGGAGCATGGTAACCCAGTGGTGAGGATGCAAACCTGACAGCATCACCACCAAGCATGCATTTTTATAAGTGCAACAGGAAGGCCATCAACTCCCACTTTCTACCACCAAGAAGTAGAGTGCAAGCTTGTACTCATGTGACAGGGAGCTCCTGTGAAGCTCTGCAGATCCTTCCTCCACACAGTTGCTGTATTGCTGCAGAAATTTCCACTGGCCCTTATTTCACAGCACAGCAACAGAAGGGTAATTTGTCCACAGGATCCAGGAGCAGGTGAAAAATGAAGCTGAGCTGACATGCTCTTTTTCAAATGGAAACTGGACTTTGGGCAGGCAGGAGGAGAATTAGCAAGCAAGGCATTGCTAGGAAAACAAGAAGTGGAACTGATGTTAATGTGTGATTATTTTTTAAAAAAGAAGGATTATTAAGCACAGTTACAAAAAAGTGAAGCAGCCTTTCCCTGAGTGGAGTAAAACCAAAAAATGCATCTTCGTAATGTATACATCTTGTATCCTTCTGTTGAAATGCAAGGACATGGAGGAATACAGCCTGTCAGGTTCAGATAGATACCAAGGATTCTTCACTGTTCCACAAACTTCTAAAATGTTGGAAATGACCAACAAAAGTCTTGTGATAATAACTGCAATTCTGAGATGAAACAAGATCAGATAGTACAGCTGCTATGATGATAATCGATCCATATCTGATACTACAGATCCAGAAACAGAAAATCATTATTAAAAGCAGAATTTTCCTCTTAAGCTCAGCTTAGCTACCTCAGCTAATTCTTTTGGTGGAGTTTCACTCTGAAGATCCTTTTGCCCATAGGATGTGCTAACGTACAGGCCCAAACTGGGGCTGCATCAACACTGAGCCACAAAGTCTGAAGCAACTGTAATCATTAGGAGTCAAACAGTAATGTCTACCATTTCCTGGGGCATTATCACATTAAATAACACTCAGAGCCAGCCTGAGCACCTCCTAATTCAGTCAGACGCGGATCTCTCCCTACTCAAATGGCCGACACAGACTTTGTGCCCCGGTGATATTTCAGCAGGAAAGAGCAGGGCTAGAAATCGGCACTCTGCAGATGAAAAACCTGTCTGCTGTGAAAGCTCTGCAGTCCTGTCTGGTGGCACAGGCTCCTCTTACTGCAGCTGGCTTCAACAGAAGATAACAAAGAAAAGAGACAGGTTTATTCCAAGGATACAAACCCTACCTACCACTGCCTCTGCTCTTCCCTGAGTACAGATCACCTCTACTATGCAAGTATCTCTCTTGTCTGTCCTAATCTTTTCTTCTTCTTGATCTGGACAGACTGGAGAGCTGGGCCAAGAGAAACCTAATGAAATTTAACAAGA
>JAOXJM010000052.1:19371022-19391024 GCA_026413425.1 Tringa solitaria | reverse complement strand
TTGGACTTGATGATCTCCAGAGGCCCCTTCCAACCCCATATGATTCTATGATTCTTCTTTTTTTTTTATTTAAATAGGTTATGCAGAATAGTTGCAAAGCATAACACAGAGGAAACAAAACAGAAATAGCTACTAAAAGCCAGGAGCAACTGCTCAAAATGAAATGAAAATAAGGATATGAAAATACTGTGTGACAGGCAGGGGTCTTGAGCTGTAGGACATGATTCTTCTTTCGCTGGGAGTGTTTGCTCCACTGACTTAAGCTCGGTTACTCTAAATCAAGGGGCTCAAGGGCCTTGTGACAGCACACAGTATGCCTATTCAGCTTTATAATGCTAAATTTCAATTTCCTAAGTTCACAAATGTGCAAAATGGATAAAGGAATTAACAGTGATGAGGAAATCTATTCTGTTTCGTTTTCTCTCAATCCCATGAGCACATTAACTCAGTTAATGCCACCAAGGAAATAGAGCCATTTAGTAAAACAAAGCAGTCGATTAGATTAAGCCGGCCCCACAGGACAGTAGCAGCGCCATAAGCTGATGGGAAGGGCACTCACACAGCCATCACAATTGGTCACAAATTGAAATGTATTTCCATTAGAGAATGCCTATTCATCAAAATCTAAATCTTTTACAGAGATCGGCCGATTTTTAAGAAGTTGCTATACGATGCAGGCAATCTGCCAGCTTCCTTGCCTGGCAACAGGCCAGGCAATCAGCTCCTGCCCTCCCGAGCTGCCCCACCACTGCCATGGCAAGGGCTGCCCTGGACTTCCAAGTTCTCCATTTCTTTGCAGCTTGCCAGGACAAGCAATGGGGAACCCGGCATGAAATCAGGCAGCTCTCCAGCTGTGGGGTCCGCTATCCACTGCTTGTCAGCATCCTGCCACGGGAACCTGCACCCTCCTCCACCCCCAACCTGGGGACTCTGCACCTTCCATCATTCAGGATGCCAGATCTCAAACCCCACTGGAGAAGAAATGAAGACAACCCCAAAACCAAACAAAAATCAAGTCTATTTGGATTTTTATTTCTTTGGCAATCTAATATCAGCAACAGCACAACTTGGAAATAAGTTACAGCCACCATCTAAAAAATCTGACTTTGAGCAGAAGGCTGGGAATCACGGGCTGGCTGATTCTAGTGGCCAAATACATTAGACAGGATAGGATAAGAATGACTGGATGTAAGCTATGGAAGTGTGATTAAATTAGATTATAATAAAAAAGAGAGATTCCAACACTGGCCAAAATACCACTGTGCTGCACAAACAGACAAGTATATGTTATGGAATAACATGTTTTCTGAGTTCCTGAAGTATATTTGGGAACACCAGGGCTTCAAGCTTTATCTAATCCTCAACCAGAAATTCACCCATATACAAATGTCAGGAAAAAAAAAAAAAAGTGAATTTGGTGGGAGGGCAGTAAGACATTATGCATAAATTAAGAAAATCTTAGAGAGCCCTTGGGCACCTTCCATCTCTCCCTCCAGCAATGAAGATGAAATAAATAAATGAAGAAACAAACCTAAGAGAAAGAATAACACATATTTGCCTTATACTTACTGAAAAGTCATCGTCGGGGAATAATATCAGATCCTTAAACTGGTTATCCCCAATATTTTTTTCAATCTCTGTGATAACTGCTTCATAATCCAAAGGCTCCAAGAGTTTGGGTTTTTCCTGCTGTAGAATAAAAGAAAAGACCATGTAATCTCTCTACACTCAAATTTGCCTTCACCCCCCTTCATGAACTGAGATCTGCTATATTTTTCCTTTTTTACATCAAACTGTGAATAACTTCTTCTGCCCTCCCCATTCTTCACAGCCTGTTGCAGCTGAGCTCATGCAGGAACAGTGGAAGTGAGGAAGTTGGGCCAGTTGTAACAGTCACTCTCCATCTGACAACTCATGAGCAATCTGTCAGCTCACTACAGGGACCAAACCCACCACAATGACTTACCTGTCACCCTCAGGAACACTCTTTCTTTCTCTGTTAATACACGTAGGCAATAGACAGATAAACACAATTAGTAACCTACTACGTGTAAGTAACCTACTAATCTTCACTGTCTTACACACTCCTACCTCTTGAACTGCTGGAAGCTTTTGAGTGCCATCACATTGTTTTACTTAGTTTATTCCAGAAGCTTAACCTTGAATTATTACCATCTGGCGCCCATCCCCATGGTTTCTCTTGTCAGGGATAGGATTAGTATCATCATAACAGTACTATTATTGCCTGAAGCAGCAGTAAAGTAAGAAGCCACCACAGGAACAACCAAACAAAAATGAAGTCACACTGTCTTGAAATACAACCCAAAAATAGAAAAAGAGAAGCCCAGCTGACATGCTAGAATACATTAAACAAATGAAGAGCCACGTATCAGAGTGACAACATTTGCTTAAGTCAAAGACTTAAGCATCAGAGAGAGTAAATGAGAAAGGGCAAAAGAACTGCTAGAAGCGATGGAAAAAGCAGGTGATGAGAGACAAAAAGGACACTAGTGGAAAGTGAATGCAGAAAGGCTTCTGCAGAATACTTTTTTCAGTCTGATGCAATGGTGGACATAAAGGAAGTTGTATTTTACCCACTGTTCTTGTACTATGCTATCCAGAATAACATCACATTTCCCTCCCTCCCTCCTTCTTCCCTAAACCAAAACCAAAGCTTTCACATCACCATAAAACAAATTTCTCCAATGGACAATCTCATGATTCTCCATCATATTTGATTATATATATATAATTCACATATGGTCCGTTATACATATAATGTCCAAATATACAAATTTCTCCCTCTTTTGACTTCATTCTAGAGAGATGCTGCTTTTTCAGTAAATACAGTCATCTCAAGATTTCTCCCCAGCCCTTGTTTTCCTTCTATATTAAGTTCAAGACTCCCTTTCATATCAAATGTATCTATGAAAATTTTAAATCAGTAACACAGCCACATAAAAAAAAAAGATTAAAACACTGGAATATGCATGTTCCCAGAAAGTTATTGAATTGCTGAACAGCTTATGATAGAATCACAGAATAACTCAGGACTTCCGCAGGTCATCTACTCCAAACCCCTGCTCAAAGTAGGGCAAGCAGGATTGGGCTGTTTGGGAACTTGTCCAGATGAGTCTTGAAAACCTCCAAGGATGGAGATGCAATTTTAAAAATTGGAGCTGTTCCTTCAGCAGTTCAGTCTAATAACTCTCTTCTCAGTCTATTAACTCTCAATGCCGGTTTACCATCTTAAGAATTAATAAACTTTTAAAAATCATTAGTATTCAGCATTCACAAGCCAAAAGCACTATCTACTGATGATGAGATATTAAAGACTTGTAAAAGACAGACAAGACCAACACATAACAGTAATAAATATAACTTTTTTGAAAGCTCTTTCCCAAGGAAACTGGTTCATGAATGTTGCTGTGCAATGCGAGGGAGAGGCAGGAAAGAGAAGCAATACTTGACATACCTAATTATGCTGTATCTTTAACTATGAACTACCAGGAAACCACAAAAATATCTCACTGTATGACTGAAATAAAAAGAGATTCTGACACACAGATGCTGTGCTAGATTCCTTCCTAGATGAATCTGGAGATGGACAAGGACCGTTGTCTGTCTTGCCTTAGAGTTATGAAAGGGAGACTGAATTAGAAATAAAACTTGGGGTTGTTTAACAGAAAAAAGAAACTTATCTAGAAGAAGGCCACTGTAAAACACAAAAGGCCCAAATGGGAAGAAACAGCATTAAAGTTTAATTTAGATTCTGTGACAGAACTGCATAGCAGCGTGTGATGCTCAGGTAAGACAAGGCATCCTAGAAGGACACATGAGACTTCATATTAACCCAGTCCCATTATCTTAGACTGTCCCAAGCTGGTACTTAGGCCTGGCCAGTACCAGTTGACACTTTAATATCTGTCCTGCTCAAGAAGTGCTCGGATTGAGTAGCAGCTGTACTGGAGTGAGGGTTCAGCCTGCTGTTTACCAACAGCAGTTCCCCACAGGAACATAACAGGCTCATCCAACCATCTCGGCATGCTCAGCTCGCTCTTGGTTCCTTTCAAGTTATGCTGAGTCACAGCAGTATCCTTTAGCCACAAGTTTCAAACTCTCCTGCATTAAATCTACCATTGTTTCTATTTATTAAATATTTCTCTATAGATATAAGCTTCAAAGAGTTAAAACATGAAGAGAAAACACCAGTGCACACTGAGTGTACCATCTCTGCTGTACCACTCATTTTGGGAACAATGCCAAGGTCTGAACAAAGTTCATCCAGTCCAAGTTTAGCAGAAAGTAAACTTGTAGTAATTTAACTGTTACCTTTGGTAGGGAAACCTTATAGCAACCACTTACAAGAAAATTCAAAAGTAAAAGTGAAAAAAATACATGCGCTGACATTTATGAGGTACAAGTGTTTCATGCAAGCATTTTTCCTGTGTAGCAGTTTCACTAAAACATGTATGTTTTCTGCAGAAAGTTTGTGACACTGACTAATTTTAGCATTGGGCTAATGGTTTTGCTACAATCTCAACTTTTAATATGTCAGACAACCACTGACACCATAAATGTGTACTCTTCAAAATCAGAGATGTGTCAACACAATACTAATCTAGGTCAGATGCTTCTTGGAAAGGTCCATGAATATTAGCTTTCAAAAAACCATTAGCTCTCTTAAAAAAACATAAAGTAAGCAAATGACATAAATAGCCACCTTCATATTGAAGTCATAGACTAAGAGAGAGATGGGGAATCCCACAAATCTTGGGACCTCTCTTGAAATACAGGGGAATCCCACAAAAACGCGTGGCATTTGCAGGTTCTCTATGCCAATGGAAACTACCCTTTTTGCTAGGGCTGGAGAACGAAAAGCTATTCCTTCTTCCCCCTGGAAATCCCTGTGAGGCTGGGCTGAGCACAGCTACACTCCCTTCAAAATTACCGTCACAAAAATGTTCAGCTGCAGCCGGAGGCAGGGTAAGCTATGTCACCCTGGCCTCTCTGTTCTCTTCAGAAACCAGCAGCACTCAGAAAGCCACTCCTGAGAGCTGCAGGGAGAAACACTCCAGGGGAAAATTTCTTGACAGCTGCAAGGTCCTTTATATGAGAAGGGAATGCATCTCGGGAAAACTCTGAAGAACAGAGAAACATGGCCAGGGTATGAACACCCCTGTTCCCACAACACTAATTCTCTTGCTCCTGGTGCTGCAAAGTGCATGATCTGATGGAAAAATTTTAACACACATTAACAGAAAAATCTTACCAGCAAGTTTGCACATTTGAAATGTAACTAAATGCAAGTAGATGTGACATTATCAAAAAATTACTGCAAAACTTTTAGTGAAGCACTTCAATATTTATGGTGATGTTTTTCTACTGATGCAATGACAAATGCCATTCTTCCTTCTATGGGACTACAGCAAAATCCTGTATAAAATGAAATACTGTATATTACGCCAACTCTCATAAATCAGAGATGCAAGTAATAACCCATCCTCCTCAATACACCAACTGCAGAGATAATCCAGTCCAGTCCCTGCCAACATTAAGCATGACAGTGTAACAAACACGATGCCTCTCTTTATCAACTCTGCGTGTTCTTACAAATCTTAAACTATGCAATGTGGACACTGACTCCATCCTTTGCAGAGCCAGTAGTTTGGATTTGGCAAAGATTAGCACTGCAATGCTTAGTACTGCATTTGTGATGGGAAGTGGCAGCTGGTTTAGCTAGCAGTTTATCTCGAGAAGGCGTGGAATGACTGCTCAGTTTTCTGACACAGGCAGACAGAAGCAGCGATGTTGGGATTAGTGAATTTCTCCCTGCGAGCACTAGCAGAGATCTGTAAATGAGTAGGGCTGATTTAAAGCTAATTTAATAACCATAGTGCTGCCTCTTCTCAATTTAACTTGTCTGTTCTTTTTGGAAACAGACCAAGCTAGCAATCTGTGCCAAGATCGAATTATGCTGGCTTGGATTTTTATAATGCTTTTTATATTCTCTATCTCAAGTGACTAATGAATTACATTTAGTTGTACTGAAATGGTTGTGAATACATCTAGTAAAAAAGCACTCTCTAACTCCTCACCTGCTAAGACAATCACAACAGTACCATTTACCTCACACCCTGACAGTGTTGTGGAGCGTAATTCTGTATGTTCTTGAGCCAACTTTTCCAAACTCTCTTTGAATAGCGAAGAGATCTTTAATGAGCACTGGAGCCAACAGAGGGATAATCACTACTTAATTTCACATGGGTGAAACAGCCCACATTCCACCAGTGACGTACAGCTTGATGGCCATCATCTGGGATAACAACCAAAAATATCCACATAAATGATTTTACAGAAACCAATAGGGATCTGGCTGGCCTCCAGCTGCACAGACATTGTGCATTGATGCTAGCACCCATCTTCTCTTCATAAGTATAGCACAAAATGACTTGCATATCATCCTCCTGAAGCTGTATTTCTGTGAATACTCATTAAAGGAGGAAATGATGTAACTGAGACCAAGAGTCTCTGGATAGTCATCCCAAGCACTTCCCGATTCTAAAAATAAACTAGACCAAATGCTATGATTTTCTAATACTTTAATGGCGTATTATTCCCAGACATAACCTTAAACATCTAAAATCTATTGAATTTAACATAGATGTTTAAATGAATTTCTTCTCTCCCCATGCTAGGAAGAAGAAAATTAAAGAAAGAGATACAGAGAAAGAATTTAAGCTGATGGACTTCAGTTACCTGGACAAAAATGTCTTCATGACAGGAGGATCCACTGCATGTGCATAAAAAAATCAAAAGAATTGTGATGGCCAGATTGGTCAAGATCAAGCAGGACTCTGATTTTAGATTTCATCCAAGCTATGGCTTGTCTAAAATTACAATTCATTCTAGTATACATCTGAAATACTGAAATGGGCAGACTTAAAAGAGAAAAGGCCACTTAATCAAATAACAGCATCACCTTCCTTCATTTTTTATGGACTTTTCAGTGATACTATTAACCAAGCCCAATTCTACTAAGACTCACAACAGCAAATTAAATTACATTCTGGGATGACATCGATGTGAAGTGCTTCTCACACTTCTTGTTCTTCCTTTCCTTTCCCCAGTTAAATACTGTCTCTGGCATAATAGATGACTTTATTAATTTTTTTTAATATGGTTACTATAGGTAGTTAATGTTATTCCACCAGGGTGGCACAATTTAAATTAAATATTTCTTGGCCGAGCCTGTCCAAACCGAACTCAAAAATCAGTTGGGACTCCATGATTTTTGGAGGTGGCGTAGCATAAAGGCTGAATTTAACCCTGCCTTCAGACATGCTAACGAAACAGAGTGCCCAGCAGCTCCGAGGCGTGCCAGTCACGGAGGTGAAGCTGAGGCTAGAAAACCATTCGCTTTTTATGGAGTCACCAAAACTTTTGCTTGTTTGTAGGACCAAAGTACATCTCTATTCACCATACCCAGCACAACATTTTGATGCTGTGGGTGATTTCCACGCGAAAGGTACCGGCATCGGGCACACCGTTTCCCCCCAGCAGCTGAGATGACGGGTGAGCAGCTGGATGACCCAATGTGCTCCGGGCGGCGAGTCCCACACCACCGATTGTAGCCGGTGAGCAGAGACAGCGCGGCCACGCAAGGATTACGGTGGCCCCAACACCTGCAAGCAGCTCAGCTGGGAGTGACGGGTCTCATCAACTCAATATGCCCTCACCCCACAGGCCTGGCCTCTCTCCACTCCCAGCACGCTCCGCAGTGTGTGATGGATTTTCTTTAAGGAAAAGAATTTTTTGCGTTTCAAGCACATGGGAGGAAATTCAGGGGGGAAATTTGGGGGAAGGACAGGGAAGCAAGGCCAGAACCAGCAGGCAGACGGTCCCTCCTTTTATTTTAGATCTTGCTGTTTTTAGGATTGCTTGGCCTGGTATGTGTCTATTTACAGTCAACAAACTCCCTGGCCACGTTACAAAGGCTACATTTGGCTAACTATATACATCCACAGTCAACAAATTTACTAAAATTAGTGGTACAAAGAAGATTTTCTCTGACACCCCCCTCCCTTCCACCCTAAAACACATGCACTTGTCAGGTCCAAAATGTTTAATTTGTCATGTCTTTCAGCAAACCGTGGAGAATTGCACTTGGAAAGAATCCAGCCAGTCTTTCAGGCCTGCACAGCACAACCCAGACGCTCCTCGGTGTCAGCGGTGAAGCCGACGTGCCAATAAATTTCATTAAGGGGATTGCCAGTTCCCACAAGATTCTGGTACAGAGAAAACTGCAAAGAATTACAAAAAGATTCAACCCCCCAAATTCCTAGTGTTTCAGAAATTGATTTTGAAAATGCTATAGTACCTATCAGCGTAAGAAGAGCAAAAGCAGTGGATGCTGTGGAAGATCCTGCTGGGAATAAAGTGAAAAGTCATTTTCTTTGATTAAAGCCTCTTTATTGAAAGAAAATTCTAATTGACACAAATAAGGGATTTGCTTGAATAAATGAGACTTATGCCGTACAAATACAGCTTGGATGGTATGAATCCTAATAGCTTACATTGGAAATTACCATTGTTTTGTGGATCAGAATCTATACAGATCTACTTTGCGTATTTTCCAGCTTTAAAGGTTACCATAAGAGAATTCAGTGTGCTAAATACTTGAAAAATGGCAACACCTCATCTGGATGAGCTAACAGAACATTTTCATTTTAAGTGATGGGCCAGCTGCAGCCACCGATGGCTTCAGTGGCACACAGACACGTAACTTCTCCAGCAAGCCAACTGACGAGAGACCAGGCTCCCAGCTACTCAAACCACAGAGACCTGTTCTCAAGCAACTGGGAGTGACCTACTCTTTCTATTACCTTTTATTTCTCAAGTCAGAATTCGTCGTTGCTTTCATTATGAATTTTGAAAGCACCAGGCCTCGTAAAACTCTCTCACTCGTGGTTAAAACGTGCAAGCCACACAGGGCTGTTGGTTCAGCAAAGCACCCGTGCTGGGGGGAGAGAAGGGACGCTTCATGCTATGTTCAACTTAGTCATAAGTGCTTCCTGAATTCTGTTTCTCAACCATGATTAAACACCCAGCTTCGTAGCCTCACTGAGGTGCTTTCTAAACGTGGAAGGTACATGCATGGGCAAGGACACACGTGCACCTTCAATGACTAGCACTTGCCATTTTAGACATTAGATAAAACTACCAATAGCCTGCAAAATGTTCAAGCTGGCAAGAAAACAAACTTCTTGTCCACTATGTTTATGCAATAGCTGGAAACCCTTTTTAGAAAGGAGATAAACACATTACATTTAATCAGAAAATTACTAAAATCAGCATTATCATGCCACTGACAACAAGACCTCTATAGAAACTCCTAAGTTGTTACATTAAATTTCATGTATTGGCTTTTCAAAATGGCAAAAAGGACAGTTTCTAAATAGTGAGTACTTCTGAAGCCTAGACTAAATATTTGCCCATAGGTCACTTCAGGGGAAAAACAAGAAGATCTTGTAAAGTATTTTAAGGTGGTTGTTTTAAGTTTAATTTATACAGACCTCATACCTGGCAACACTCAGCCACTTCAATCCCCTTACCTGACCTTAGACAGAAAAAAAAAAAAAGAAAAAAAAAAGTGCAGTTATAGCAACAAAAGGTTTTCTTTAAAGCTACCATGCTGAATCTGTTCATAAAGAAAGCAAGCAAAAGCCAAAGATGCAATTCACTCATCTTCATAGATGATGTTCATGTTCATACCTGAACAGACAGGTAGGATGTGCTGGAAAGGGGTTGGGAAGAAGGGATGGGAGCTGTGGGGGCCAGAGCTGGAGCGCTTTGCCCGGCCGCTTGCCTCATTAACGATTACTTCACCCCAAGGAAGAAGTGAATTGTCCTGCCCTGGGCACTGCAAAGGGGATGCTGCTCTGATTCTGCTACAGCCATTCTGTAAACACTCTTTGCTTCACGTTCGCTTTTTCCAGCACAGTCCCAGGCAGGCAGATTCATGGTCACCAACAGGAATGTCAAGAAAACCATCCTGCAACCCACACCTAGTAGATTTGACCAAAGCTTTTAAGCTTTCAGTACAAAGTTTATGTAAACAGCACTTCTGATTCTGTCTGTGTATACAAATACACACACATATATATATATATATATAAATAACGTCACATATACACAGAGAGTCATTGTAGTCTAAGGAAAACCTACATTAAAAATACAGACGCTCCCAATTTTTGCCCTTAAGTGGCGCTCAGATGACCCTCATAGCAAAGGTAGAAACCCAGTAATGGCACCTACAGCATCTATACAGCAATAATAGAACTGGTTGTAGCAACAAGATCAGACCAAACCAGTCTCCCTCATTTATGCAAGTTGGATGAATAAGGGAGATGGAGTGATCTACCCACATTCATCTGCGTACAGGTTCAGGGGAAGGACGGAAGGGAGGATATGCCAGGCGTTCCCAGGTCGTCCACCAAGCCCATCTAGCACAAACTTGCTGCTAGATCAGGGACATATTTTACATAACACTGCGCACAGAACAGAATTTCTTTAAAAACATTTTTATTTACTTTGAAAATTCAGATTTCTTTTTAGTAGACCTTGTTTTCAGAGCACATGGGAGACTTTTAAGGACTGAAGGGCAAACTCTAATGTCTGTTCATCAGGTCATGCTCTGATGCTAAAGACTTTGATCACTATTGCAAGTCTGATGAAGTTGCCACACAGCACATAAGCAAACTGGGTTGACCATTTCCACTTAAACACTAAAATTTAGATGTATGAAGTCTTAGACCTGTAGACTGAGCAAACAGCTTTTCTGAAATGGACTCGACCACTTCAGGAGCCCCTGAAGCAAAAACAACTGACAAAAATGTTTGCATTAGTTCTAAATAAACTTTTTAAAAATACCATTTGACTTCTAGAGAGTACTTAGTAAGAAAGTCACTGTCCCATAGGGCAAATCTCATATACGCTTTTCCACTTCATTTTACTCAGTGAATATCTCCCTTCTTCTACCTACACTATGGTTACTTATCTCTTCATGAGTTAGATATTTTTCATGCTACATATCTGAGTAAATAATTGTAAGTATTTCCACAGAGGCTTTATTTGTAAAAAGTAGCATCATCTATATATGACCATTATAAACTCAGCTCTCACAATGATGTTAAAATTATAATCGTTTCCTTGACATTAACTACCCTCCCAATCAATTATCTAGCGATCAAGTCATTTACACACACAGAACATAAATGAGAGCAAACTCTGTTCAACCACACTGAGCTCAATCAACAATCTACAATCAATTAAAAAAAATCAGATAATTATCAGCCTTACGAAAAAAAAAGTTTCCAGTAAAGAATACAAGTCCATCTACAGAAAATACAGGTCTAAACGTAGTATACTAAGAAATGCACTCTTTGAATAAGGTCCCCACCCACAAAAGCCTTTGCAGCTGCAGCGGGTGCTAACACCACTCTGAAATTTGCACCACTGGAGGTGCGGAGGACTGATGCATGAAGGAGAGATTGGCTCCTGGTTGATAGCAAAAAGTGCCCGTAGGCCAAAGATTTAACATGCTCCAATTATGAAATATTGGGTAGAAAGACAAGGGTCACAAGCACAAAAGTAAAGCCAAGTGTGACTGCGTTTCCTAAGGGCTAAACAAACTATTGAGAAATACGCTCGCAGAATAACACGGCACAGTGACCCCATCTTAGTCTATCTTATGTCTGAAAAGAACAGAAATCAGAACAGATTCCTGTGAAACCCCGAGTAATACCCCTGACATTACAGCAGCCAGACTCTTCACGGCAAGTACAGTAAGAACCACGAGCCCCTGATGAAAAAGGCACGTTATCTATTTCCAATTAAAGGCAACAGGCACACAGTCACAAGTCCTCTAAGTTTTTAGGTCAGAGTATGATACATTTTATTGACTCTTAGAAATCACAATTTAAAGTTTTTTTGGCATCACTAATGTGAACAGACTCCCAACTTCTATTATCTGATGATACAGGCAAAACCAAACAAATATATTCCTCTTTATCTGCAGGCAGACTACTGATTTATTGCTACTATTTGGGCTTTGTTTTATTTCCAGCCATATTTTCCTGTAAGGCTTCAACCACTTCTGGCGGGCGCTATTCACATATAGTCAGGATTTGTAGAATAGTAACAAAAATCCCTCCTAACCTGGATTTAAGAGGACAAGTCAAGCAGCAGCGCCTACCTCCTACCAAAGTCTTGTGAACTGCCAGGGTTAGATGCTTTCAGCAGCACCACCAGCATTCATTCTTAGGACCTAAAACCATGAAACTTAAACTTGGTATCTTTGACTGCATGCCAATAGCTCAGGGCAGCCAGAACTATACTGTAAATTACCCTTGTCAAAAAGATGCATTTCCATATAAAATATCTATCCAAAATGGCAGCTAGTCAGAAGCAAAACCCCAAACATTCTAGTAGATGAACCATAGACCACCTTAACCAATCTATGATCAAGTATTACAACTGCAAAGTTATTTTCCTTCCTATTTAAAAAAGTTAATGAGAATAATCTTCAGTGTATTATCACTGATTCGCTGCTACACAGGACATGCACAATAGCCTTGAAAGAGCCTCCAGGACGCACACGCAAACGCAGCTTGCAGTTGGGGATACAAAACTACAGAAGAAAACCAAACACCTCTTGCCATGAAGAAAAAGATCCTTTATCTCCAAATAATTCTTGGGGAAGCCATTAAAGCCAGAATTTAACAGGGAAGCCGTTAAGTATTTGACATCTAAAGTAACCTCTAAAGTTAAAGAGAATACACTGAAAGCCAGTACTTGCCTAAGGCTTCTCAACAGAAGGCTTTAAGCATTTTACCTAAATTGCCTGCAGTTTTAATTTTATTCAGAAAAGTAAAGGCACAACACAATTAACATGAGCTGCCCAGTGTCACAGCAGAGTTACAGGAGGCACAGTCCTGGCCCAAAGCCATCAATGGCAAAGCTGCCATCTACCTCACAGGGCAGAACCTCATTCCAGCTTTCAACCAAGGGCTCTGGAGCCTTCTCCCTTCGCTCCCTGCACTGCAGGAGGACAGTGGCTTTTTCCTCCTCCTCCTGGCCTTCAGAGGCACAAACTGCCCACAGCAGATCATGAGATATGAAATAGCATGGAGTAACTTTCTACTCCAGAACCAGCATTATGGATTTTCATGGAATCACCAAGCACATGCTACCCGGCGCCAGAGAGACAAGGCTACTCTCAAGTATGTGTCCGATCGACAGTGTGATGCTATACAACAGCCCCTAACGCCCTTGAGTTCTGCAAACTCCTGAACTCCCCATGCTTCAGTCTCAGACTTCAATAATCGTTCTCCAATGTTCAGTTCCTCCTCCCCCAGACTGACGAGTCCCAGTCAATCCTACGTACGCACCAAGGAATAAATCCTACTCTCTCCTACAGGTAGTGTCTTCGACCTGAAATTTCTTAGCAATTTTGTAGAAGAGATGGAAGAATGGGTGCATACTCACGCAGCTTAATCTGTGAATTTCTCCTTGATTCACTCGCCTAATGGTCCTTCTTTTCTTCCGCAGTTCACTGGGCTCCCTTCTGAATCTCCCGCGAAAGCTCATTGTATCGGTAGGAATTCAAGCAGCAAACAAATCTCTCTTTAAAAACTGTGCTCCTTTAACCTCTTTCCTTCAGCAGCTTCAGCATAACAACTGGAAGCTGCGTATGCAGTTCAAGGGGGAAGTATGTCTAAAACTTACATGCTGTATCCACAGTAACTGAACAGAAAGAAGAAGAAACCCAGCAATAACTCATTTCTTCCTGTGAATAATATTCTGCTATTAAGGCGAGAGTGTCTCATTAAACCATAAATACACCCAGCCCCCGCCTCTAATGCAAATCAAAATAGGAAGTTGTAGAAAAAAAACTTGCAACTGAACATCTATCTTTGTCTCAAAAGCTATAACATCCTTTCTCCTCACCACCTTCCCCGACTCGAAAGCCAAAACGGCTGCACTCTTACTTCATGTGCACATATGTCTGGAAGCTGAAAAAAGGCATTCACAGAACAGAAACCTCCTACCGAGCCCCTCGGAAGCAGACTTCAATCACAGAGCACACAGCCACAGGTTCGTGCTGCCAGGGCTCAGAATCATCTCTGCTTTTGGTCTAAGGTAGCAGTTCCCCTTTCGAAGTGGTGTGAAACATCAGTAAGAGGAAGTATCCTACAAATTCCTAAATCCGCAGACAGTTATAAAAGGGGAAAAAAAGGGTAATTTTATATTCTAATATCCAAAATACATTTTTGGCTTCTAAAAACCTGGGTTTAGAAGTGCTTGTCACCTGCCAACTAAGAAAAAACACTGCTTGCTTGAACCCTGCTCTCACCTCAGGTGAGAGTGAAGCTGCCAGACACAGCCTGTTCCCCAGATGCTCCACACAGGGGCAATCACAGCAGCTCCTCCACCCCGCTGCACCACGCGGGGGCAATCACAGCAGCACCCCCACAGGGTAGGAGCTCCTCACCCAGTGCCTCAGAACTGCAGAGGCAATGGCACCAGCGACACAGGCAAACTGTCCTTAATTAAGGTGGGAGACTGGCCCAATGCTCAGCCGTCTGAAGGCTGGCAGGGCACAAAGGTCTTTTAAAACTGAACAAACCCTCTCAGTGCCCACACATGTGCGTGCACACACACAGCCCCTTTTCTTCTCCTTTGTTACAGCTGAGGATTCATCCTGCTGTAGCAGCAAAGCTGCATTCCCTCTATGCACATAGTCTTTTTGTGGCATGCATTTGGTTTTTTATTAATAACAGTGTGCATAACTAAGACATATTGCCAGTTTTTCTGCTTTTTCATTCTGGATTTTTTGCAAGTTGGATGATGAGCATCTTTTTCACGACTTGTTTCAATTAAGTACTCTTTCTGAGATCTGCAACTTTACCCTGAGTGCCTTTTCTTTTTCTTTCCAGCAAATAATTCTGAGGTCTATGAACTCTTTCACGCATTTTTCAGTGTTAGCAACATTTGACCCGAAGTAACAAACCTCTGCAGAATTTCCACATGATCATTCCACATGCAGGATTTCCATGCCAGGAGAACAGCCACACCAAGCCCAGTATGTTTGACCTGAGCACTATAAAACATCATCATCATGCATCAGTCTGATGAGCTTGCTCTCATCTTCCACAGGTAAAAACATGGTGCAACTTCACAAATTAAACCCTCATCTCATCATTATCTTCTTAATTTAGCTTTGCCTTTGAGAAGGCCACCTCCTTTAAACTAAGCATTATCAGCCTGCTCTGCAAGTGCTTAAGATAGATTTCACTGTACTCCTACTTGGTGGTGAAAAGCATCCACGTCTGGCAATAGAAAACAGAAAAGACAACAGAAACTCTTTGCCAAGGTATGCAGACATTTCAAGTGGCTACCAATATAGCATCGCAACACTAACCAAGTTGGAATCACCCTTGTTTTCTCTCAATATCTATACCGAGTCCCAAGTGCCTCTCACATAACATAGTAAACACAGCTGCCAAGATAAGAGGTCCTTGCCAGAAGTTAAATTTAATGCTGGATCCATCAGCTCTGCTGGCTTAACCTTAAGCAGGTATCTATTCTTCTCAGAGGCTCCTTCGCCTATCGACTCCTTTCATCAACTGTCACATAGAAAGAGCTGACTCTGTCTTTCCTTTTCTCGGGAAGGCTCCCTTCCAGCTCCTGCCTCCAGCAGCACTGAGGAGCCCTTCCAGGGCATCCTTTCCACCCAGATAAGGGTCACCACCACTTCCTGAAATTTGATGAACTTGCATTACTCCCAAATAATACAAAAGATGAACTTAGGTTCAAGTTTCCAGCTGGTCCATATCCAATTTATTCTGAGTATACGCTGAGTATCTTCTGTCCAAAGGATTTTCATTTCTAATACTATTAAACCTCATTTATTTCCATATCTCTGACAGCCAGTTTTTCAGACTTCATGCTAAAGGCACTCAACATTGTATTTTCTCAACACCAAGGCATTAAAAGGTTGAAGCAATGAAGTAACAAAGCATTCACTACAGCATTCACTCAGAGATATAAACAGAACGAATAGTAAACAACTGCAAATAAAGATTCTGCTTTCTTAGATCTGTTTTGAATGCAAATCCCTCTACACTTGTAATGGGGAAAAACATCACCAGTAAAACGTCTAATAATGCTTCGTCCTGTAGCAGAAGTACAAAGCAAACTTCATTAGCACCAGCATGACTGCAAAAGATTTCCTAATTTTTCCTCAAAGACTTCTCTGTGTCTTCAGTTAAAGATACCAGGTACTTTAAGATGATCACAAAATTGGTTATGTTAATATGAATAAAGCTCCTGTGCTGCTTTTGCATTCAGGACTATTATGTATAAGGCAAGAAGTATTATCCACACCTCAAGTTGTCCCAAGAAAAGATGAAATTTGGTCACAGGAAATCCACAAGCCTAAGTTTACATTTGTGAACTGCTGTATCCGATTCATACAGTCAAAATAAGGAAGTTGAAGCGCTTCAAAAAATGATAAAATATGTAAAGGTAGTCAATTCAGTGTGTAACTACCATCTGCTCTGCTGTCTTTGCTGAATATTTTAATCTGTTCCCAGCATTTTGAAGAAACTTAGTAGTATCTAGACAGGAAAAAATAATAATTTCTCCTGTTAAGGAACACTATGCATTTCATTTGCTTCAGAGCCACCAACATTCAGTTTTCTGATAGGGGTCACGAATTTTTTAATAACTTTTTCATTCTCTTTTTCTACATTTCTCCTAGAGCTTCTGTCCAACTTAATTTATTTCCCTTTTAAACCTATTCACTGTCGTGCTTCATTGACTTCAGTTTGAATCTATGATATACAGCAATATGTAAAAATGTACTGCTGGACAAAATTAATCCACTGCTACAGTATGTCGCACAATCATGGCAAAATGAATTTCACTAGTGCTTTGCTAACAGCCAGATAACAATACAAAAATTAAAACCCTAAAATGTGTACTTTCAACCATAAAAGACACTCCAAAACAGGCTAAACATCTGAGCTGCTGTGTAGCCAATACTGAATTCAACACACTGTCCTTCTAAAATAATATAATCTACCACCTCCCACCAAGAAGAATCAAGAAATTAAGCTTCAGTTGTTTTGGATTTTTTTGGTTTGGTTTTTTTTTTCAGATTTAGAGGAGAAAAATAAAAAAAATCACATGCAAAGACTGAATTCACAGCAAGTTTCAGGGAATGAATGCTTCCCTTCAGCTCAGGACTTCTGTCTGGGAGCAATGCTGACATGTACAAACAGAGTGCAAGTCAAAAACACAGTCTTGACTTATGCCCATATGTATATGAATAACTGCACACCCACAGTCATTAGCATCTAATCCTAACTCAGGCCTTTTGTTTAATAGATTTGAGAGAAGTAGTTTAATTAATAAGTAAGAAAACTCATCTTGCTGGAACAAGTGCATCAACTGCCTATTATGCCTATTCTGAAATTAAATTCTGAAATGAAAGACAAACCTCTCATAACAAAACCTGCTTCATTTATAAACAAAAACCACTGAGATGACACTGACACTGCCATTCAGACAGTCTGGAGCATAGACCAGTACTGAGAAATTTGGCTGACAAACGTAACACTTTGCCACTTGGCAGAGTGCAGATAAGATACCTGCCTGCTTCCCTTGAACGACTTGTGGCACATCAGAGTTCCTGGTAGAATCACAGCAATAAAGTTGTTGAAGAAAAACCAAAGGACAACAGCCATGCCAAACATCCAGCCCTTGGAGTAGAAACAGAAACAATTCTGCACCTCGCAATGATGACTTTAGCATACGGCCAGCTATCAGCTCAGGTATCAGTGAGCAGATATGGTACCCTGGAGAAGGTCACAAAATGCTAGCTTTTGTTAAAGAAAAAAATAATTCCATTTTTAAAATTATTTTTATTTTTAAAAACCCCAAACTTAGAGCAGACAGCCTTCCAGCCTTCTCTATCCCATATTATGCAGAAGTCACAAAATTTGGAGACCTGCTGGTATATTCAACACAGTTAATACTCCACAGCACACAGGCAGTGCCGAGAGATAAGGTATATTAATACATACTGATGCTGCTTTTCATGTATTCCTCACCTGGACCTCGATTTCAGTATCCCAGCAAGGTCACCATCACTGTCTCTCACACCCCCAGCAGCTAGAAGGCAGTTATGCATTTGGACAAAGCTGTATCTGATACAATTTTCCACCCCTTGTGTGGTGAGAGTGCTTGCTAGGAAATTGACTGCAGTGAGTGGCAACACACTGCATGCATTTTCAGATGTTTGTCAAAAATTTACTAATGGGACTGTGAGACTGAAAGTGAGGTGTCAATGACCGTACACCCATGTTTGTCTTACCTGCATCTTCCAGGTGTCAGGAACAGCATGTGTTCCATAGCAGTTTGTGAATACATGTAAAAACTGCGCTGGAGAAAAGCGTCATGCTGGATGGGTAAAGGAGATTACTACACCAGGATTGGAGCAGCTACCAGACAATGCAGGAAGCCCTGGTTACCTCCCTTCCGACCCCTTTGGCATCAAAGATAGTGGGAATAAAGAAGAGATGGTCTTTGGAATTAAATGTTCAGTATCGGTCTGCTATTTGAAAATGTTTGGTTTTTTAAAGAAGGTGAAAATATAAAACCAAAACAATTTAAACAGAAAGGTAAAAACAATTTAGCTAGGGAAAAACTACATATGAAGCAACCTTTTGCAAAGCCACTCTGGTATTGAATCAACTAGAAGCAAATTACACTGTTTTTTGAGAAATGTGACTCCCCTTACGGTCTAACACCTTAAGCTGAAACATCAGTGTTCGCATACAAACCCTGCGTGAAGCCATTAGAACAGCTGATGCTGCATTGTGCCTACAAATCCATCCAGCTAGCTCTGACCGGGCAAAGGTTTGGGAATCCATCACACTAAAAATGCAATCAGCACACAAGGTAAGGTCTCCAAGGCAGGGCAACAATATCCCTGCATAAATACTCATGAAAAGAAGACCCTTATATTTGTCCAAGCTCTGCTAACAGATCTTTCCAGACAACAGTCCCCAATGTCACTGACTCCACATACGTCAATCCATTTATTTTCTTCCCATTCTGGCAGCTTGCTGATCTCAGCTATTCCTTCCTCTGTGCCTTCACCTTCACTTCATGCCCCAGATATTAGCGTACTCACGCAGAACAAATTTATGAGAGGCTGCTGGATTTCTTTGCCCTGCCTGAAAGGCTAAAACACACCCTTCAGTTGAACTGGTGGTGCCAGGAGCCCTCCAAGGCCCATCTCTTCACACATTGCCGGAGCTGATAAGATTCACCTGTGGCTGAAAGTGTCCCCCTGGCGGGGTGAGGAAAAGGCCTCAGGGAGGGCATTTTGGCAGCTCCCAGCCTGATCTCACACAGAGCCCCTAAGGGTCCTTACACCACATGTATTTCATCACCTCAAAATAGCCTTATAAGCACTCACAAGAGTAAGGCCCACGCTCCAAAAGCCACTTACATCCCCTTTGCTGATTGTACCACTCCTAAAGAGTGGTAAAAAAGCCTTGGTGCTCTCCCATGTGGGAGATGGGCTGAGCCAAGCCAGCAGCAGTCCCCTTCTGCTCCCACAGCCCAGGGAGCTCCCACAGCTCCACGTGCACGCACCTTGCCAGACCCTCCTTGCCACAGTAATGTTCTATCAGCCAACGCTGCAAGAACATAGATGCAACAGCAGCATCGTTTCAGCACCTTTCCAAGCTAGAAACTCACCCACACCTGGAATGAACATAATATATTCCTTTGCCACTGGACAGAGAAGGGCATTGGAGAACCTGATGATGCAACCCCAAAGGCCTCCAGCTGTGGCTGCACAGTGTCAAAGAATCATAGAATGGTTTGGGTTGGAAGGGACCTTAAAGATCGTCTAGTTCCAACC
>JAOXJM010000052.1:19351554-19370881 GCA_026413425.1 Tringa solitaria | reverse complement strand
TAAAGAATTTCTTCCTGATATCTAATCTAAATCTCCCCTCTTTCAGTTTAAAACTATTATCCCCCCTGTCCGATCACTACACTCCCTCATAAAGAGTCCCTTGCAGACCTCCTTCAGGTACTGGAAGGGCAGGGCTATAAGGTCCCCCTAGAGCCATCTCTTCTCCAGGCTGAACAACCCCAACTCTTCAGCCTGTCCTTATAGAAGAGGACCCCAGCCCTCCGATCATCTTCATGGCCCTCCTCTGGACTTGCTCCAACAGGTCCACCTACAGAAAAACAGTATCGTGGATCTCATAACTGCTGCAGTTCCGCAACTACCCCCTGGAGATAGCAGCCACAGAGGGGGCAAGAAGAGAGAGGTGCTGGTTCCATGCTGTGGTGACACCCGCTGGTCCTCTTTGCACACGCGACGGTCCCTGCTGCACAGCAGAGCTGCGGATTCACGTGTAGCACAACTGAACACAGCCATCAGGGGCTTTTGCTCCAGGTATCTTTGCACAGGTTGGACAGAAATAGAGCTATACTTACTCCCTTCAGCAAAAAAAACCTTCTTACATCAGCAGTCAGGTTGAAAGAATAAACTTTCCATTAGCAATCTGTCCTGCTGCTGTGTACAAAAGCAAAACATGCAATTACTTTAATTTCTTCTTTAGTTTGATCTATTGGAAAATTTCAAACAAACATTACTCTTTTGTTTTCATCTACTTGGACTGGAATCAGCCCCTGATAACAAAACACATAATGATGAAGGGCCACAAAAGGCGATTAAATAATTTAATCATTTAAATTTACTATCTCCAGACATGTCGATGCCACTGTGATTCTGGCTTCCGCTGCATGCTTTTCTGATTGTAACTCTAATACTCGCTATTCATGTCTACGCTACGCTGCAGAAATGTTGTTTTGTTTTTTTTTTTTTTTTTTCTTTACTGAGAAAAGCTCAGATCAAACAACATCTGGTTTGTAAAGAGAATCCACATTTTCACCCAATTTTCCAGCTGGAATAACTGAAGCAAAAGGAGGTCAGGCAACTCAGTCATTCACTCAAGGTCAAAATCAACATCTACAGTGCCGTAACATTACTATAAAATAACCTGGGATTCTCTCCATTGTTTTTTCTATGTACAGAAATACACACACACCCCCTATGTGCAAGTTGACTGAATGCCCATTACTGCATTTGACATCACATAGTTGTAACAATGTTACAAATTCCTGTTTAGTCTTTTCTAGTGCCTGTGGGTATCTTAAGCAATTAAGAAAGCAACTGCATATAATAATTCATCATCTGGATCCTATAATTGAAAGCTAAATAATGGCATTTTGGAAGAGAGAAAAAGCACACATATTTCAAGCAAGATTATTTTCTTATTTTAGTAAAAAAGGAGTGAAATGTAAAACCCTGAATGTCAGATTTACATTAGTTAAGCTTGGTATGTGGAAAAGAGAAAAAGAAACTTGCATCCTTTTGACATTCCCTTTCTCTTACTGATCTCTTGGAACACAGAAAGCACAACCGTATATTCTAATAGACAGTGCCAACACCTCATACGGTATTTCTCACTCTGACATTATTTTCTGTACACCCAGAGAACTGTTTCAACTTTCTAGGTTTTGGTTTTAATTTCTTAATTAAAAACTGCTAATCCTAATTGAAACTTATAACAAATGTGCAATCTTCAGTATTACCAAAATAAGAAGGTAAAAAACTCCTGGAAAATACCAAAGTGGCCATGGTTACGATCCCAGAGTAAGTCCTACAGTTTGTGAAAGCCTGTGTAAAGTTATTAAAAGTAACTACAACCCAAACCTTGGCAAAAAAAAAGAAACAAACAAACAAAAAACCATAATCCATCAAGTTCTACTCCCTCAGTTACCCCAGGCTCACAGGAAGGAATACCCAGTGGAGCGCTGCGGGTCCTGATGCACAGACAAGGAGGCACGCACAGGGACCGTAACCAGCAACAAATGCAAAATAATTCATGGGAGCGGAGTCAGCCAAGCCGACACACCTGCGTGTGTAAGAAGCAAGAGAATGCCGAGTACAATACTATTTCAGTAGCAAACGAAATACTGAATGTCACCAATACTCACGCTAAACTCCAGTTGGTGTAAGCACCGTCATACCAGGCAGGATGACAGTTCATTCATCCCAGATTCCTGCACCTGTGAGAATCCACAGATGCTTAGCTAAAAGTATAGAAAACAGTCAGTATAATAGTATTTCTCCTGAATACTCTTCCAATTTCCAGTCATGCAAGTTCCCAGCCTGAGATGGCACCTGCATATTTACTAGTTCTCAAAGATTCTAAGGTTCTTCCAGTCACTCTTCAAACCTACACAGACACTAGACATTTTACCACACTACACAAACATTCTGTGAGAAGGAAATCCAGTTTTAATATTCATTCCATTAAATTTTTTTCCTCCAAACTTGCCTCCCGATTAGTTTCATTTGATGATCCCTAATTCTGTTGAAAGAAGAAACTGCAAGCAAAGTCTAAATGCCTCTGACCATTCTTGATTTTTATGACTTCCATCACATTCCCTCATAACTATTTTTTCAGGCCACTCCATGTCCAATCTTTGTCTAAATGCGTAGTCATGGACTAGCTTCACTGATCATCCTCATCCCTCTCTGTGATTTTCCAATTCCAGTAAGTCTGTTTTGAACTGTAGGAGGTATTAAAGCCCTCCCAAGAAGCTGCTACGGAACTCTGCTATCCAAGGACAGATCAAAAAGCAAAATTTATTTATGATTTTCAGTGAGATGGAAAGCAGGACCAAATCTATGTCATTCTTAATACAGTAAAGCTGCTCTAAACGTCCAGGTCCCAGCCTCTGCAAGGCATAGTAATTCCTCTTCCTTCAGCTTCTCCAGATGATTCCATCTGATGGAATGAGTGTAAGCCAGTATTCCAGCCCTTGTGTTTCTCGCAACTCCCACGTCTTGCTCTGTGTATCCAACATGCAAAGACAAGCCCTTGCACCTTCACTCTTGCCTTATCATCAAACCTAAACTAGTCACTGACAACCTGACGCTGTACCAAGAGAGGTTTTTTTTTTTTAATTTGGAAAATTTGGGGCTTTTTTAATTTGGAAATTCTGGAAAGTCCAGAAAATTCCCCTGTTACTGTAGAAGTAGCTAGAACATCCCAACTCTTATATTAAGCATCACTTGAGCTGGGTACAAAATAACCAGTCACGAAATTAGAAGCTAAGAGGTTAACTTATGATTTCCTACAAATACACACTACAGCCAGGCATAAACAAGTGCCAGAAAAGGATGTGGATGGGCAATAAAGCAGAGTTTGCTGCAGTTCCTCCTCACTCAGCTCCTTGTTCTGCCTGAAACGCTGTAGACACAGCCTGATTCAAGGAGCCAATACTTTTGTGAAAATATTTCCAAGAAATACAGTTGTCTTTTGAACGCGTTTTACAAAAAGCAATGTTTAGCCACCAATTCAGATTCTTTTTGTAGGCTCATGTAACTTAAAATCGCCTTTGATTTCATTTGAAGAAGGAAAATTGGCAAGCACTTAGTATGCACAAAAGCTTTTGGCAGCTTAAAAATACTGTGTAAAGAAACTTCTCAGTGGGAGCTGGTACAAACTTTTATGTCAACTCATCTCAAACATTTCATTTGGGCAGGTCCTTTTTGGTGCATTCTTCAAGAACTGGCTTTTTTATATAGTGAAAACATTTTAGAATTACACTTTATTAAGCGATATTTACAGTTTCGATTATATTTGGAGAAGTAAGGCAAAAACATATTGGTACAATTCCAGGCTTGGATTCACTTTTATCTTTTACGTAAAAAACAGAGTTAAGGACGTGTTAGTAAACATTTCTATTATTTCCAAATAGTTCTTCAGTTCAAACTGTGTTCGTGAGTTTTCTCCTTTCTTACATACATTCTGCTAAAATATTTTGTATTTACACAAGTGTTTGAGGAATGAGCATGGTCTCTGTCAGAGCTGCTCGGTCAGGGGAGTTCTTAAAAAAAGCAGGTGATGGATGCACAAACACTCCAACCTCAACTGATGTCTTTGCTACATTGTCAGAGAAACAACATCAGGTGCTAAATGGGACAAACGGTCATCATAAAGAATCAAATGCATCATAAAAAACCAAAATATATTGTGTAACTTAAATATTGGAAAATGTAGTCATTAAAAGTCTGCATAGAAACAGTAAATATTTCCTACTGGATGTACAAGATTCAAGGTTAGGATTACTTTCCCTGTATCTTCCACACATCTGCAGCTCACATTCATCCAAAAGATGTGTATGGAGCACACGTCTAACACCTGGGAGCAGACAGACCACAAGGGACGTGACTTCTTTCATAACAGATCAGCTAAAAGATAAAAGGAGACCAAACTGCAAGGTTGTAAGGCCAAAGAAACAGGACATTCCTGGCAACACACAAGCTTTTAGATAACTGCTTAGATCACTGCACCTCCTAATGGGCTGTGCCCTTGCTTAAAACCAAAGAGCTAACAGTGGTCAATAGCCAGAGGAACTCAAGCACTGCAAAAGCCAAAACAGAGTCACAGCCTGAATAAGCAAATTCAGGCACGAGAGCCAGCTGGCAGGTGGAAAGACGGAACAGGCAGCTGGATGCTCTGTGCCTGCTTGCTTTCTGTAGGGAGCTCTAGGGAGATGTGAAAAGGCTCCTCAAGCACGTGGGAGAATGGGTTAAAGACAGGAAAAGAGCTAAGGCACTGAAAAGAAATAAGTGGAGATCATCTGTGTGAACACTTTTTATTCTTTACGTTCAAGCCACAAGTATCCAAAAGTGAGAAAAAATAGGCCCAGTTCCAAGCTCCGTTTCTCCCAAGAACTCATCCTCCTCTGTAATCCCATTAAGATCAGATCTCCTATAGAGATAGCTGCAATGCATGTTTGCACATCATTTACTAATGGAAGAAACATCTCAAAAAAGGACAGTGGAGCATCTGGTTCCAGAAATCTACATTTCAGTAATTAATCTCTTTCCTGTTCAGGCTTACACTCTGAAAGAGCTAATTTTAGCACGCAAGTCATAACCTGTGGAAAACATCAAGGAAACACCAAACCCTTACTGAAACGCCAGACAAAGTTACGAGTGATTGGTGACACGATGTTCAACTCCCAGCATTCTAGTTTCATAGCTAACCACTGATTGTTCCAGCAGGGCCACACACATTTTCTACTCTAACTTCATGATTTCTTTTTTTTTTTGGAGAGAAACACGCAAGCAGCACAGAATTACACTTCTGATCCATTTTACTGCATTAAGTCAGAACATTATTCTGCTGGATTTGCACACGTACAACTGAGAACTGAATCTGGCCATCTCATCTTCAAGCAAGTATCAATACTAATGAAAAGAAAATGAGCACAGCAGTTGACAGATGAGAATTGAGGAAAAACAAACACCAAAGGCATGAAGTGTTCAATTCAATTGGTTCCATACCCTGTATTCAGAGTGATCCCGGAGGCAGAAAGAAGTCTGAAAAACATTACAATGGCTATTTTTCATCAAAAACCACACACACAGAATCTATTATGTTTTAAGCTAACCACAAATTGGTAATAATTATTAACAGACTGCAATTGCAGAAGTAAGATATTGCACACAAATTCTTTCTGTTTAGACAGAACATCACATTTTGTTCTGGAAAGGCAGCAAAGTAACAGGATTTTAAAAAGTACATTTTTTATAATATGTATTTATTTACAGAGTTCATCGACTTTAAAATAAGAGTCCTAGAAGAACTGAAATAACTGAGCCCCAGAACAATGAAGGAATCAAATTCTTTCTGACTGGAAATGTGTGCACATATATACAGCTACCACACCTCAGCCTAGAGATCGTGGGCCACGATCTGATCCAGCTTCAGCTGGAGTAGACTTGGGACTTGGAATAGCGCCCTGAGATGATGTCAGACCCTCGCCACCCAAAACATCCTGAAGTATTCATGTGACACGCTTTGGTGCTGAATGCTCATCCTTTCCCCACCACAGTATTCCTCACTCCAATCACTAACTCAAGCTGGAAGCCTTAATTATTCAAGGATGTGACTCAAAAGCTAAAAGACCAGGAACTGTTCCTGTATTTCCTAGACACTCTGCCTTTCTCCATCTTCCTTTGCTCCGAACACTCAGAAGACACTGTGCCTGTTTCTGTATCCCTGAAACAACAGTACTGCAGCGAACAAGAGTTCACTTACTTGAGTACCTTGGCAGATAATTCATTTCTTGTTTCACTCCCAAAAGCAGAGCAGCCAGTTAGTAGTAGCTGACAGGCTCAAATATGCTGAAATGCTGCTCAGCCTTAGAAATGAAATCCTGCATTTTGCCTTTACAAACCTTTCTTTGGTTAAGGAAGTATCAAAATCATTTTTCTGTGTTTGTCCAGTTCCTCTTAAGCTACAGGAGGTATCGCAGCCTGGAACTAGTCCGTATTCACCCACACATTGGCAGTAGTCATCCAACAGCAATGAAGCGGTGATGCCTTTCGTCAAATCCTTGTATGATTCAGGAAATGTAATCTAGAAGTCAGAATCTCCTGAGAGTTTTTAGATATCAGGTGGCAACCCCCCTGGGATGCGCAGAAAAAGAAAAGATCACCAATGCTAGCCATACTAGGTTTTACAGCACACAGTAATCACCCTTCAGTTTACACTGTAGATGTACTCACAGTCTCTACTCCTCCGTTGATCCTTCTGCTGCAGCTGATGGGGGAATGGTTCAGCAGCTGCTACTGAGTGAAATGGCTCCTCTTGCACTGTGCCACGTTACCCCGCTTTGCGGGCCAGAGGTTGCTGGAGAAGCTACAGAGCAACAAAGACCTTCCACATGCATTAAAACCAGATGATTCTGATAGCTGAAAGAGTATGAAGCGTGGAGATAAAGGCTCAGAGATACATCTCTTCATCTCTCATGAGCAATGAAACTTTGCATAAGGCTTTTGCCTGAAATATGCTGAACGGGAATTCTGATTTATTTAAAAGGGGTTTAGATGAAGTGTATTAAGATTACTGTTGTAAAAAAAAAGTCACAGAAGTGAGAAATATCAGGAACAGTTCTGTCACACTCCATTCAGATTTCCAATCCACCCAGGAGGAGAATGGAGTGCATTTATCCTGAAGTCAAAGTAGAAGATAGTTTTCCACTTTGAGAAGGAAGGGGAGGAAGAAGGGCAAGAGGAGGGATTAACAGCAGTAGGAAGAGGTATACTTGCCATGAAGCAAAACCAAAGCTTTTGATAAGAACAATAAGGGGGGTAAAAGCAGTATCAGAGTATCTTGATGTGTCAACATAGAGTGGTTTACCCTCAAAAATCAAATCTTACCAAAGTTAAACAGTGTGCCTAATGAATTTCAGATGAGAAGAAATGGCATTTTCCCCTTCCCCTAGCTTCTCTCGTTCTCATCCCTGAACTTTTCCTCTCTTACACACTGGCTTTGCCTCTCCCAACAGCTTTTACGTTGGCAGTACTTTCAGTTGGCTGGTGTTCTCTGAGGGCCCCAGTTTCTTTATGGCTCCCTCCCTCCCTCAGCCTACCTCTTACAGGCCGTAGCTGTTTCCAAGCTTAATCAATATCTCCATGTTTGAAGCCAAAGGCCTCAAATGGACTCTGGACTCAGCTATAAGCATTTAGAACCAGATCAGATCTACTCATAGGATTCTATACCTACAAGAGCACAAAAAATAAAGCCCAGTCTGGCTGTCAGTGCTGCAGCCAGAGGTGAGTTAATGCCAGTGAGAGGCAAGGCCTGAGGGCTGGCGCCGATTCCGTTTTCTGAAAGCACGAGTTTAATTTACTATTTCTTTGTATGCTTCTGGAACCAGCTGCAGCTCAGCACACTCAGCAGAAGAGAACCAGTCTACCAGAGTCTGGGTCAAGGACAGTACGTATGTGTTGAGATGACAAGGGCTGCTGCCACCCCACCGCCGCTCGCCCACCCAGCCCCAGGCTCTCCAGCTGCCCTGTGCGGTGCCGGTCAGGGCTCCAGCTGCGGATGCCCACAGGCGGGCAAGAGATCTCTGGTAATGCAGCGTGAACACCTGAGAGGTGCTGGGGGCCTGCATGAAGCATTGCAGGTGGATTTCTGCATCCTTCTGGCTCATACGTGCTGCCTGCGCCGCCCCAACCCGTCTCCTGTGAGCTATGGGCAGCGACACCGCTAACGGAGACGTGTTCCCATAACAGAGCTTGAGCAGCGTGGGACAACACCGCTTCTCGGCCAGGACCTGGTCGCAGGCAGTGCTACTGCTGCCAGCCCCTTTCTGTAGGTATTGGCTGGCAGCCTCACCCACCCCTCCAGCCCGGGCGGCACAGCGCCAGGAGCACACGCATCCCGTCACCAAAACCTCACCGTGGGAGGCAAAAGACCAAATGATTTGAACTGAGATACGCGCGTGGAACCACTCGTGCTGCCCGAGATGCGCACATAAAAACCCCAGAGAACATCTCTGAAAATAGACCTAGAGGCTGCTGGTGACAAATTCATACATATATGCGTATACATACATAAAAATGTTTCGTATTCCTGTCCAGTGGTACACTGTCTATTGACAGCATGAAACAAAATACCTCTACTAAATTCTGGGTGAACTACATTTCAAAGCATTTCCTTTAAGTCTCCAGATCATCAAAGATATTATTGTGGTTATTTTAGATGGTTCATCCTGTGCCTACCATTTGGCACTTAGTGCCATGTTTGTCTCTTTATTATTACCCAGAGTTTATCTTTTCCTTTTTTTCAAGCATTTGATATTGTGATAAACACAGGAAAGCAGACAAAACATAAATGCAGGATCTGCACTCATGGCTGATTTGGTGTATAAGGGCACTGCACCACGTAAGTAGCTTAAGGTTCCTATAACCACGGCTCACTCAATTCCAAAATCCCAGACCAGTCAGATTGCTAGGGGTTTTTTTTCTTCACTGTCCTACCTTCCTTGGTAGAAAGATCCAAAGAGCAACATGAATCAAGGGAAACATGGAAAGCTGGCATTTACTACAGCCCATCAGAACTAGAGCCAAGCAGAACTGCAGACAGAGCATCGCAGACAAATCTGCGACAAATCAAGCATGTGTGTGCATAGATTTGTTTATAAATGTGCTTATTACACAAAGTAAGTGTGGCTGCAGATGGCCAAAGCCTGAAAAACCCGAAGTGTTGGTTTACGGTTGGTTTTTTTTTTTCCTCTTATGTGTGTTTGTTTCTCTTTTTGCCTTTTTGGCTACAATCAAGTTACTTTACCTTTTTATGGGTCAATTTTTTTCTCTCCTACAAAGCATTTTTAACATGCATTTTAATCTATGATTTTTGTCAAATGCCTAAAATCAGAAAGCTTTCCCAAAGCACTCCCACGGACTGCTACTTACCAACACCGTCCTGTGCCCCTTTAATTTATACCCTACTCTTTCAGGTATGCATTGCTTACAAATAAATAGCTTGCTCCTCTTTTTAAAAATTAAAAGATAATAAACTCCTTTTATGTAGGAGGGTATTTTCATCGCTTTATTGTTTTGAGTCCCTACTCTTTATAAGCTGTCATACGAATTCAGTTACCAGATTCATAATAATTTCATTCCACATACTGTCATACTACACGCACTGCTGCAACACTAATAAGAAGTGAAAGCAATATAAAACGTTGCTCAGAGTACTGAAGTCAGATGGAGAAGATCTGCCGAGTGGAAAAAGGCTGTTTTTAATGCCATCTCTTTTTCAACCATATGCATACTTTAAATGTTACTGCAACACTCTGAAGTATGAAAACAGATCCACATCTTGGGCTCATTCCCCTCTGTATTTAAGGAACTATACCCAGAGCCAGAGTTCCTGCCTAAACTGGTAAAAGGCAAAACCAACCCAAAAGTCTTTCAGCACAGAGGAAAGAGCAGCGCTCGGAAGAAGAGGGATGGACAGGGTCTCTCCCAGGCTGCTGCGCTGACCCCACCGGAGGACCCGTGCCCAAGGGAGGGGGCTGGCAACCCCTCTGCAGTCTCAGCCCGGGCCCGCCGAGCGCTGGGCACAGGACGCAAAAAAGTCTCAAAGGCAACAAGAACAGTTGCAAAAATGGCTGTAAAGTAGAACTGCATTTTGTGTACCACTTAATATTTTTCCTCTTTACATTCTAATGTTACTCATTTATTCAAACACAGGCCTGGTTTCTGTTCCTGCTGAGGTCAGGGACTGCAGTGAAAGTTGATTAAGGTCAAAGAAAGCTACATATGTTTATTGTTGCTTAAAAATGTATTACACGTTAAAGCTTCTGACTTGACCTAAAAGATATGAATATTTTGAATATTTCTTTTGAACTTTACAGCCCTGGGTAGTCTGGCTTTCCAAAGACAATTCCTCCTCCAAGACACTGGGGGAAGAGAACACCCTTCTCTTCCCAGAGTTGAGCCAAATTCCAAAAGCCGCTGAAGTCCTCCCCCTTCGGGTAAATACAGACACATTCCCACCTAAAAAAACATTAAGTCCTGAGTTAGAGATCTTGCAATTTTTAGAGTTGCCATTTATTGATAGCACTTAGTATGCATATGGTACAAATTTTCAGTAGGTAAATGTAGACAAATGAGGAGATGAGTGCACTAAATTATTTCAACAAGAAACATAAAGTCCACACAGATCATGCAACAAAACTTACGGAACACAATTCTGGAGGTAAGCTTTAGTATTAGATGAGGAAAAATTCTCAAAGGCATGCTTTTCTTGTTTGCACTGCTTTTAGAAGACTAAAATTCCGTTTACAAACTAACCTGAGGAGCTGCCAGTACACCAGAGCAGAGCAGCCATCCTGCCTTTTGCAGCTGGGGAGGTTCTCTTACTGCTTCTCTAACTGGAAAGAGCAGAGAAAATCTCTGCAGGCTGTCTCTTTTCAGAAGTGAAAAACTGAATAAAGGGAGTAGTATTGTCACCTTGCTGTTGCTGTGCTCAAGCTAACATGTCGGTTCAAGTTAAGTATTTTATTCAAGACGCAAAACATTTTACCACTGTTTCATGTAGCTGGTTAGCAAGGGTGAGGGGGGATGGGAGGGGTGGAGAGGAGGATCATAGCCTCAAGTATCACACTTCGCTCTTATCGTCCACAGAAATTGCAGCTGCCACAGTCCACAAGAAGTCACATGAAATACCAAAGAATGACCTACTACATAAAGCTCAACTTCTTTGCAAGTCATGAGTTCCAAACACAAAGCATCATCCTAAACATTAGGGCCTCCACTGCAAACACCAAACAGTTCCACATAACCCCATGTACTAAATCTTCTTCCTTCAGGCATCTTCCTCTTCTCCTTTTTATTGCAGATACAGCACATACAATCATTTGCATTCATTCTTCACAGGTTTTTAGTATCTCAAACCTCAGCATCTGACAGACTTATTTTGAAAACCAGCTCTTACACACATACTCTTAAAGGTACAGAAAACAAGAAGATGGTCTATTAAATGCAGAGTCACCGAATGCATTGATTCAACTTGTACATCTAGTTAGAGGTTGTTTGGATACTTATTTTGCATGTTTCTGGCAACTCCCAGGATTGTGTCCAAGAGAAGATGACACACAATAGTCATTGACAAAGAATTTCCAGTTTTGTCTTTCTGACATCTCTCCCTGCTCTATGGAGCCAGCCAAGATCTAAAACATTATAAATCTGTCTTGCCCAAGGATATTTCTAAACTAACAAACTCAAGAGAAAAAAAATAAAATTCTGTTAATATAGACATCTATCTTCACTTTCTGCAAGGACTAGAATGCCAGAAATACCTGCTGTGATGCCTAAAGGTTTCCTACAAGGATTAGTAGGTACAGCTGGAGGCTGTACTTAGGCCTTCTCCCTTTCTTTCCTCATGGAGCACGCCCACAGCATCTCCCGCTTGGAGTGCCACTGGCAGAGGCACAATTCCTAGAAGAATATCCTACGAAGATGCTCCCCTTCAGGGATTAATAAAGGAAAACGGGGCACATCTATAGAACTGTAGATGTACTAGAAGTATTTTAGGGTAGACTGCTGTTCTCCGTGCCTCAGGATTACTTTCCATGTATCACAGCAACACTGAGATTTTACTTTTGCTTCACATGGGACAGGCAAGCTTGCAACAACAGCAGAGCCTGGGGACTTAAAAGTGCCATTCAAAAAGAAGTTTATCTCCTGAAATCAATACCAAGTACTAAGACTCTCAGTAGGGAGCATATAGGCAGTGTCACACAAGCCACAAAGAGGAGAGCCATTTCATCTGAAGGCATGAAAAGATACAACGACAGATCTTCAGCTGACAGGAGCCCACAGCCTCTGGTGATCACACCCAGGCAAGTCAGTATATTTCAGATATTCTGCATTTGGGGATCTCCTTGCCTCTGTTCTTTGGGCACCCCAATCACTCACTACCCTCAGACATTAAAACTCTGTAGTCTTGTTGGGATCAGTTTAGCTCCTGGCATCTGCACAATGTGCGTAATGACATTGTGTACTAAACGCTCTTTTGCTTGTCTACGTAGTTGTCTCCACTGTATTATCCAGACATAAACTTCAATGATCTACAAGGGACCAAGGGGAAAAAACATAAACTGTTAGGACCATAACATACAGTTTATTAAGGTCCAGTAGCCTCCAGTCCTCTTTATCATGCTGCTCTTTCAAGTAACATGAATTCTGGTGGAAACGGGACCACCCATTTGGGACGCAGAAGTGCTCTAAAGCAGCACTTTCTTCCCAACTCTCCAGGTCTCCACATTGTCACTAAGCCTAACTGTGAAGCTCAATGGCAAATCATTGTAGATAGTTACCGAATTAACTGCTTCTAAACAAAAAGGCACAGTACAAATACGCATCCAGTAGAGAAAGAAAGATGTGCGAGGAAAGACCATTTTCCCGAGTTGTCCCCTGCCCAGCAGCTTTCCTCTTGAAGCACCAGGGCTGAACCCCTCATCCTCCTCTCTTCAAAGGAATCAAGGGGAAGAAAACCATCCCACAGCTCCCCTGGGGAAGGGCAGCCTTTCGACAGGACAAACACCAGTGCATTAACTGTTGCCGGAGAAAACATAAACCCCCTGTAACTAGGATGGGTGGATGTGTTTGAGAGCAGGAGAGGATCCCTAAAGGCCCACATCCAGCAGCAGATAACAGACCATCTGACCAGAGTGCCTCTCCTTTGGGTACTCCCAGCTCCACAGGGTGGTAACAGCTTCCACAGCTCCGTCCACGCTGCAGGGAAGGCCCACTTCTCCAAGAGCCTAGGGACCTTTGCTGTACCTCTCGGAGGCACACTCTCCCAGGATTTACCACAGAAAGAAGTGTAACGCAAGCTGCTGCTAACTGCATCTGGGTATGGGGAGGTCGGTACATTGTTTGCTACCACAACTTTGCATCCAAGACTACCTTCTTCTTCCCAGGACCGAAGAAAGTTGCACAGATGATCCATAGTCAGACACACTGCAATCTCTTCCAGACCCTTCTCATTACATTATGCTTGAAATTACTACCAGGAAGGAGACAGTTATTTGTTTAAATGCTGTTGAGGTTGTTTATTTCACCATTAAGCAGAAAAAAAAAATTAAAAAATGAATTGGTTTTATAGATACTAGATTTTAAAGCAAAAGAAGCTTAAATACCAGCTTCACAATGATGCAATTTATCCCCTTCCTCCTTATGACCATTAGCCCCCCCATGCACTGGATAACACCCTTAGCTGATGCATGAAGCAGGGCTTGGATTGGGTCCTAGCTACTACAGTTGCCATGACTGCACCACACACCTCTCTATGGGCAGCAATGCTCTATTCAAACCACTGCTAGATCTCACGACCGCTATTAAATTCTCTGATGTTACCATCACCTGCTTACAACTAAGTTACTGCCCTGTGTGATCCACCGGGGAATCAGCACTTCGGACTTCATCATAACATACTTTATGTTAAAAAAACCAGTATCTATCACAAATTATATACGAGTGCCCTGAAAAACTGGCAAATACACTATTTGCAGCTTCTTGGTAATATTTTTATCAAGTGAGAGCCACACAGTACCAAATCTTTGCCACCTCAGACCAAAACCACTCCAGGCTTCTAGAAATGCTCACCATATGTGCATTTGGCAAGGAAGAGCAATAACTGAGCAGTAAGAGTACTCCTCATTCTGAAACAGTGATTTATAATGAGGAACCACCCTGTCACTTATTCCTAATAAGCTTACAGTTCTTATTGTATTCCCACCACAAAATAAAAACAATCCAATTTAATTCAGAAAGAAAATTTCTCTCAAAGACCGAGACCCTTTCGACTCCCTCCCTTTCATTAAAGAGCAGAGGCAACTCACTAAACCGGAAAGCGGTGATCCAACAAACATTTTACTGCTGCAAACAGTTTGCAGCAAAGATATATGGGAGTTTATTTGCATACAACTTGATATAAATTCCAACTGCATCTTGGGTGAAAGTAAAGGGGTTTTGTTTTGTTTGGCTTTTGGGTTTGTTTTTGTTTTTATGATGAACAGACTTAGCAAACATTTCCTAAGCTGTCTGCTGTTTGGAATTCCAAGTCTGAAATAAAACATAGCCCCACTACCAGCTCCAGTGCTGTCCCTCTCGCAAATAGCAACAAAACCCCCCAACAATTAAGCAACAGAGCATTTACTTTGTATAGAGCTTATGCGTAGCCCACAGTTTCACCTGTAAAGTAACATTTCAGCTCTGTTTGATGACAGAGACAGCAAATGTACCAGCAAACTATCCTACAGTGACAAACAGCCTGTCAATGCTCTTTCTCTACAAATACATAGGGGAAAAATATAATCACGTAACATCTGTAATAATAATTCTGCCATTTCTGCTGATTAAAGTATACCATACCATTATGATGAGAGTCCTGGGTCTGCTCATTTCATCATCACTATCCAGCGGCAGAATTTCATGTGACAACTCCTCTCGCCGTCGTCGCCTGCAGATATGTGGACAGTTCCTCTGTACCACAGAACGAAAGGCTTGGAGCAGAACAATGCTGGCAGCACAACCCATATCTGCATCCTGAAGCCTACAAAATAACTTCTATGTTTACGCTATGTTTGAAAAACAGTGGCTCCTTGTCCCTGAACACAGCCTACAGTGCAGCTGCAGCCAGCTCGCTCTCCAATCGCTTCCTTGAGCTCTGATCATCTGATCACAACCAAAGAGCTTGGATGCAGATAGAGGAAAGATTTGATCCGCTCAAACTGAAACACACGCAATATTACGATGCTTTTTTCTCTCTCCCTCCCCCTCTGCTTCTGAATTCACATGAGAAAACGCGCTCCCCCTCTCGTACAATCAGCCGCCTCCTCTGATTCCAGTTTTCATGGAACTGAAAGTATTAAAATTCCCAGTTCAAAAGAGCCAGCTGTTCATTAAACACACACAGAGGCATTCACAACAACTGGCAGGATCAGTTTAAATACCTTTTTTAAAAAGTCTTATGTAGCAAAATAGCAAACATCTGGAAAGTTATTAGCTCTCATTATCAGCACTGCTGTTTTTAAAATACTTTGCCTTGGGGCGTTTTGCCACAAAAAGAGGGACGTATTTAAGCTCAGTGAGAGATTTGGGCTGTAATCTTTTCACTTCTTGCAATTTTTCTGAAGGGCAGCAAGCTCATTTGAGTTGTAAATGTAACAAGTGGTAAAAAAGAAAAACCAACAACAAAAAAAAAACCAACACGCAGAAACGTGGACCGCTTCATGCAGCTCACGCTAAAATAGCCGGGGCTCAATGAGAAACAGCAGTGTGCAGCTCCGAAACGCCTTTCAATGGTGCAGTTGTTGTGCGTTCCCACACACGCGTGCCTTCTGCAGAGTAGTACATTTTTACGTCTACACAGGAGGCCTGTGTTGAGAGGGGTCTCTGCTGACAGGGTCTCACACCGAACCAAACACCGGTGACCTTCCAAGAGGGGTAAGAGGGAAGCCTTGCAGTGCGGTGTCAGCGGGGGCGCGGGCAGGGAGAAGCAGCAGCCGGCAGGAACAACCGGCCTCTCCGGCTCCTGCCCGACAGGCCATTCAAAAAGCAGGCAGGGATGCTCAGCAATCACAGGGCTGGCCTGGAAACTCAGCAAGCACTAATGGGAGAGGGTGTAAGATAATAGCTCTTGAGAGGAAGTTAGCACTAAAAATATCTACAGAAAATGGATTTCTCTTACACATTAGGAAAACTAAGAATTTCCAATAGGATTTCCAGAGAAGCTGCTTTTAAGCTAATATGTATAACTTTATTATACGTGCACCCAAAACCATATTTACCTTGCATCAAAAGGCTTTGATTTCTAATGAAGGCCATAAGAGTTTTCTCACCAATTCCCATGGAGGCATAAGCAACCTTATAGCGTCTGTTAATGAGATCTTTGTAAATAATACTCCTCTCACAATCTCAGTCAGAAATTGCAGTGAAAACATTCTGTGGAAATACTTTCTTTGGGCTTGATTAGGGTTTAATTGCTCAGCGATCTGGCAAAGACATCATTTTAATTAAAGAATTTGCCAGAAAAGCTAAATCCTTTAAATTTGTCCTTTAAAAGGAACAAACTCATTGCCATTATTTCTCGCCTTGAGCACGCAGGGAAAGCAGTCCGGAGCAGGGGCAGGCGCTGCCCAGACTCACCCTCCGCTCTGCCAACGCACCTCCCTGGCTCTTTCCCTCGGATCCCAGCGGGCACAGCCCTCACAGGTTTCGGGGAGGAGCCCGCCTGTCCGCCGGCACACCCTGCCCTACACCGGGGGCTCACACCACGCTCATTAGCTTGACTTTTCTAACGCGATTACACCAGCGCAGTGGCACAGCTGGGTGGTTTCCTCGCCAAACCAGCAATCCTGCCTGCTGTCACCGCTGTTGTTTGTGTTTTCAACAGTCCCCTGCCTGCTCCAGAGCCGCGACTGACACCTCGGCCACACAAAAGATGCACTTGGCAGCTGGGAGACCTACCTTCTGCCTCTAATTCAGCAGTAGGGGCCTGGATAACGTCTGTTGCTGGCTGTTATGGCAACTGCTCTGCTACCTTGAGGGCTGTTAACGCATCTCCTGCCTGTCTGCACGGCATCTTCTCTTACTCACCAGTGTTCAGTTGGGAGAGCTGGCAGGGATTTTCATGAAGTTTGGTTTCCATAGCACAGCCCGACACTGTCACACATGCGTGCACACGTACACGGAACAGCACCCCGGGGCTTGACCCAAAGCTTCACTTCGCTCTCAGTGAAGAATCCCATTCATTTCAGTGGTCTTTGGATCAAACTACTTTCTGCCAGTGGGCCAAGTGACTTCATTACAGTTATTTGTGGATTAAGCTATTATTAGATACAAATAGGAATGACACAATCTTGGCATTTCATCTCTTAGGAGAAAAAAATGACACTTAGTCCAAACCCAAGTAAACTAACAAGCCAAAGCCAGCTAAAGTAGCCCCCAGGCCTTGATCAGGAACTGAAAAAACAGCTAAGGCACAGGGGAAAAGAAACCACTGAAGAGCCCAAAAACCCCTTCTGTTTTAAGGAAATCTCACAGGAGCATGAGCTATGACTGGAAACCTCCCAGCCCACTAAAAATGCCTTCACACACACACACGCACTATCAACAGCTTTGTTTTTTCAAATGTAGGGATCTCATTAGCATACATTATGCTTATATACCAACTATCAACAGTGTTAGTTACTCTTACAGTGAAGCATCAAGCACTATTTTGTGTTAATTAGCGCTTTAATCCATCCAGAGGCTGAATTCAGTGAAACCCCCTGGGAAGCAAAATACTCCTTTGTGCAAGCAACTCCTTAATTCCCCATTAGGAAGACTTTGGCAGGAACGCTGGGCTAAGGCACAGCCACACTGGAAGCCACCCGCTGCCCACGCTCACTCCATTCTCAGTCAACACTCATTTTAGCTATGTTAAGTAGCCATGGAACACCAGAAGAGTGGTTTACAGGAACACACTGGAAAGCAGACCACTAAAGGTACCTCCATGAAAAAAAAAAAAAATAAAAAGAAATTGGAGAGGCAAGAGATTGGTTTTAACCCATATGACTTCAGTGACCAAACCCTCGGCAACTCCAAGGGCTGGGTCTGTGCAGTAGTAAAGCTGTGCAAGAGCAGAAGTGGGTCACACTTGCCATGTCTTATAAAGCCTGTGACAAGTAAGCAGTGATCAAAGGCGCCTGGATCCTCAAGCTAACAGCTATCCGTCATCCAGCCTCAGCTTCCACCTGAAAGAGATGCCAGCTCCGCAAAGGGGCAGCCAGGCCCCGAAGAGGTAAACTGTCTGTGGCAGGAGGTCTGCAGCAGAGAGTCTGCACCCTTCAACCTCCAACCACTGGTTTATTTCTCTTCCACAATATTTCTGCATTTCTGCTTCTGCAGGCTGCAAGACTTCCTAAAGATGCTACCAAACATTTTCTAACACTTGTATTTCATACCTCTTTAGCACACCACATTAAGAGTTTGTTTCCTTCCCACAGCTTGCTTTATTCCATTATTTTTCCTTTCTCTTTGTGTCATTTGAATTCATGTCATCTGAATAAACAGGATAAAACCTATTGGTATTCTGGTCTTCAGCTGGAGGGCTTTAAAACAGGAAGATAGAAAGGCGGCTCTCAGAGGAGATCCTCTAGTAAGAAGATGACTTTCCAAATGAAACACTGATCCTTCCTTCTAGCCCCAGAGCAGGCTGCATTCTCCTCAGGCAGGCAGGATGGGTTAAATCTAGGAGAACCCTTCACCCACACCTGCTCAGCTGTCAAGATGGCATGAGCCATTTCAGGGGTTGTTTTATTCTCCAGAAAATGAGCCCTCCTCACCAAGATGCGTTTGCACGATGTGCACTAAGAAGTTATGCAGAAGCTCTTGAAGTGTGATGATCTTAAAGCAGCAATGACAGATGGCTGCAAAAGCTGTCCACAAAAACAGGAACACCCCTGAAACTGCTTACAACAGCCTGCTCAGTCTGGCCCACAAAAGCCCCAAGCCACGAGCAGGAACTAAAGACAGCATATGGGTACAAATAACAAGAACAGCATTGTTAGAGATGATAATGGTCATGCCACCATTACGACTTACCAAAGGATGCCCACGTATCCAGCTGAGCAAAAGCGGGTTTATACAAAGCTACTGTCACAGAGAGCAATTTGTTGGCACTCTGAAGCCAACCCACAGGACCATTTACCTGAACTCTCAGCAGTTAATAAACTTGCAAAACAATGTTGACTCACTGACAATCCCTCATCAGCGATAGCAGTCTCGGTTTGAAGTAAAACCGAACCAATTTTGTGTTCAGTAATTTTACATTTTAGCTAGGCCTCCTCTAACTCTC
>JAOXJM010000052.1:19327101-19343347 GCA_026413425.1 Tringa solitaria | reverse complement strand
GGTTGATAAGCCCCACACCCTTTCCTTTCTTAGCAGATCTAGAACCTCAGGGAGGCTCGTAACCCCCCTCCTTTTACACTAGCTAGAAAGTCCAAGCTGCATAACGAGCAGTGAGACCACCCACATAACAGCATGCAAAAACCACAAGGTCCCCGAGACAAACAGTCCTCAGGGGGATGTTGTAGCCCTTTCAGAAGGGACACACCTGGAGCAACTCCTACGTGGCTCCTCTGCCACCTCTCACACCCCTCCTAAGGAAGTGCCCAAAAACCAGATTTGCCCTTACCACCATGGAAAGGAAAAAGCACCCCAAAAGGCAAAACACAACAAAAACATTCTGCACTTTTTAGAACCCATCTTGCTTTGCTTTTTTCACAGCACAATAATGTGCTCACTACATCAAACTGAGTAACAGCTATTTTAGCATCTAATGAGCGACACTGTGGTGTTCTGTCCCTTGGACAGCTTTTCTGTGCAACATGTGTTTTTCATTTCGTGTCTCTTGTCAGGGTTTCACTCCCTTTCTTCTACTTGAACTCTAGAAGAGAATAAAATCATACAAAACCCAAAACTAACGAACCTGCATTGCTGGCCGCAATTAATATTCACATCCACAAGGCTCTTTATTCAACCAAATACAAAATTAGCAACACCAGCCCAACTATAAGTTGTTTGGTCTGTATTTGCAAAGCTGTAACACAGTCTCTAAAAACATATGTCTTCTGCTTGGTATTTCAGGCAAAAATCTTCAGAAGAATAATATTTTGATTAGTAACATGTGTGTTTTGAAAGATTAATACTGAACTCCAAAGGAGATTAAAATATGAGTAGAAACTATGAGCTGAATACACATATGTGCAGGGTTTTCATTCTCAGTGACTGAAATGCAAGTCATTTGTTTTTATTATTAAAGCCTTAACTTTATCTGTTGTTGGCTTTTTTATTAACTAATATGTATATAAAAAAAAAATATCTGTTCTTGTAGAACCATTTCAGACCAAAATAAAAATGACCTAGTATAACAGAGGGATGTCGATCTGTATTTTGACACATCTCAAATGAACTTCCAAGGGATCCTAGTAATTTTAGCTAGTACTTAAATGTTGACCTCTTCTCTATTTAGTCTTCCAGGATTTCTCAACCCCAGCAGGAAATAAAGAACAAAGCAGGCAGATAGTGCTTTTCAAGAAATCGTAATTATTTACGCTTACAAATGTATTGATTTATTTCAGGGAAGCAAGCAGTTCTCTAATTGTGCTGAACACGCAATTAGATTTTTAGACAGATGACCAACTTCCTGGACCACCCCTTCATTCTTCTGCTGGCAGCTGGGCATTCAAGAGGCTTATGTTCTTAAGTAACTCCAGCTGAAAAAGTGCAAAAACATCAGGAAATAATTTAAATGGTACAGACTACATGCCGGGCACTTCAACCCTAAAGATTGTTTTATTGTTGTTTTTTAAGGAAGTAAACCCTCTGGTTGTCTATGCTGCCAAAACTTTCATTAGAGCATGCAATATCCAAGTGAATACATGTTGATCCGTACAGATTCCCTTTAAACATACCCCTTTTTCACACCAAGGAAAAACAGTCTCAGCTTCCTCTTAAAATTTTGATAGAAATTAAGATATAGAGATAGCAACTGTTCATTTCTGCTGAAATTTACTCCAACATATAATTAGTGCTGTAATTAAGATTCAAATCAGAAGTTAATGATCATTTATCACTTTATATGTAACATTACAATGATTTTATGGTAACAGAGTTGCAGCCAACAAAAGAGCTCTCACCTTGCTGTCACTTACGTTTTTGTCAAGCAGCTGAGCAAATTAATAACAGTTACATCTAAATGAAGGCATATACACACAACTAAATACACACCGTCAGGCATAAGGGCAGACTTGGCTACAATTACTTACTCTCAGTGTCTTACTCCTCATGTAGTAATTCTAAATTCAACATGACTACTCTTCACAAAAGATCAGGTTGGCAATTTACTGAGGAGAGCGCCGGGGCAGATTGTTGGTGGCATACATTAGCGCCGGGAAATGGAAGCCACAGCATTTCAAGTGAGACACCTAGAGAACTCCACCCAGCACAAGCTTATCAGCAGATCTCACCACTCTGTGAAGCAGCACCCTCTGGCTTTCAAATCTCATGTATCAGCATCTGATTTGAAAAAACCCCAAGCCTGAATGCCAGCCACAAAAGACTGCTGCACCCTGTAGGAGGTAATTAATTAGAGGCATCCTGCTGAACCACTGTTCACACAACTGTCAGCGAAGAGCAACAGGCATGGTGAAAGGTTAAGGGAGGTTCACCTCTATCTTGGTATTGCTGCTACCTTTGGGCTGTGAATAGCACTTGCCTGGGGTTTCAAGAGACAAGGGTACAATTCATCTCAAGAAAGTAATGAAGAAGACGGATCCATCATCCTGGTCCACACGTAGATATATCTGGTGATCAGGGAAGCATATAATCAAATGGCACCACAATTACTATTTGACTTTGGAGTGCTGAGGAACCCAGCACCTGCCTATGACACACGACTTCTGGAAGCTCTACCCTGGTCCAGAAGAGCAAACCACATCAGTATAAGCCCATACATTCAAGGTAAATCTAATCCCACTTGCCTCCTCAACTATGCAGATAGAAATCTGAAGATGTTATGTTGCAATCCAAAGAATTAATAGGAAGTTCTATGGTTTTTAACCAGAATCTGCTATAGCTATTTAAAGTGACAAAGATATTTAAATTTGGCTGTTACTGATATTGTCTGTCCCACTGTAGCAACAAATGTTGAAGCCCCAGATGGGTTAATATTTATGAGAAAGTCAACAGAACAGGAAATAGTGTTTCCTGCCAAACTGTCTAAAAGCAGTTGTACCGTTAGCACTTGCATTTTGCTAGTTTTTACTACTGTTATCTTACGGACAGACCTGAAAAAACTAAAAAAATCTCCTAAACTGAGCCCATAGTAATACCAATGAGGAAGTATTGTTCCTTAGTCATGATCCAATTTTTGACTATTTTTGTACCCTTAAGACAGAAAAATATTTTTAAATTGTCCTTATAAGCTAATGATAGCAGGGCCTGTTTGGCATACTGGTTATGGGGAACACCTGGAGCTCTGAGAGCAAAAAGACCACTGTCATCCTGCCTTATCTTTTTTTGCCCTATATTAACAGCAATTAACTGAATGAAATCATAAGCTGCTTATTATGTCAATGTATTTTTCTTCAAGAAAGGAAAAAAATATTCATAAACGAGAATTAGAGGAGAATGGTATGCTAATGTGCTAGGGTTTTGGTACTGAAGGAACCTGTCTCAGATCCCCTTGAGGCACAGTTGTGTCAATATACAAAGTTGTTAAATCAAACCCTAGCATTTAACTAGACTAAAAAAAAAAAAAGACACATGATCTAAAACATAACACACACACCCCCCCCATACATCACCCCAAAGAACAGCAAAAGAAACACAAGTAGGCAGATTTCCCTGCAGCTCCAGACAATAGTGATGAAAAGGCTCACCCTTAACAGCCACAATTAAAAGACAAGAAAAAAAGATGATCTTCTTGTCCCTAAATATTCCCATTTGGCATCACCTACCTAAGTACTGTAGCATTACATGAAAATATATTGAGTTCCACTGATTCAAGCCACCAAACAAATACAAAGGGAGGGAGGAAGGGGAGAGAACAGAAAAAAAAAAAAGGGGGGGAAGGAAACACATGAGAGGGAAGATTCAGATTTCTTTTAATTTCTTTAGTTTTAATTCCTGTAATTCTTGTATTTTAAACTATTAAGAACCACGTGTATAAGGACTTCTTGTTTTTAGAAGCTTCATCCTTTCAATCATCAGCAGTCAATTGATACGCGTCCTTTCGTAAAACAACAGCTGTTTTTGGGGGGCAAAATGGCAAGGTCCGCTCTGCTGCTGTTCCTTAACAGTGATCTTCCTCTTATCACCCCTCGTAAAGCACATCCACCTTCACCTCTGCACCGGGAACACAACGGAGGCTTACCAGCTACAATGCAGACTGTTCAAGATGGATTCAAGAGGTGCTGCCGGGGTGACGTTAGACCCAGTACACCGGTTGGAGCTGTAGGTGACCCACTACGTTCAAAAGCAGCCTCTCACTGCTGCAGCAAACAGGCTGTGTACCTCAGCTTTTCAAGCTCCAATTATAAATCATATGCCAGCTCCTGTTCTTTATCACATAAATACTTCCTCAAAATAAAGAAACCCACATTCTCAAATATGAATCCCTGCCAGATCCTTTAGGATTAGGAGTGAGGCTCTTCTGAAAAAACACACTGGAAAAGAGTGGTAGGAAACAGAAACTCATGAGTGTTGGGGCACAAAGTATAGAAGCCCTTATAGCTCATTCTACCACATCCCTGTAGCCATCAGCATGGAATTTAAATACCAAGTATCTCTGCTTAAAAGCCCCAAAAACATGCAAGATGCGCTATTCTGAGGAAACAGATGTTAGCCCTGCCACCTAAGTGACACCTTAGGCAGTAAACCTAGAGTTTACTTAAGCCTATTTAGAAGTATGTATAGATCTATTGATATGTTCTGGTTTTCCACACCAGACTGAACAGGGAACCACTGATAGAGAAATTCTTGAAGGAACAGACAGAGCAGAAAAGTTCTTCTTTCAAGAAGAGTCACCACCTATTACTTGAATTTTATTTTATCTAATGAACAGTCATTCAAATAGGAATTATCTATACAAAACCATTTGCTTAATGTAAAACTTTACACTAAAGCAAGGAGAGAGGCGTATTACCAAGCCCAAAGAATTTACATGGACAGCATGGGGGTGAGAGGCACAGGAGACAGAGCAGTATGGGATAGCTGTTCAGTGAAGAGAAGGGGCAGAGAGAGGATCAGCCTGAAGACCTGGCAAGGAGAATTCCAGGAAGAAGTGGGTTTTGAGATGGTGTGGACGGCAAGCAGAGATAGGGTGCCTGACAGACAACTGCCACACTGTTCCTGCACACAGAGGGGCATTAACAGAGGCTCAGAGACAAGTGGGAGAAAGACACAAAGAGCAGCAAGGACTGAGGACTGGAAGGGGCGAGGGCAGCAAAGCAGGGAGTGGGTAGATACGAGAATGAAGAAATGGGAGTAAGATGTTTAAGTGCAGCGTACAGGCCATGCCTAGTTAATTTGAAGGATTCTCATTGCAAGAACAACTTTAAAAAGAAAAAAAAATGAGATAAACCTCATATCAAGCCGTTTCAGTTATTGTGCCCTGCTGTACTACCGCCCATCCTCCTTACTGCAACACACATCACTTGTAACTTCCACCTGAAACTGGTCTGCAAACCATTATATCCTTATCCTTTCTGGAGAAAGAATACATAGAAGGCAAAAGGTATTTTATTGCCAACATCCACAGCAAGCTGGAGCTATTGTTTCTACATATAAAAATCATCCCATCTTCTTCCATTCCCAAAATGAGCAGACTTAAACCACTTTGGTTTGCTCTGTTTTATGAACTGCAATTCTTCTCCAAAGTGAACTTTCTGTAAACACTTGGGTATTTATTTGAAATATCAACAAAGGAGCAGGCGGTTTCTGAAAGACACTCGGAGAAAAGCTATCACCTACCTAGACTGCAACATTTTTGTGTATATTAGGGATTTCCCAACTTTGCTGTTAAACCACAGGTTATTATTTAGCCAGGAAAGAGGATAAGCTAAATTTCTGCTTGTGTATCTCCTGAATTTCCATTTGGTAAGTTCTCCTAACTAACCTGAAAAACAGTTCTCATTGATTCCAGAGAAGCTACAAGGATAAATTCACACAGCACTGAAGAGACCAGTATCATTCAATTCTACTTAATGTTCTATGACTTCGTTTGCACCAGTGTTTTAGCAGTTTTAGCTGTGTAATGAAATGGTGCCAGCAGACATCGTACAATCACACAGCCCAAACAGAAAACCAACTGTTACTCATGTAAAAGGCAACTGATGCTTAAAGTGAGGTGTAAGCTTTGGAACAGGCAGATGCTTTTTAGTAACTTGCTTTCAGATGAGAGCTGCGTATGATATTTCACTTCTGCATTGTTACTCTAATTGCTCTTTATCCTGCTGGAAGTCCACCTGCTACACATGAATGGAAGGGAAAAAAGCGTGTCTACATCCTGACAAAGGAGACAAGATAGCTCAGCACATATTTTACTATGCATTGCCAATATGTAAACACAAAAGATACAGACCGCATGATATTCTGAAATAAATATCAAAGTTTGCTCATTACTGCTTTTAATACTTACTCATCGCTCCCTTTCTCTCTGCACACAGAATCAGAGGTGAGACTCGGGACTTTTTTCCCCCAAGGTCTCTCCCTGTCAACGCAGTTGTTCTGTACCATGCACTTTCCTGTATTTTTCTCATAATAGCTTAAAAATTCAAAGCCACAAAACAGTTCTATCCCAAGGATGACCAAGTTTTGGCCTCTGAACCACTTCTGAGGCTCTTCTAACAAACAGAAAAACAAACAAACAAGCCGCCAGTAAAAAGGCTGTACACCTCTATCTCCAAAGAGAGACTGATACTGCTACAAATACCACAAGTTAATTTATGGTCTGTGAAATGCAATGGAACAAAAACAAAAGACATCAAGCCTGGCATGTGCCATGGTACTTGCACAGCAATGGAGAAAGATCTTTCACAGGACGGACTCGAAAGATGATTTATTATCTAAACCAGTCCAACCAAGAGCACCCAGGCTGAATTCAACCCATCACTTTCACTCTGAAAGACTCAACAAACTCTGAATACTTTCTCCTGCACCTATTTATAGCATGGAAAGGAGTGCTGTATTTGCTTCCAAAGGGGAGAGAAGGGGGATATGGAGGACTGGCATCCTTCCTTCTCTCTCAAACTGCACGTACATTTTATGCAATATCTGGACACAGACAGTCTTTCCTTTCTCCGTTCTGCTGACTTTTTGGCTTGGACTCTTTGCTGGGGCTGCCAGACCTCGCACAGGGCTAAAAAGGCAAGAAGACAGGGAGTGGAGAGAGGATAAGGAGGAAGCAACAACAAGTGTCTCACAGCAGACGAAAGGGATGAAAAAAGTAGTTTCAGGGTTAGAAGCCACTGACGTTCTTTTACATACCACTGTGGCCAGAAGATACCATAGCAGTCCTCCCCCTCACGTCCGTCCTCCCAGAATACTTCTTCTGTTGTGCACCTTAGGGGACACATCACCTGCAAACCAGAGCACCCCAGTGTGCTCATCTCCCCCTCTGCAGCAGCACCAGCACCACCAAGCACACCCGCAGTGATGAGCCTGCAGCCTGCAAGGGTCAGGATGAAGACACTTGCTCCTGCTCAGACACCCTGCAAAAGAGTAGAAGGTCCCAAACTTCTCCCCCCACTCCTGGGCAAGTACTTGCACAAGTATCAAAGAAGCATAAACACTTTATGACCATATCTGATACCAAACGATGCCATCGTAGATGCCAACGATGAAATAAGTCAAGTATTCCACATGGACACTAACTTTAACGTCCCAGGAACAGACATGCATCATGCCTGTAGCAAAGATGAAAGGAAGTAATGGAGGTTGCATTTAAAATGGAGACAATAGAGTTAATTCGAAGTAGACTGTATTTCAGAGCTTTCAAGTAATAATCTTTTCGCTGGGCCGATATTGCATTAATTCTAGTCACAGTGCAAATATGGAAAATGGACCAGGAGAGAGAAAGGCAAGAGAAATTAATCCTAATATCAAGAAGAAATACAAAGAAATTGGTAAAGGTGTCCCAGGAAAACTCCTGGTAACCACTCATAGCTCTTAAAGGATTCTTCTAAATCATGCAAAATACAAAACTCTGGTTTGAATTTTAGGGAATAAGTTTTTGGAAGTCAGAGGAATTTGAGCGGGGAGGGCAGGATGTGAAATGCAGTAAGGTTTACAAACCCCTCAAAATTGTCCCAGAACCAAGCAAAAACTCAAATCACAGAAGCAGCTTCTCACGCTTCAGAAGTGTATTTTCTTCAAACCATGCTAACCTCTCCCAAAACAAGAAAAAAAACCAACAACAAACCAATCTAGAACAAAGATCACTGAGGAACTCAGTGAATCATAGTTAAGTGTTCCAGACACCTTCAGATGTTTCTAGGTCTTGTCTCTGCAGGGTCATCGTGCTCCCCACATGGTAAGACTTTAACTTAGTCCTTGGAAAAGCAGAGGCATGTGTTATGAGACACTTCAGAGTCCAGAATTTCATTCTTGCCTATCAATCAGTAGTACAGTCCTCAAAATCAGCTGTCATACATCAGCCAACTCACAGTTGCAAAAGCAGGTACATCTACCAGAAAACATCCATGGGCAACCAATGCATTTAAATGACGACAGTTTAAAAATTAAAATCCAACCAAAACCGAGGATAATAAACAAAGATTTTTTTTTCTCCTTTTGCTATACAAAACATATATAGTCATTCCAGTTTCAGAGAAAACATTTCTGTACTACTTTTGTTGATAAATAGTAACACTTAAAATAGGAAGCTTTTTTTCCCCCTATTCTATCATATCCAACTGGATTGCGTTCATTAAATTTCATTATATCTACATCATTTAATTTAGGTCAACATGTCAAAGTAACCTAGAATCACGTTTGCTTTAAGTCGGTGAACATTATTCTCAAAGCTGAAAAGCCCATTTCAGGCTCAATGACAGAATCGCCTCCTACTTGCTCCACACAACACGAACTCAGAAGTGGAGAAGTACCCTCAGAACTAAGAAATTCACTACGATGTCAAGAGCTTATGAAATTTCTGTACAATGTATACCAACGGCACAACAGCAACTGTGGGAAGAAAATCTAGTAGTAAGCTAATTGTTAATTAATAATGAATGAATTAGTAATTTAAAATGTAATACAGTGGATTTTTTTTTCAGTTTTTGAGGCTTTTTTTTGTTTGTTTTCAGTCCGCAGAGAGAAAACCTTGTTATACAGAGGCAGAAGACGACTCCTGTTGGAGGGAGGCATCCGTCTCCCGTTCCTTACGTTCACCTGGGATCCTAATGATCAGCCCGCGCATGTCACACACGCATCCAGATTTCCTCATCTCACGTATTTTTACACAAGCTTAAAGCACATCTACATTATGTCATCTCAAAACATTACACTGTGTTCCAAAACATGCAGTATTTGGGCTCCAGCTGAAAAGCAGCATGCCGGTACCCAAGCAAAGCGGCTGGATGTTAACTCCCCGAGCACGAGGTGGAGAGGAGAGGTTGGGGAGCACCATCCCCAGCGCTCCGAGGGAACTCTCTCCCTGTAATTATAAAGCACTGTGTAAAATTTAAGAACAAAAGGCAACATCGACCCCTTGCCTGTGTGTATCATGAGGAAAAAAACAAAACGGTACCTGAGATGACACGTAACCTACTAAAAATATATCTAAGCAATGTGGTTAGGTTGCAATTATGTATCATCAGCATGGAGGGAGAAAGGGGAAAAAAAAAAAAAAGACTACTGCATTGTGAGCCCAATATAAAAAGCAAAGGAGAGGGGAGCAGTGGGAAATAAAAAGAAGAAAAAGCCTCCTGAGTTTCTCCTGTAAGAGAACAGCTCCGGAAGGCTTCACTGACACACATTACCATTTAGCACTAATGCTGCTTGGTGCCCTCTTATTATACTGCTATTTAGAGCCTGTTTGTGCCTGCCCAGAAAGGGACAACGTGAGCAGAAGTCATTTACACTAAGTAAGTACACAAAGGGCAGGCAGCTCCCAGTTTTCTTACAATTTACAGGAGAGGGAAAACTTTGCCCATGTCAGCAATGGGAATAGCAGGGCAGACTATCAAACAGCCTTAACAGCCAGGGAAACTATTCAGTTGTATGGGGCAGGACTGCCCATGATGGGGATGGACTCGGAGACAATTATTCTAAGGCTCTTACTATTGATTTATTGCATCATCTCGGGCAGTTAGCTCCTGGTGTTTCGTTCTTCTTATTAACAAAAACACAGATAAAGTTGGCATTTGCTAATACAAGAATACACAGTTGGTATAAAACAGAGAGCACATATAATCTAGCTTCAGAAAGTTATTAAGTTCTGTGAAATGCAGGCAATCCTAAACTGGAAACATTACACACACTGTAAGTAAGTCTTTGTTTTTTGTGTAATAATCACATCTGTGTCACTATTTCATAGCCTCTTGGCCTTGTGCTAGAAAAGTTACAAACATGTTTTGACTTCTGGTAGTGACACATGCGCTGCAGAACTGCCTGTTTCAAACCACAACAATATTAAACCTTCTCTCTGTGCAACCATCCTCCAAAGCCAACACAAGCCTTAATTTCCCAGAGCCAACACAAGAAAATTTTGCAGATTCTCTTTTCTACTGCTATTCATTCTCTCCCTCCCCAGACCCCTTATTCAACCTTGTAAGCAAGGGTAAAAAAGTTAGTGCTGCTTCTATAAACGGAGAGCATTTTGAGTTACTCAAGCTGACTCACTTCCCATGAATTTAAAACAAAGCGTTAGTCAAGTGACAGATTCAAAACAACAGTAAAAAACTCCACATTTAAATCCCAGTCCCTAGGTCTCCCTACCTACTAAACGACTGCCCAGGATTCCACATGAAGGGCTTATTTGCAGGAGTTATTCACCAACCTGATGAATCTTTCTTGCTGCTCTCTTCATTTCTTTCCTTCGTTTTATCGTCTTCTTCAGCCTCTCTTTTCCCACAAAGTCTTTTCTCTTTTCCCCCATTTTCTCCAACGTTTTTGACTTCTTTCTAAACTATTTTCTTCCCTTCTCTGTCTCCACCCTTCCCCAGGCTCTCTTCCCTTATCTCCTTTTCCTCGTTTCTGCATCAATTTAAGCCCCGGTGCTAGTCTCAGATGAAGTTCCTAGAATTGCTCAGGAGAAGACTTTGGCCCTTTTGTCCGCCTGCAGAGGAGGGAGCCCAGCAGCTGGAGAATGTGCAAGCAGCGCATTCCTGCTGTGCCCTTTGCTTGGCTTGCCCTTACATCTGGGCTCCAGCAGCCAGCTGAAAACCATCAGATCCTTCTCAGGGCCACACCGCTGCAAGCAGCCTTGGGATAGATACCCCAGCTGAAGAACAGCTACAAAATTACTCGTCAGACTTTACTTCAAAACAAAACAAAAATGCTAAGAAAGGAAACTACTTGCAAGTAACTTGCATCTTGTCTTTGAAGAGCCAAGGGATGTTGCACAGGATATTAACTAAAGATAAATTTTGGAATACAGATTCACGAATAAGGTTCACAGGTAAAATACAAATATAGACTAGTTGTTTAATACTTCAGTATTGCACTGCATTCACAGAAGGTTGCCAACATGCTAAATATGCCTGACAAGTTGACTGCCCTGAGCAAACCATAACTTATCTCAAATGCAAAGGCTCCCAAAAGCAGAACCTTCACCAGCTCTAGCCTGCAGATAATACTTCCTCATGCCCGTGCCACAAATTAACTCTGTCTCTCCCTCAACCACCAAAATGGGATGAGGCTTTCACTCTATGCACATACTTTTAAGATTACCTCGCCAGGCTATCACCTCAGCCTTAACCAAAGAAAACACAAAAATAAGAAAGATCCAATACATTGAGAACTCTGCAAGGACATAGACAAAAATCTAGTGGCTGGCCTGTGAAGACTGTGAAGATACATGTACATACAATCACACAGAGTCTATTTTGTATACAGCTCCATGGTATATTCACCGTATAAATGCCTTACTTTGGTTCACCCTGGACAAACAGTAGACATCAGAATATCCTCAGAAGAAAGGGGCCTTTCACAGTCTAATTCCTGTCTTTGGAATAGCTCAGTTAACACTGTACCTTCTCAAGAGATGAAGCTTTCAGCGTCATTTCATTCACTGGCCTGATTCTCAACACCGAAGTCCAACTGAAGCATGGCCATGTAACAAGAAAAGGCCATACAACGTGATCCTACAGTGTAAGTGCAGCCCGAGCTCTATTATTATTATCCAGAGTACCAAAGCAGTGAGTAGGTGCTCTCTGTGAGGCTGTAAACAATATACATTACTCTTCTTGAGAGACTACAACACGCCACTGGAATCATAAAAAAACCCACAAGAACCCACAGTTCGTACCCAAAACTAGAAAGTTTTCTACTTTCTTTTCTACTAGAAAGTAGAAAGAACTACAATATAAAAAGAGACTTTATTATTTGTAAAGAACATACCACATGAAACATACATTGGTAACAAATGGAATCTGTTCTTTCAGGGAGGAATTACAGCGGCCCCAGGTAAAATAACGAGAGAAACACATTTTTGGGGAAAGAGAAAGCCATGTAATCCAGCCTTCCACTCGAGAGAGACAGCCAGTACGAGGTCATTGGACACCACAACTCTCTGCACTTGGCTGCAGTGTGATGGAAAGAAACCTTTGCCAAAAAAAAGACATGTGAAGCAACAACCCAATTCCAGGCTGCTATTAAATTGTTTAAGTACAGAGGAGAGACGAGGAGCAAGACCCCCCGCAGCTCTTTTAGAAAGGATGAGTACTGCAGCCAGCAGTACTTAGCCAAATTAATTGAGAACTGGAAATAATAGCATAACATGAAGTTTAATATTAGCAAAGCAGCTAGAAAGCTGATTTCTAGGAGCACCAACTGGCCCGACCCTATTTTAAAAACTTCCAGTGAAATATTGCTGCAGCTACAGACACAAATGAAGCAACAGACATATTAATTTCCCTTTCTTGTGCGCAGCTATTTGGCTTTCTTGGGCAGTGGCAGCCAGCATTCACAAAGCAATTTCCAAACAAGCCTCTTCGATTAGAAGAGACAAAGAATTTCACAACAAAGTTTCAAAATACAATAAATTATTTACCTCCCGGAGAGATGCTGGTCTATTTCACTGACTAGTTTGGTGAATTGCCTTTTCTACATGAAAGCTTAAAGAGGCACTTATGGAAACAACCTGAAGTACTGCCACACCTGCTGAAGAGCTGGGTAATTAAGGTAGAATGTGTTAATTTGGGCCAAAATGCAGTAGCTACTACCCCTTACCAACAAGATACCCACATATATTCCATCCTCAACCTCTGTTTCCACTTTCTATCTTTCAAGGCACTACAGAAGTTCTGCTCTTATACAACACCAAATGATAAACATCCTCATTTCTGCCACCCCCTTTCCCCTCATTACACCGACACTTGTTTCTTTCTTTTGTGCTGAATACTAGCAACTGCTTTCCCCATATTAAATTAATAAATATAAGGAAAAGGGAAGGTAAAGTACACAAAAGAAAAAGCAATATATTTGAAGACAGTAAAAAGCTAAAAGACACAACACTCCACTTTTCTCTAAGACAGCTGATGTCAAATAGGCATTTGATCCCTAGGCTCTTACCAAATTGCTAAGACACAAATGACCCCTCCTGCAGGCACCGTTACAAATCCTGCTGACAGAGGTCCAGCTGCAATTCAATACAGGAGATACACCAAAGCAGCACCAGGAGGCTTAATTCCTTACACCTCTCTACACCTTCACACCTTCTCTACTTTGTAGCAGCCCGGAATTTGCAGCTGTGCCAACTTTCAGGACACTCCAGTGAGATTTTGTATAACTGGAAGACAAGGTGCTGACACATCCAGAGCAAGATGCGATGAGAAGCAATGCACCTCACTGAACACACCGGATTTTTCTCTTCTGCAAGAATATTCGCTTCTGGTACAGAAAAGTCAGTACAAGGTCAGCAAAAAATTTCAGGTCCTGGGGGCGGTGTGTGTGTTCTACAATAGCAAAGCAATAGCCATACCGCAACGGCTGTGCCACCCCAGCCTTCCCCGTGTGCCAGGCATGTGGGGCAGAGGAGCTTTGCCAGGAAACACACCTTCAACAGACCTGCTGGTCCCTGCGTTACGGATCCAGAGGCACCGATCGCCGCCCAGCAGAGAACATCACAGCTTCACACGGCAGCCCCAAACCTGGCTACGGACAACCAGCAACCCAGGTCACGGCTGCCAAGGCATCTTCTGTCTGTTAGCCAAGATACTACGGTAATTCTGCTTGTTCTTAGATATTGTATCTAAAAAAGGTTTAACCCTAAGACAAAAGCTTTGAATCCCGGCATGAGTCCTCAGCGTAAGATATTTTATAAAAATTTGCCTTTCAAAGGCAACATTACTAGCAACCCCAAAAAGTGTGGTCAAAAGATGGTAACTTCATTAAGTTTCCCAGAGCTGTAGATACTCAACACAGCAAGCAACCCAGACTTCAGAACCATTGTCCCTGCTGGTGAATAAAACGTAACATCTGGAAGTCCCTAAGTGCTCCCACTGAGCAGTGTAACTGAAACCAGAATTTGGCCTGGCATCTTCAAATCTTAACTTCAGTATCTTTAAAAGATCATCTTTGCAGATCTGACTGCATTTGCCTCAGATATCGAATCAAAAGCCCTGATGAAATCCAGCAGCAGTGTGTTTCATCAGTCAACAGGAAGTCAGACTCACAGAAATGGCAGACAGTTTTTGCTGCCTCACAACTGAAGTCTTGATGTTCTAAAGACAGACTGAGTAAAACATAACTCAAATGTCTGAGCAGTAATTAAAATACTATATTCTTAAGTTAGCAATACAAGATCTGTTAGCAACACCTTAAAAAAACCACTCTCCTCAAGGAAACTAGACCATCAAATTCAGATTTGCTACATCAGACTCATTCTCTGGGTTTTCTTTGCATTCTTATAGCAGAGAAAAATATACTTCTAATAGAATTTCATTTACAACACTTTTAAGATGCAATTAGAGAACACAATAGTTCAGCTGGTATATGGATTTAAAATATACTCTCTTAGGGGACAACTACTCAGCACGGTGTCTGGGCAGAGCCCAAACCGAGAGAGTTTCTAGAACTTTTCCACCAAAACTTCATCAACTTCATGTCCTGTTTGACAACGGGCCAAATTCTGATCTCTGTGTGCCCAGAGGGCAAGACAGTGCAAATCTGCCAGCAGCAGTTGTGAAGACACTTGAGGATTTGACAGGGGCTGACAGCACGTACAACCTTCATGGGAAGTCGGGAGAGAAAAGTAAGCTTCTACCAAGCTTTCACACGTCAGAATGCGTTATGAAGACCTCAAAGCTGACTACAAGAGCGCTGCGAGTCCAGTGAGGTACAGAAAACAATTCCCACTTGGTGCACAGATAGCTAGGAAGCACGAACTGGCTGCTGCCCCCGAGCAGAGCGGCCGTTCCAGCGCTGCTCGCCACTTGTAATGGGCAAGGCCCCTCAGAAGATGGAAACGGCCACTAACTTTATGGGAAGAGAGTTCCAGAATTGTTTCCCATTTTACGCAGAGACAGCGTGCGCTGCCTTCAGGCACCGGCGTGGGGTAAACTTTGATGAGTGGCGACATTTCACTCACAACTTTCCCTCTTTCAGTTTCTTAGTCTATTTCACGAACTGTGTTGCCTGAAAAACTACAAAAGGAAAATATTTATCTGAATGTCATGATTCACAGTAATGATATGCTTAATCATCTAAGAAGGACTCATTAATCTCTCATCACATGTAGCTTTAAGTCCAAAGGGATCTTAATATAAAAAGGGCTAATAAGTGACTCATAAATGGCTAGTGATTCGAAAAACCTAACGGATGTTTCTCTGTTCGCTAACAACTTGCTGTCTAAGTTTTTACATACAAGCACGTAAAAAGAGAAATTACTGTTAAAGTAGCGCGGGAGCAGTTTGCAGCCCTGTTACGGGGGCTGGAGCCTCCGGCAGCGCATTTTAGAAGCGAATGTTACCACGAAGCCTGGGGTCTGTGTTTCTGAGACATTTTAGGCCCCTTCCATGGGGTCCCCAGTGGAAATCACCAAGAGGGCAGACGTGTCGCCGCAGTTACGGTCACATACCAGCATCTGGCTGCGGGGTACCGAAAAACCACGTGACTGAGGATAACTCCGGGCGCCCGGTCCCGTACCCCGGAGCGCACCGGGCTCCTCACCGGCCCCGGGGTCTCCGCGTTCCGCTCCACCTGCCCGCGCAAAGCTGGCTCGAAAGGACAGGAGAACGGGGGACGCTGAGGAGAGGACGCCAGCCAGCGGAGAGAGGGACACCGGCAGCCGCCCGCAGCGATGAAACGGGGAGGAGCGGGCGGGAGGCGCGGCGGTACCGGCGAGTCGCCCGGCGCTCGCCCGCAGAGCGGGTTACGGGCCAGCGCGGCGCCCGCCGCCCCGCTCCGGTCCCCGCCGCGCCCCCGGCTC
>JAOXJM010000052.1:19295915-19317437 GCA_026413425.1 Tringa solitaria | reverse complement strand
GGCAACACTTGAGTTTTTGCCAGCTGATTAGTCACGGGTGGGAGATAAGCTCTGCCCTGTAAATGGTTTCCCACCTATAGTGCTAAGTTACAATTAGATGATTAAAGCAGAAAGAATATTAATAATCCATTAATTCTAAAAACCCAATTCACTTGTCATTATTTATTCCATTTTACATTCTGTCTTTTATCCTCAACCTGCCTCGGTTTAGATAAGGAAGTCTTTATGTAGAAAAGACATGTATGGTCATAGGGGCTGTAAGAGTTCATCTAGTTTACCTTCCTTTTTGGAGGCAGGGTCAAGAATACCTCCAAGGCTTGATATTGTGTCCCTTCCCTCCACATACCCTCTCCCTTCTTTTCTTCCTTGACTAAACTCTAATTTTTCTCATCACTAAGACATTTACATTAACTTGGTGTTCCTATCTAGGTGGTAGACCTACATAATCTTGGTGTTCCTATCTAGGTGGTAGACACCCCTGCATCTTTCTGCTGCTTGTCTTGGAGAGTTACTCTCCAATTTCATATTTGTGCATCTGATTTCTCCAAAATGCAATGCTTTGGACCTGGACTGGATGTCAAGGGGTGAATTTCAGACTGTTTTTTAAACTTCTGCGTACTGGTATCTTCTGCATCAAAACACTTGCAAACCTTCCCTGCACAGCATCATCTACAGATGTTAACAGATAATCTTTGTTCTATTTTTATGTCACTAGTGAAAATATTAATGACAATTAGGCTGAGGACAGCGCTCTCTTGAAATTTCCTCCTGTTTTATCAAACCAAGTGATATCTAACCTTTAGAGTTTTCAGCTGGTTGTGTACTCAGCTAATGATCATTTCAGCTAGACCATGCTGCTTTAGTCTGTTTATGAGAATGTCATGTGGGAATGTGTTATGACTCATATCAGATATAGCACAACCCTGCTCTGGAAGGCCAGTTGGTCTGTCAAGGAAGAAAATTTCACTGTCTAAATGCAAATGTTTTGACATATCTATTGCTTAGGCAATCTGGATACACAGAGCACAGAGAAGAAAAATCCCCACAGATTTATATTCCTCTCCCAAGTACCAGTACCTCTGGTACTGCCAATACCTCTAGTTTCTCATACCCTCTGTCTCAATCCTTATTTGATGGCTACACAAAAAGGCAATAGTATTCCAGCTTTCTGTTGCAGCAGCGAAATAGAGACTTAAGGTCATTTGCTCCTACTCCTGTGACCAGCCTTACTGCCCACACACAAGTGCAGCTCCAGAGCCTCCCTGCTTTTAAGTGACAGACACACAGTCACATAGTAATAAGGGACTGAAGAATCCTCAGGAAAAGTGGAAGGGTGCCACAGATGGCTGTGATGTCTTGGTGCCCTGTGGGCACTCCGGTCTGCAGGCTGGGTACCTCAACCCCACAGCCAGAGATTAAGGGAGCTATTCTGGGATAAAGGGATTCAGATGAACTCACCTTAACAGTAAGATGATCTGAGAGTTCCAGCATTTCAGATGAGTGCCCCAACCACTGAGCTGCTGGATAAGGCATGCATCCTACTTCCTTCTTCCTTCCCCTTTTGAGGGATGTTCTCTACAACAACTCTGCCCCAATCTGTCAGGCAGACTGGGCTCTGCAGGTGTAGACTGTGAATCCTAAAAGGGTTTAAGCATTCCTTTTATGCACGCGTACTTAATACCGCCCAGAATGAATTACTCTCAGGCATCTCAAGAAGCCAAAATGTGATGACTTGGGGCACTAGTATAAGTTTAGACAGCAGCAGGAGACTAGCAGAGTTAGTGTCTTCTGAATTTTAATTTTGTAGGGAAGTAGCAACCAGATACTTCAACTTTAAATGGTGCTAAATCCCATTGTCAGCCAGTGAGATTTTTATGCTGTGCTTTCTTTGCCTCATTTGGTGGGGGCACAGAGCAGCTTTTGGTAGACACTTCAATAAATCAGCATTTTGAAACAGAGTGAGGAAATCCAAGTAACAGTAAAAGCCACTTGGATTCATATCCTTCCCAACACAATGCAGGGTAAAGGTTCAGAGTGGAAGCAGAGGCCTGGAGGGGGAAGAAGGTTAGGCACAGGTTCCAAGTAGTAAAATGGGCAGAAACATCTAATCAGTGATGTACCTATACGAAGTAGCTAATGAAGAAGATACAGCAATAGACAAAACAATTCCTCTGGAACTGTTTTAAGGAATAGCATCAAGGAACAAACAGGTTCATTATGTTCTTGTTAAGGTCAAAGTCTGTCTATTTTACAATGAAAATTGAACATGTCTCCTATCGAGACCTCTGCATACTCTTTTTTTCCAGACAGTTTGTAGCTAGCACTGGATTTGCCCAAGAGTGGTAATAGCACAGAAGGGCTGAAAGGAGTCTAGTACAGCCCAGCTACTCAAGAGCTAAAGCAACAGGTGTTCAGGTTCCTAGAGACACTATATTTCTGTGTCTGGAAAACAGTGGGATTTAATACACTAGTTGAGGATTTCTGTAATAATAGTAATAAAAAAAGAGTTATGTTGAGAGATGAGGGCAATAGAACAACAAAAGGCCTGGAGTGAGCCAACTTCTATTCTAACAATGGAGAATTCAGAATTAGGATGGAAATATATCAAATACAGAACTCTTGTACGCTTAATGCAGGGGTGAGATCCTGTACTGCACCAGCAAGAGAATGTGGTCTGTTTCCCAAAGATTTTCCACCATATGATTTATATATCTGCACAGTTATCCTGCCAGAGAACTACATCCAGTCTGTGGAGGCACAGTAGAGATCAGTGTTTATATATGTGTTACAGCACTGCAGCACTTAGCTAGTATGTTTCATTACTGTAATATTTAGATATTCCTGTACATGAGTTTTGGAAGATCAAGGATTATAAGTCAGAGTCTAAAAAATATACCCTACTCTCACACACAGTGCCTTTATGCATATATAGGACAGTAACATTCAAGAGCTGTCCTGGAGGCAACACAAACATTGGAGAATAAAGTAACATACAATATGCTGGAAATAGATAAAAGTTTAAGAGCTCTTCCCAGTTATAGCTTTTCAAGTAGAAATATCATACACTTTAAAATTTTACATCACTTCCATTTAATACTAAAGGGAAAAAGTCAGACTGGTTAGAATTTAGAATGTGAGATATTTCATGTCTAGTTTTATACTAGGTACCACATATTACTCATGGTACCCCACTTCCTCCCAGTCTTTGCTGACTCACAATTACAATTGACTGCTTTTAGTCTATATTTAACCCTCCATATTGTTTATTATAGTATTTAAACTGACTGCCTACCCTATGGATACAATCAATTACCTTCTCAGCTTTTTATCTGATGTTTTCAAATTTTCTCTAAACCTCTGAAGCTATTTTCACATAAACGCAAATGCCACATGCACATACATGCAACAGAAATATTAGTATTTAAATCAGAAAATGACATTAATAATGGGGAAAAAATGCATCTTGTTCTTCAGTGAGGCATCTCCTCTTAACATGGATTTATATGAAAAAAAAAACCAAGCAGGAAATTACTTTCCCAAATGGTCTATATCAAATCCAGTACTTTCAGGTATGAAGGGAAGACTTGAAGGCAGGAAATTTGGCTTGGGGTTGCAGCCTGGGCATGGATTTTTATTGCGGATTCTAGCGAATGACTTTGGACCAGATAAAAAATCCAGTTAAAAACATAGCTGTATGACTTGACATAGAATACTTCAGCATTCCTGCAGAATGCCAAAATACAAGGATATGTTCAACTCTTTTTTTGTGTGTGTGTTCTCTTTCTGTATTTCCACAGAGATCTGAATTATTTTTGTACAGTGGTAGGGCTTCACCAAGAAACAGAGGAGTTCCTGCCGCTTACAGTATAGCCAAAGGAATGGGAATCAGGGGTTTGAAATCTCTCAAGAAAAGAGATTTCTGTTCCAATCTACTGTTTTCTACAAAATCAGTCCAAACGCAAAATACCAAAGGCAAAGTGAGTTTAGAGAGGACAGTTTAAGACACAAAATCTCTGCATACCTTTTGCTTAAGAAATGTGTCTTGAAACAAACACACCCCCCCAACTGAGGCCGCTCCTGTCCACGTGCACTATGTGTGCTCTGAGGGACATTTACACACACGGGGCACTTATCAACCTGAGCAGGGCTGTCTGGGCTGCTCAGGCAGCAGTTTGGCAGGGTTTGCAGGACCACAGCTTTGCACTTAAATCACCTGAACTCCACCTGGTTGCACGCTGGCTGGCAAATCCCTTTTTGGGAGCTAGCTTTAAATTCCTGCTGTGTTCAAACACAGCTAATGGTTTGCGGCCCCTCCAGAAAAGACCCACTGGCTTGGATTTTAATAGGCACAGTGGTGCCATCACTTGTTAACTCTTAATAGCCCCCAAGCAGTCAGAGATTTTAAACTACTTGGCACACTGTTTTCAAGAGGAAAAATGGGAAAGAAACACTGGTCTGTAATATCACAACTGCTTTTTCAGAATGGCAAACGTTAGAACATTTCTCTGGAGCCAGCGGCCTAGAAAAATGCACACATCATCTTCTGTACCAGATTTCCTGCATATTCTTAAGGAAGGTGCAAGCCATTACCAAGCAGCCCACCCACATGCTTTGCATTTAGAGGATATCTTTGCCTTCTATGCACCATTTGCAGGTATTCTTTTCTTTCACAGACTTTAATTTCCACCTATTTCCAAACTTGAATTCTATCCCATTCTCAGCTCTGTGGTAGAAATCAAAGTAATAGACAATTTTGCCAGCAAAATACACAGATCACATTGGTTGGGAAAGCTGGGCTGGGTGCAGAGCTGCCACAGCAAGGGAAAGAGAAGTCCTGCCACCCTTAGAAGTAGGAAGGGAGTGACACTCAGCGCCACTGCAGCTGTGGGCTCGCACCACTCCGCGCCTGGTTGTGACCTGCGGGTTCCCATAAGAGCCATTCTATAAGGAAGTGAAGAAAGGAAGAAAAGAACAAAGGCATAAAACATGAATTTTAAGGTCTCTCTCTAGCTTCAAAACTTCCATGCTTCACAGAGTACATTTGTTCAGATTCCACAAGTTTGATCCAGCAATTTTCCCCCTTCACGGTCTTAAAAATGCTTTCCATATGTTTTACATTCTTCTAATGTATTTTCCGTGTATATAATACATTGTCTATCCTATTTCTATTCAGCCATTTTGTCTAATCAGCAGGATGCTCTCTCTGATCCAATAATTCATTTGCCAGGATCAGGCTCAAAGTCCTGTTATCTAGGAGTACTCCTATTACTAAGAGTAATTTGCTAATATACTAAAGGTAGCACTGCAGATGCTGGTGTCTTTGCTTTTGCAATATTAATTAGCAAGAATCATATTCCACAATGCTCTAGGTTACAGCTGCCCCAAAACATATGCTTATAATTTCCTCCTGGGTTGAAACTTCTCCAGCATAAATTATTTTCTTGTGATCCCAATCTGTGTAAGTGTTCTGGTGCCCAGGACAGTCTGAAGTATATTGGATTGCATTTGTTTCAATTTAGCAGTCCTTGTTGATTAATAGCTCTTAACTCATCTCCTCACACAATTTCCTCCAAGTATTCAGATAATCCATCTTCCACTGCCAGCGTTAAATAAAAGCATCATCTTCCCTTTAGAGAATATCATGGAGAGGTTCCCACTCCCCAGAACTAATACAACATTTCATACCTCTGTCTCCTGGCTGTCCTTACCCAAGCCATTCACAGCTTAATGAACTTCTGCTCCCAGATCACTCCCCTTCAGAAGATTTTCATCTTCTAGACCATTCTGTGCAGAACAGACACTTAGAGGTCCTAATAGGGAAATAACTGGTTTAGTCAGGTTTGGTTCTTGGTACATCTCAGGCTCAGACACGGAAGCAGGTGGCGGGGCATGGAAGAACAGGTCATTTCAAGCATGTCCTGCCACCCCTGGCTGCCTTCCAGACTCACAGCGATTCTGCAGCTACAGTCACATGAGGCCAACTCTTGGAGCACACGGTCCACGAACCAGTTCATTAATGTTACCTTGCAACTTACTGCTTTCCACGCTTAGCACGATGCCAGACAGACAACTTCTTAGTATAACCCCTCAGACAGGTACAGGTTGCTGGCCTCAGTTACTTGAAGGCAGTCTTTAGGAAAGGAATAAGGTTATATGATGTATCTTGAGAAGGTCAGTGCGTGGCCTGAGCCAAACACCAATTAATAGTAAACCTATCACACAGAGCTCTCACTGGGAGGCCACTGCTAGACTGGCAGTGAAGTCTGACTGGTGTGAGGTGACTGGTAAGTCACAGGGGGTGCCATAACCCACAGCCCATGACCAACTAACAACAACCTCTCCAGAGCCTGCCCTCTCATCAACTGTATCTCTCCCTCCTAAGGAGAGCCTTGATTTACGGAGGGACTCCAGCCAGGTGCCCTGTGCAGACAGTCTGTAAAGAAAGATGCACAGGACTGCTGGTCTAGTCATTCCAAAGTGCGCCATAAAGTACAGCTACCTGGGGATGTAGATGCAAAGTGCCAAGTCCATAATTCCGCTTTGCACCTATTCAGTCATCCTTCTATACAGTTTCATACACTCAAGCTCCCATCATCACCCGGACCTATCAGCACATATAGCATAATTTCTAACGTTGAATGTGGATATTTTCCCATCTACCTATCATCTTTGTACAGGTGTCTTGTGTAGACCTTTGCTAGACACCCTGATTGTTAGTCTGATCCTAACATTTACCAGTCATACTCTTAAGCAACCATCGTTTCAGCTGTACGGCTATAAAAGTTATTTTCTTGTCTCTTAGGCCAGCTCAGCATTGGGTTTCCCTTTTCTACTAAAATCCATAAGACTTAGCAGGTACATGCCTTTGAGAATTCCAGTTCGTCTTTGCACAGCTTTTTGAAGACAAACTGCTAATGGGGGCACACAGCAATTTCCACGCACCTTAGTATTAAGGCACCTTACTAGAGAAAAACTCGGCTACCTTCTGTGCATATTATCATCCTCTGTAGCTTAACAGAGCAAGTTGCTCCTGAATGCTGAATGCTTACTAACCATTATAAAAGCTGATTTTATTAATCATTCTGCATAAATTCAGACAACTCACTGAAGCTCTGAAAAGAATTTAACAGCGAAGGAAACAATTCGTCATGTTAGTGACTTTACAATCTGTTCATCCTGCTGTGCTCATCAAACTTGACAGCCATTTTCAGAACCTGCAACTCATTTTGAGTTTGCATTATAAGAAACTTTCAAATATAGAAATGCCAGAATAGGAGAGCATTCCCCACCAAACAATGAGGCCATAAGTGCTGAAAATGGAGTGTTTAAATTATTTTAAACCTTACGCTTGGGTGGGGCTGAGGAAGGGAGAAGCTTAGTATGGATTGCCTGATGTGTAGTTCCTCAGAGCATCAGTAGGTTGCAGCAGAGTGTTAAGTACAACCTGACAGGAGGGCGTTAGAGGACAGGAGCACCACAAGACCCTGTCATGACACAACGTGCTTGAAGTCAACATGGCGATACAGAGCTGTCCGGGAGAATTTTGCGGAACAGGCTTGAACAATAAGAAGGTGGGCTTAAAATAACCATCAACTTAGAGCTTGCTTTATGTTAGGCTGCCAATGTTAGTCTTTGAGTCTCTTCGCCAGCCAGTGACATGATGGAACAACATCACTGATTTGGGAAAAGTGATGTTTCCTTTCATTTCTGTGGTACCAGCTCTGCAAGTCTGGTTTTGATTAAGGAAGGAGGATGCTGGGTTTGGATTCTTTTCTTCTTAGAATGCCACAGTGGAATCCAGCAATTTATGAGCGAAAGAAAACAAGAAAAATAAAAGCAATAGACTAATATGAGACAGTAGTTGTATAAAGCAGTCAACAACATAGATAAAAAGTAAAATTTGGCAATAATAAAACAACATAATCTAGCACTCCAATAATAAAGCCACCATACAGAATTGTTTCACTCTTGATGATACATTTGGATATAAGAAAAAACAGTATTTCAATCAAAGCTCCCAGCAGTTATTAGTGGGGTCTCTGTTCACTTCAATTGTTCTTTTTCTCTAATTTGATTGTAAATAATAACTCCACAGCTGTGTCTTCTGTAACCAATTGAATCTCTATAGGTTCCTATATTTAGATGGCATATAAGCATGCGCAAAAAGTAACAAAGACATAAAGAATACTGCTTGGCCTTTAGCAAAATCATACAAAAGAGCTAATGAAGCTCACTCTAATAAGCTTTGCTGAATGACCAGCTGTAAACCTTCATTTGTATTCCGCAACAGGAATACTCAGTGCAGATGAGAACGTTACCCTTCCTCTAAAGGTATCGAGATACTCCCTTTCCAAATTATCATGCCTCAACGGGCAGCACAGATTTCTTGCAAATTGAAAGCAATGCCATTGCTAGAAATGATCCTGTGCAACTGGTCAAAGGCAGATACTTCTCCATACAAGGAAATTTCAGGTGAGAAAAATTTTACTGGTCTTCCTAGTTTAAGCCAACTGGCAGGCTACCTAAAAAAATAATATAACCGTGCTGGTACTGAGAACAGCATCTTCCTTTTCACAATTTCTTCTCTGCCTACATCGTGCCCTCCTCTCAAGTCACCATCTCTGTGCTGCTGTGCTAGCAATAAAACCAGTGGGCAGAAGAAATTCCAGCCACAAGGGAGAAAGTCAAGACTTAGTGGCTCGTGCTTCTCTACTATCAAAATACGGAGCCCGTGACTAACATTGTTTTATCGGAACCTTGGCACGTCCCTTGTCCCGGTAAACAACTGGTACCCAGAACAGCCATGCACTGTGCTATTCAACAGCAGGGTTACCAACTGGTACCCAGAACAGCCATGCACTGTGCTATTCAACAGCAGGGTTACAGCACTGACACCTGCCTGAAAGCAAGACAAACACAGAAGGATACAAGCTCCTCTAAGGAGCAGGTAAATTATACCTGTCCACTGCCAGTACTGCCTAGTCCTGAGAAAACACAGAGCCAGAGCACACTAAAGGAGTGAAGGCAGAGCTATGGCTGCCCTTTCTCCAGCCATCCAAGGGAGCAGCTGCCAGATAAAAACATCTGTTACTAATTACTATATGACAATATTAGGGCATATATACTGTAGCATGGAGGAGTTCACTAGACTAGTTATCTGCAACTGCCTGGTTGTTTAGGGTGCCATCACAGCAAATAAAACACTGATAAAATGAAGTCTGTGGATGGCCACCAAAACTGTCAGGGGTCTGGCACATTTTCTTCTTTACCTTCTGCGGCTGAACATGGACTGTCTTGTGGAGCAACAGGAGAGCCATAATTGTGGGTATTTGCACAGACTGACCTCAATTGCTCAAGCTGGATTCTTGAGTGAGGAAGCAAAGAGTCCTAAGTTAATACACTTCTGTGTGCTAAGTTAGCAATGCTTTTTGCAGAAGACAATGCTGGCCAGGAGCCTAGCAAGACACTCTGGGCCTATTAAATGCTGAGGCAACATGGTGAACATAAGGAACAAACTCCTTAAATAAGGCAGCTACATTTAGATGGTAGGAGTTTTATTATTGTCTTCCACTTGGAGTTATTCCAATTGTACATAACAAGAATTGGAAAAGAGCCTGGAGAGAGTAGAGAATATAAAATCCAAAAAATAACATATTTCTGTGGAAGTTTCATCAGCTTCTATAGCAAAAAGGTGAATACTCATGTCCAAAGAGGCTTGGGTCAGTGGTTGACTGGAAAACACCAGTAAGGGAAAGTTTCCACCCACGTAGGTAACCTATTAAGCAAATATATCTTGAAGAAAATATCTAACCACTCTCTTTTAAGCCCAGAAAATACTGTTATTAGGCCTTCTACACTAACTACTAACTGAAATAATATGGAATTTCTGCTTCTGATGGAACTCTCTTCTCCTGGAAAATGCCAGCACTTCAAAACTAGAATTTTCCCCTTAAATAATAGCCTGGTAAAGAGGAACATAGGAAAGGAAGGTTCAGATCCCCTTCTGTTTGGGTCAGTGTCCTGAACATGAAGTCACACAATTTCCCTTACCATGTAGAATCTCTTACTTATATCTGCAACATGGCACTTAACAGGATAATGTTATTAAGTTCAAGGGCAGATTAAATGGTTCATTTCCATATAGAAACAGGAGTAAAAGCTACTCTCCTCTGCAAAAAGATTTTAGCTGTTGAAAGCTTGCAGGAGACAAAAAAACAGCTAATGGGAATTTAAAAGGGAAATATCAGACCTTTGTGAGTCATGGTCAAGCACATTTTGGTACCAGAATTGTAAGTTCAATGTATTTTTGTAAAAGGAAGAGATAATATTAACAGTAGACTTTATAGAGTCTGTCTCTCCTGCTTGGAACTGTTTCATTTTGGGTAGATAATTAAATATTCACTGAGCCAGAGTGAGAGAGACAAAGAAAGAGAGACTGGTGAACAGGAAAACCAAGGCAGAAAAACTCTTTCCAAAAAAAAACACATTAAAGGAGTCAGTTTCACTCCCATACAAAATTATGACAACATTTACACTATTTATTTATTCATTTATTTATTAAACCAATGGGTCAGCCTGGCTATGAGGCCCTCATCTGAAATCTTTACATACTTGAAATTCAACCGCCACAAACAAGGTAAAGTAACAACAGGAGCAGTATAAAATTAGTCTTGCTAGAGTACTCAGTTCTGGTTACCATACCAGTACGTATGTCGTTTTTCTGGATTTAAAGTAAACAGAGAAGGATCAACTCGCCTCCCTTTAATTTTGTATAGATCTTTAATAAAGCTATATTTATTAACATGTTCCTTGCACTGCCTTTCAAACTAAGAATAAAATTGTCCCTCATCCACAGGGTAAAATCAATACAATGTAAAGTTAAAAAACCAGCCCCTTTCATTATGAAGGGTAAAAAATAACAATATTAATAAAATAACTACAAGAGATGAAAGAGAGCTTTATTCTACCTCTTTCAAAAATAAATTATTTATTCAAGATGTGCATATTTTCAAGTTACATGGTTTCCCTTGATGAATATTCCAGCATGTTTCTCCAAGTCCTGGTTTAGTGAGTATGACAAGATGTTCACACACTTTTTACGGTAAGGAAGAATGCCAAGAATATAGCTGAAGAGGCCAGATTTGTAATATGGTAGGAACAGTCCGGGAATTCTGTCTTATTTGTTGGCAGCCAATACCAGATTTCCAGCAGAAAAGACCTTCCATCTAGAATTAAAACAACTCTCCCATAGCTTCATAATGAGAACATATTTGTGGCCATTAGAGGCAATAGTAATTCTTCAAAGACTCCTTGGTACCCACACAGACCCTTGAGAAACTTGAGCTCATTGATGCTTAATAAATACATTAAACTGATGTTACAAAGAAGATGGCCACTGATGTTTGGGGACTTATGCTGGCCACGAGCCTCTCAGGAGAGACACACAGCTGTAGCTCAGGAAGAAAGCCTACATACTGGCAGACTGGGAAATGAGACAGGAGAGTCGGACACAGAACAATGCAGGTCAGAAGGGAGGCTCCAGAAATGTAAACCAGAGATTTGGCATTAAAATACCAGATAGGAAAAAGGGAGTGAAAACCACTGAACCACATTTTACTCTTAGCTTCAGTGGTCAGTTGGAGTGATAGCAGTTCATTCCGTTTACCCTGGCAGCTTGCTCCCAGTATAAGCAACACGCAGCTTAGGGTACCTACTGTTCAAATGTGCCAAGTGCTTTACAGTGCACATTAATATCACTCCTAGTTACTTTCAAAACTGGGAAAGTACAGCCTGGGACAAAGAAATGCTTTGCCTTACATACTGGACAAGTTACCACAGCTGGAATTCAAGTTTCCCCAGCTGAACCTAGGGCTCTCCTCCCTTTGCCTACGTGCTCTGTGAGTGGGAATGCTTTGAGTGTACAGAAGGAAGAAAAATTTTGGAAATTAGTTAAGCTTCAGTCCCTGCATCGATATCCACCTGTGTGTGCAAATAGAGAACACTGAACTAGAAGGCACTATAGGAGACTATTGCCAGGTTCGAAAGGTAGACAGATGCTCCTTTGTCTGGCACATGCCTCCTTGCCCCATGCAGGATCAGTGTGTGCTGAGCTCCTCCAGGGTAAGGTGTTCTCCCACAAGAACCAGACAGTTCAAAGATCCCACAGACCAGTCCTTGGATGGCCAAAGAACATTTTGGATTCCCTGTTGGTTTTTTCCACTTACAAGCCTAAGGCCTCCATACAAATATATACTTTAAACCAAGTTTGAAGCACAACAAGGATTTAAATATATTGCATTACACTCTTTGGACTGCAGAACACTGAAATAAATCACAAATGCCTGTAAGCAAAACTAACCAAAAGAAGATGCTACAGTGTTTCAGCCATAGAGAGCTTTTACCCATGTACTGGTACAAAGTTTCTCACAAGGTGGTCTTCACTGTGATGTTGACCTTCAGAGAGATGTAAAATAAACAACACATATCAATTAACAAGTCAAATACTGTTATACATATAGTAAAAACCTCCATCAAAAATAGTTTTATGGAGAAATGTGTTTCTCCAAAAAACATCAGGAAAATTACTAAACCTTTTGGTACTGTATAAAGAGAGGATCCTCTTACTGATTGTTGTAGGTTCCAGATAAGGCAGTATCTGCAATCTACAGCTGTAAGTGTAGAAAATTAGACATGCAGCAGCTGAAAGCTACAGATCTCTTTCCAAGAGTTACATTCATATTAGGTATATAGTGGAAGCTGGCATACAAATCTTGCTCAAATAATTGATAAAAATGTACATCACACTTTAAACATACTGGGCCAAATTCACTCTGAGTTTAACTCCATCTCAACACCTTCTTCAAAATGGTAGGGAGATAAATAAGTGGATACTGTTAGAGAGCTGTTACACTGTGTGCTATAGGGATACGTGTAGACAGGCTGATTGACAAAGAAAGGGATTTCAAAGCAAGAAAGTTGCAGGAACAAAATGGGAAAGGGAAAAAAAACATACTGAACAATGCAGCAGTGAAATACAACACATTCATAAGCATTACTTTCTCATTCAGAGAGCAATTTGCGCTATTCTTATTAGAGATGCCAGTCCTGCAACCCAGAGTGCAAATGGTAAAAAGGTACAGTAGGAAAGAAAAAAAGAAGATGGGGAATCAGCAGTAAAATTAAAACCACTTCAAAACTCTGTAGGAAATAAAACAACTCCAAGTACATGTTAGTATCATAGGTTCCCCTTCTTGGGAGCACCTTTATAGGTATTCCTAGGCAAAACAGAACTTACCTAATTTGGTCCTCAAAAATGCAGCTGTGAGAGGGTACAGGTGGGATTACCCTATATAAAATCTTCTATGCCTAGAGGGTTAGTTTTAGCTCTACTTTTTTTATCCTCACAAGAGCCTGCATGAAATAAGAAGTGTGTGCTGGGGACTAAGGTTTCCAGACTAAGATGCTGAAAGAACGTATGTTTGTTTTGTTTATGTTAACCTCTTGTGATAGTTTGGTGATATTTTTTTATATATACTTGTATGTTATAAAATATCCCAATATAATTTTTTTATATATATATTTATATACAAGAATAGTCATCATTCAGAGGCAGCCCCCATGTCAAGTACCTGAGACACTTCTCATTTCAGTCATTGCAGAGAGGATACGAGTCTTCCCAAAGTTTCTTTACAATAAGCTTTTGAGAGGGCTGATTTTTTTTCAGTTTTTTGAAATATCCTAGAACTGTGCACAATGGCAGAGAGGAAATTATTAACCTCTCAAGTCATTCTTTCATTAGAATTTCTTTTGAATTGCTGAGCTTTCTGATTGCTCCTTAAATTCCCATTGAAGTTGGCAAGAGCTGCAGGCTCTCAACTGGCTGGGAAACAGGCTCTTAAACAGCACAGAGATCAAGAGTGGAGTAGGGAAGAGGATCCTGATTTGATTCAGAAGGCGATAGGTGCTGTGGATGCTAAATGCCTGCATGTATCTAAAGAGAGAGGACAAGTTCAGAGCAGAAAAGTCCATGGAGGATTAACTAAAGACTAGAACCCCCTTCTGCCTCAGTGAGCTCCTGAGCTGCAGTTTGGATTAGGTGGAACTTTGGTTTGGCTCCATGTATCTGTTCTTGGGCTCATTTTGAGTACACGCTGGCAAGATCATATATTTCATTTCAGCCAAATCTTATCCTGACTTAAAGAACTGTCTGGTAATTTCTAACTTCTGTCTTTAACTACCTGTTTGATGTTGTTTTCTATTTTTTTTCTGATTATTCAGCTTCCCTCCCTCTCCCATTCTCATAAAGTAAAACTAAACACAACCAAATACTTTATATTTGAGAGCAGCGGAGCGAGGGACCATGCTGGGTTAGCTTCAAAAAGGTAAATGAGAGTGTAAGATGATGAAATGAGTCATATGGGGAAAGGATGCCGAAGGAAGACCAGGGGGAAGTTAACTCAGAAGCGGCAGGAGGAATGAAAAGGAGAGGCAGGCGAGACCAACAGCCAGCCTACTGCGACAGCAAGTTAGATGGGAAAGAATTAAAACAAAAGAATGAAAAGTATCCAGTTAGAAAGAGCTGAGACGGGGCCCGTCGTGCCTTCACCCCTGCCTGTGGGGCAGCCCAGCTGCCGTCTGCCTGCACCTAACACAGACTGGTTTCTCCAGCCAGGTACCGGCAGCGTCTCAGGAGCCAGCTCCCCCTCTCCCACCTTTTGCCCCCAGCAGCCAGGTTCCCCGGAGCGGGCAGCGCTGCCTGCGATCCCTGACCAAAACACGCAGAAGCCAGCAAGGCCTGAAGTGCTTTAACTTCTAGCATTTCTCTACACATTCTTTACACGTCTTCTCCTCTCTTTGAAGGTTCTTGCTTGATTACAGCACAAAAACTGGCCTCTATAATTCAAATCAGAAAACAGCATCGGCAATAGAAAGAGTAGTTTGCTGCGCACACCGAGATCTACACTGCACGTATTTCCACGTATCAGCAACCCTGTGTTGTCTGAAGAGACTGACACCTGCCTCCTAACCACTTGCCCCAAGACAGAAATAATTTTAATTCTTTACAAACTACCTTTGTACTCTTCCTCCTCTATGGACTAACCAAATTCTACAATTCATATTTTCCAGAAAGTGTCTATTAGTAAAACTGTGACTAATGATCCCCTTGTCCTAAATCCTGCCCTTTTCACACCATCTTCATTTACTTTGGCAGCTTTCAGTCAAGCATCTTTGTAAACATCTCACATCGTACTACTTTGTTTTCTTTTTATCATGTATTTTGAATTATGGACACCTGTCACACCAGGTTTTTTATGAAGAAAGCCAACATTAGGTGTAACTGATACAACAAATCTCGTGATGATGAACATTTGCTGCACAAAGCGGGGCTGCAGCAAGCACAAAGGCCAAATCATAACAAGAGAAATGAGAAAGGAAAGTGTATTTTTGCTTCTGCCTCTTTCTTACTCTGCTTTCCCAATAGCAAGGAGTCTATGGTTATTCACATCTACCTGCTCTCAGAGAGGTGGATTTTTGGTTTGATAGCTGAAAGAAAAATAACCTCTGAAAGAAATTTGATTCAACGTTAAACATTTTAGATACTCTCAATAAAAGGAAGATGGTAAAAACAGTTAATTTGACTCAAAATTAGATATTTTCCTTATAGTTGTAGAGCCTCATTAACCTACTGATATTACTTAAGTCAGACATTCAAATGACATCTCAAATGCTAAAATTAAGTGCTTTGTCAGCTCCAGAATGAAAGTCTAAAATTGTAGAGTTCCCGCTTCTTTTTCTTAAAGGAAATATTTGCCAGATTTGACAAGCATAGTTTTGGCTTTCCAGATTTGTTTTGCTTTTTTGAGAATAAGTATTCATTTTAAAATTACACCTGTTATGACAATACAAACAACTTTTCACTCAGCCACATCTTGCCACGTGAATGCAAGTAGCTGCAAGGAGACCAAACAAAAAACAGGGGAAAAAAAGGGAGCTAAAGTTTACTGCTGATCTGGCTTAATCCTTGAGTCTCACTCCTGCCTACAGATAATCAAACAGCAAAATATAAAGAGTGGCAGCATGTGCACCTGAAGACGGTAAAGCTGGTTCAGAGTTTGCAGACACGTCCTGTGTCTATAAATCTCAGCAACCACTTTAGGAAACAGGAGCTGAATTTTAAACTGGTAACAAAATTTAACAGGGGTGAATATCTCAGAGCAGATGTCTGTAAGCAACAGTGAATATTTTTCTAAACATGGCCTTTGTTTCAGGATGACAAGAAAAATCAGAAACAAGGTAAATTTCAGGTGAATTTTAAGTTGACATGAAACAGATGTTTTTTTCCTAACTAAGCTTTCTGTTCATGACAGTTTAAATACCCTGTCTATAAATTTAAGTCTCTTAAATTACTAAAATAACATAATATTGCTCAGGACAAAACTCAACATAAGAATATCCAGTGAATCCCCATCTGTTCAAGAGGAGAATGCTAATGAAGACTGAAAAAGGCATTTGCACTTTTATTTTGTTTTTAGTTGCTCTTTTCATCTATTCATAAATTGCAAATGAGAGAACTGGAATAAACTGCCAGCATATTAAACTCATGCCCAAGACCTCCATAGCCAAGTACCCCACTTCTCCCTGCGGGTCCTTCCAGCTTTTTGGAGAACCCTCTTATTATCATTCCCACACTAGCATGCTAACACTTTGCAATTTGGCTTCTGGCTCCCATCCTCGTCTCTCGAATGTCTTTGCCTGTTCGCCCACCTCAAAGACAGCACATTTTATAACACTCATTAGGGTTGGACTGTGGCGATACAAAAATTGCATCTCCTCTTGGAACTCTTCTATACCTTAATAACCATGTGTTTGGTTCAGTTTTAAATGCGTAGACTGTGAGTGCGCAGCAGGAACACACGGCCTTTGTTGGGCTTGGAGCTCTGCACTGAGACACCACGAGGCAACGCCCCTGGGACGATTCAGTCTGGGAAAGCCCTGCTGGAGACAGTTTTGTTAAGCTGTATCTCTAGAGTGTCTCTCACAAAGAGATTTTTCTCTCCTTTTCTCTTATGCTCATCTCATGGAAATAAGGTTTCTACTCTTCATTAGAAGTACTACTTGTGTCCAATTCGCCTCCAGATTTTTATGTCCCATTACACCAAAACCAAGGGAAATGTCAGTAGAACCAGGTGAATATTTCAGTAGCATAAGGACACAAAATAAAAGGAAGATGACAAACCAAATTTACACAAACAGATGCTCACACTTAAGCTTTTCACAACGTTAGTAATTAAAAACCTTTGAGTTAAACAAAATATAGGCAGAGAAACAACGAATAGCTATGAACCTGTTCATTTATATTAAGATGGTGAGTTCACAACTGCTGCAGAGTTGATGGAGGGTGCGTTGGCTACTGCATCTTACCTGAACATCTGAAGACATGCTGTGACCAGCAGCAGGTCTGGGAGCAGCATCTGCCTGATGTCCTTCATATTCTTTATTTGTATTGTGTACTTAAACTACAAGCTGTGCCCATCAGGAGCTCTATCTTCCAAGCAGTTCATAGGCCCAGCACACTGGATTCCAGTCTGGGGTAAAATTCGCTAGAGCTTGCTATAACTCAGACTACAATAATAATTCCTATATTCAAAAGATTTTATGTTAACGCAATGGAAAAAAAATAGGTGCCTGTCTTGAATTTAGCCCATGGCTTTGCCTGAAGCTAAAATACATGCTAAGTGAGCTCGAACTAATAATGTCATCTCTGTGATTGCTAATGATTTAATTAAATGACTATAGTTACATTCAAATAAATATCTGAATCTCATTTTGTGAAGTACAAAAAATTGTTTTAATTAAACCTGATTACAGAAGTCATCTAAGGAAGCATTCTATTTAGTACTTCTGCACTGAAATGGAATCTATTAATCACTTTGATCTTCACATTTAAAGTACTACAAAAATAAGTGCCTGTAAAAGGAATTGTTGTCATGTTCTATAGAAATACAGTAGTACAAAAACCTATCTTAATGCAAAATTGTAGATGAAAAATGAAAGACTACCGAAGCTCAAAATTCAATAGTGCTCTTCCTGTGAATGTGAAATCGCTCAGATTTTTTACAGACAATGGTATATTTTCAGTTTTAGAAGAAAATATAAGAATACTGTTGTGTGTTCTACAGTGGAAATACAGTTGCTGTGGGAACCACCACAGTGAATTTCTATACAGCTGTATTTATATCCTCAAACAGTGGAATTAAAATAGTTTTCAGCATTCATATTTTTGGGTTTTTTTAAATAAAAAAATAATCCATGACAGTAGAACCTCAGATTCAAAGAAACACACTGCTCAACTCGGACAATTTGAAGCTTTTTCACTGGTCCTCACCAAAAAATATTGCAACCTAAAATAATTTAATTTCTTTGACACATTGACCTAGATAAGATGATTTCACAAAGCTGAGTTTTCTACCTAGACTGACATGCCTCAGTGCATTAAAGTAACTAGAAAAACAGAAGGCGTGTGTGTTGGAAGAGTCCGATTCTGCGGAGGCTGCTAGATTCCTTTTACTGCCATTAGGAGAGTCTGCGAAAAATAAGGTTTTTAAGACTTTAATACTAAACCCTTCCAAACTGGAACAGTATAAGTCTTTATCTTATGTACGATCTCCTTCCTCCAGGATAATTATTAAAGAGAAAGGCCTAAAAAGTTGGATACAAGAATTGCTATTAGATGAAAGAAAGTATGTTTTATTCAATTATATATAGTGGGTAATTCCTGAGCAACTTGCTCAAAATATTCAAATGTGGACTGGTGCAGCCATGATCTGACTGTGTATTGAGCATAGCTTGTTTTATGAACCGATCACCCTGTAGTTTTTATTACTCTCTCATGTCCTACTCTCCTGAATTTTGACTGTTCTTCCTGAGCTGTACATGTTATGGATTCAGATCTGGAAGATTCACATTTTCTTCACATAACTAGGGCATATATGCTCCTTTTTCTTGAATTCTGCTAAAGTTTTCCACAATTGTTTCCACAGCTACAGACAACGGCTGGATAACCACACTGCATCCTAAATGTTTACCTCTAAAGATACAGTCAACTGTAAACTCTTTTCTTTTTAAAGTAGTAATAAAAGCAGCTGGTGACGTCAGACAAGCTTAAATTTCTGCAGCTCTAACCAGCAGAACCTTCTCTCAGTAAAAAGAATGAAGGCTTTCTGGCATGCTATAAAATGAAATGTGAAATCTCAAACTTGTGGAACAAGATCTCAGCTGGTGTAAGTCTCTTCTGTCCCCACTAGTCTAGAAAATTCGATTTAGGCTGCCTAAGAATCCAGCCCAAGGTTTTCTTCTCCAGTTAATAGCTAGCAAATGAGATCTGACAACAGTAGGACCAATATGTTCCTACTGTTGTTCCCTTACCTTTTGTATCTGTCATTTACAAGTCACATTGACATATTTCCTCCAATAATAAGATTCTACTTTAATTTCCTATAGATTACCCAATTGATCTGGATTATATGCAATTGCAGTTATGGAGGCTAAAAACCTGGTAATTAGAGAGATTGCAAATGGAGACTTGTGATGATTACATCTTGAATACTTGTTTCCTACCTTTTCTACTGTAACTGGGTCCCACTATTAACACTTCTGGCAAACATTTAAGACCATTCCAAGTATCTAGCTTATATTTCTACTAGACAACACATTCTAATCAGACCATTAAAATCCAAAAACTGAAGAGACTTATTGACAAACAGAACCAAAATCCTCCAGACACCCATCTTCTATAGCTCCTCTACTGACACTGCCAAGTGAAGCCAATAGACAAAATAGCACAGTAAAATTATATCATTTGTAGTCTTATTTCAGAAATTTAATGTGTCCCCATGGCTGCTATGCATTGAAATAAGAAATGACATAAAATAACCCCAACCAAGAAACCTTCATACAGACAGTGTCTTACTGACAAGATATTTTATCTTTTTCCTGCATTTCGTGACTACGCTGTTGCCAACTCTCTGAAGACATCGCAGAAGACATATCTAGACATTCCAGGGCCCTTCTGTTGATCTTTGCATTGGCCTGAATCTCCTCTTGACAAGAGCTTATCAGCCACCTCCTCCCTCCCCCCTGCCCAAACGTGAACTTATGACATTGCTGTGATTCTGAAATCATTTCCTTTGTCCATACTCCACCTTCACAATGTATCCTGTTAATTAAATCATCCTTCTGATACCAGAGCAGTACTCCATCTATCTGAAAAATTGCAGCTTTGGCCATTCCCACCACAGACTGAAAAGCCATATGATGTTTATTAGCATGCAGCATGTGTCACTTTGAGTTGGCTGGGAGGTTGATGGAGTTAACTTGAATGCCATACTGGTATTCTCACTGGCAGATCTCCAGTTCCTCTTTGCCACCTGCAAACCACATCCTCCCTCAAAGAGGATGCTCATTTCACCATTCCCTGTGTGAACACCAGCTCCTGAACATATTCCTTTTCCCCCCTTATTTAACGGGTATGCAAGGCAGTCATGGAGAGAAGCAAAGGCTTTGTAGAGCTTTCCAGCTGAATAACTTCAAATTGTTGAATAGTTTACTAAAGTATAGCCCTCATTTAACTAAGCAGAGTCTCTTAGTATTTCCTGAACAAGTCCTTTTTGAACTTATTTACTTCTAACTATCAGTCCATTACAAGTATGGCTGTAGGTTTTCATTCAGCTTACAACAGGAGAATCAGTGCTTCATCTTGCACTTTGAGTTGAGGAAATTCTTTAAGAAAATGATGAGTTTTCTGAAAAATACAGGTTCAAGTCAGTCAAAATGATTGGAAATTTGAATTTGTCGAGCTGTTTTGAAGAAAATGGTTGGAGTAAGAACTAAGAACATTTAGGAAATAAAATGGGGAGTGTTTTCATTTCAAAAGGAAACACTTGATACATAAAACCAAAATAAACACTTTACCAAACAAATCCATTCAACTGAAAGTTCAGGGGGCTTTGTTTTGTTTCTTAATATTTTTTTTCCCCAGTTTAATCAGCAAACTGAAAGCTTATCACTTAGGACAGCTCTGCATTCTTTATTGTTGTTCTACTAAAAAGTAGGAATTTGTTTTAAAATTTCCAAGCTTAATCTTAGCTTGCATTCCTCCCCAGCATTACGATTTCTTCTGTCTTTTTATCCAGTGTAGTAATCTTGTCATTTAACTGCTTCCTTTTTCCTTATGATCGGAGTATTCCTAAGCAATTTGAAGCTTCATATTTTAAGGCCTTTCTGTTGTATATCATGATTTCAGCCCTTAGATTTAGTGGCATTTATTAGAAATTGTTAAAATGGCAGTTCAGCTAGAGGTGTTGCTTAGCAAGATTTTGTGTGAATGGTAAAGCAGGAATGCTTCCTCTTAGAGGACAGTGGAATAACCTCTATGATTCAATTAGCCATAACAAAAGAGATGCCTAGAATGAGAAAGAGCTACCTGAATCTCAAGTTTGAACAGTTCTTTATAGGCTAGTGCTG
>JAOXJM010000052.1:19273198-19291238 GCA_026413425.1 Tringa solitaria | reverse complement strand
ACTGTTATCTCATCCTTCCCTTTCTCTTCGGGTATTGGTGTATATCAGCAATGGTAAAAAAAGCTCTTTTCTTCCAAAGATCAAAAAATAATTAATATCTAAAATAATTGAAAAATCCACGATCTTTTCTTCAGTCATTTAGAAGGAACTGATTCAGTCGACTTCCACTCAGCATAGTTTTGGTGCCAAAACATTTCCAAAGTAATACACATGGGCTTTTAAAGACAATCCTGAATTTCCTCTGCTTATGCTCCAGCCTCATTGGATAAGATACAGATCTGAAGAGCCATGACTTCTGAATCAAAATTTGTGCCTCTACCAGTCCAATGCACAAATCCAGTAAGCCTGATGCTGGAAAGTTTTCAGAAAGAGCCTAAGGCTTCAGTCTGTACAGTCTGAGGTTTCTGTGGCCTTCAACAGATGGACAATACTTTGTTTATGCTAAAAAGAGAGGTCTCCAATTAAACACATCAAAAATTCCAAGATTCATTCACAGGACAATTAGTCTGGGGGAAGTTTTTTACCAAGGTTAGCTCAATTATTGAAATCATTAAAGACACTTTCAAAAGCGGATTTGGAGGAGACTCAACAAAATTTGACAAATTAAACCAAAGCTGGTGTTTCTGCCAGGGGACTGCTGGTGGAGGCATGTTCTGACTGTACAGGAAGAGTGCTCACACAAGAGCAGCCAGTATTCATACCAGAATACCTCACACAAATGGATCAGGAACAAACTCAAGTGGAAGAAGCAGTACTAGCAATGACTTTGATCTGCGAACATGTCAGTGAATATTTGACTTGGCTTTTACTCAAGGTCCTCCAAAGCAGAAGGTCCTTGTGGCATTACTGAGTCCCAGGTAACAAGTAACTTCCATTTATAATTCAAATATTTTGGCTACCACTGATATGACTTTCTTTTGCCTTTGGACATATACAAGGAAAAATCACTTGCAAGAGCAAGTGCTTTATCTAGAATTTCAGTAGAGAGCTACAGGGATGTAACAAGGGACAAAAACCCCAAGCTTTTAGAAAATTATTTTCCACAAAGGTACCTTCCAGTCCTTGGCTGCAGCTAGTATACATTTGTTTTTCTGGAAAGGCCATGTACACTATTGTAGCTGATTACTTTCCCAGATATATTAACTTGGCTCTACTTACAAAATTATCATCAGCTCTCTAATGTCCACAGTTGAAAGACAAAGTTTCTCATGTCAGGTAAAAGGCCCCAATTTTCCTCTAAAGCATTCCAAGTGTTTTTCCAGTATTTAGGTTTTCATCACTGGTTCTTTATGTCATCCTCAGAGCAACAGAATGTAGAGACAATAGTGACAGCACTAAAAAGACTTCTGGAAAAAAAAAATCACGAGCCCTATTGCTATATTCCTGACATACTGCTGAACAATCCTCACAGCGCAGAAAAGAAGGCTGCAGCTCCCTGCAAAACCAGGGACACCAAAAAAAAATTTGAATGGAAGGAATGTAAAAAGCAAGCAAGAATTGCTCAGAACAGCACTGAATCATGGAGCTGGCACCAGGGAACAGACTGAGGCAGGAATACCCAGGCATTCGGAAACATTCAGAATTTGGCACAAATTTCCATTTCCTATGTAGTAGGATCTTTTAAAGCATTGCTCTGGAGGAACGAATTTCATCTTTAGTATTTTCTAATGAGAAATGGAGAGAGGAAAAGGCTTTGAATCTCTCTTAGGAAATGAATCACCTCCTTTAGGCAGCTCCACACAAACATTAACCAGAATCAGAAGCACGGCCTGTCTGTCCTTATCACAGGTTGTGCTCAGAACTGGAGAGTAAATGCTTGCAAGCCCACCTTGTCCTGTGACAGTATTACTGAGCCATCAACATACTGAGCAGAACATGAGATAGTAGAAGAACATCAGCTGAAGTTACAGGACCACAGAGAAACCTGTAATAGCACAGACTTGTAACCCTGCAAGAAACTACTGGATCAAATCCTGGACCGCAATTAAATACACAATCTGTATTTAACATAAGGTTGTCTGATGCCTTTTAGTAGCACAAAGCATCTCCAATACCATCATAAATTCTAATTAGCTGAATTCTGCAATTTACGACCTTGTTTGCTCTTACACAGGAACTTGTAATATACCACTTTATGGAGTCTCCTGCTCCCAATTCTACAGATTACATTACACTTAATGTGCAATAATCACATCTGCCATCTGAAACTTCAAATATCAACATACCTTCAGATTTTTTTCCTTCTAATGTAAAGCAAAATTATCTGCATTTTCTTCCCCAGTTGTAACGCTCATCCTCCTAAATTTTCGTGTTTCATATAATACCAGAGTAACCATTACATGCTCCATGTGACACAACGCGGCTAAGCATCCTTCCCCCCAACCCCTTGCTGCTCACAGCTGATGGAAGAGGAAGCGAAGAAATCATTTTAAGGCATGTGTACACTAAAGAAATAAGATGTACTTTAGAAAACCCAGAGCTAAATCCTGAGACCAGAGCCAGTATGTCTATGCAGTCCAGGGCCAAATGCATTTATTTACTTTGGTCCAGAATATCTTAAAAAAGCTTATTAGGTCTATGCAAATATGATGAATGATACACAAACTCAACCTGATTTGTATCCAGCCCCTTTACGTATCTTTGACCCATGTTCCCTTCTGCTTCTGTTTGAAATCATCACAAGCACAGTCACTTACCTCTTACCCAACCCAAGAACCACACAAATCAACCACGACCCTGGAACAACATAATGCATTCTTCAGCTCTGATTAATTGTTCTGTTGTTGTTGTGCTTTATACCTCTTTACTTGTCTCTTTATCCTGATATACCCTTTACTTCCACTTAAGCATGCATTGGTACTTGCGAGGTACTAATAAAAAATATTAAGGATATCCATCATTCTTATAAGAAACACAGTCTGTCTCCTGACCTTTCTGTGTCTCCTGTTCTGGAACATATGAATCAATCTGAGAAGACACTTTCGATAGTTCTCAGATAGTTCTCAGCTTGGCCTTGGCAAAAATACAGAATAATTGTGACACTTCTCACAGAAGCACAATTACTACATTTAATAAAATAGTTTCAAAGACTCAAAGTGTTGGTGGCCAAGAAATATTTTACACTCACTGCTATTATTATTTTTTTTCTTATTTTGTATTTTTACATTGAAGTCCATTTGACTTCCTCATTTTTTATTATTTTTTATTTTTAACTTGCAGCCCATGTGACTTCCTCATTTTTTTTCTCAATATGTTGAAACTTGTAATCACTCTCATCCTGAAACAGTACTCAGAGTGCATGAAAATGCATAGTGCCTCCAGCCATACTATCTCCAGCTGTGATCTTGTCAGAAGCCATGAGAGAAATGGGGATGCACTTGAGTGGCAGGCCTCCAAGAGAAGTACAAGTGAAAGTTATACTGATAAAGCAATGGGATGGTCTATGCTCTGTTGCACACCTCCTGCAGATCAATGCAGGTTGCATTGAAAGGGTTAAATTTGGTCAGCAGACAGGGCATACCCTCAGAAGACCACCAGTCCTACAAAGTTGACCAAAATCTGGCAGAATGGCAAGGCCAAGTTCATCCTTGAATACCATGTGTACGTTACTGTAGTTGGAAATTAATGCTTCCAAGGGATCGGAAAGTAACATTTTTGGACTGTTTGTACAGTCAGAGTATTATTATTACCATTAACTTGCTACAAAAAAATATGGTAGAACAGAGACGTTGAATTCTAATGTGAGCAACTCTTTTCCCTAAAGTCTATTACTTTCAGATGACCTTGTTACTATGCTTGAATACATTAATTGCTACACTTGGTGCTTTGTTTTGCCTGCAGTTTGTTACCGAGTGACTTCTGTGCATATCACAGAGTTTGTATAAATCATAAGGTTAAAACCACAATAAATTCTGAAATACCTGTTGATAAACAATGCTGAAGAACACAAGAGATTTGTCATTGTTAACAGTCACTGGCTGGGGTAATCCATATTCATAAACAACTACTTAAATATGTGAAGCATTAACATATATAGTTTAGATTTGTAATTATCTCTACAGATACAGACAAAAACAACATCTCCTTTGCTCTCATACTGCACAAGCCCAAGGACAAATAAAGAGAAGGAGACAGGCTGCTGTCCCTGTGCCATGTTTGGTTCAGAAGTGGCTCAAGTGCTGCTCGTCACTTTCGCCACAAGAGCCTGTGCACACACTGCTGTGACACATCCTGTCAATCCCTGAGCTGGGGGTCCTGACTGTGGCCCTCCATGACAAGCAAACATTGTTGACAATATGCTTAGAATAAAGAATGTGCTAAGAAAGAATTATTTTGTCAGGAATAAGGTTTTGGTGGTTGTCAGGTTTTTTTTTTGTTTGCTTGGGTTTTTTTTTTTAAAAACTTACAGGTCTATGATCCAGTGCTTTGTATTTGCAAACAATTTTCTGCACTCCATATATGGTTTCCAGTCTTCTGTTCCTGTTACAAAGCATGAGGTGAAACCTGGAGAAGATAAAAAGAGAGAAGAAAGGTAAATAAAGAATAATTTTAATCTGCTTTTGCACACTGACAAGTTTTAAGCCACTTTTCAGCAGTGGAGCAGCTACAGCTGAGAGGCTGACACCAGTTTGTGGCTGCAAATACCTTCAGAAATGTGAGGTTAGCACCACAAACCCTGATGCCAGCCACAGCCTTGAAGCTATGAAGTTAGTGTGCAAGCTTCCTTCATGTCCCTGCCATCTGGAGAATCTGGAGCAGCTGGAATCATCTTCCTATGACTGTCAGCTTCACAACAGCTTTTCATCACAAAACCCAAGCAGTTACCTTAGCATCACACAGAAGTGGGCCCAGAATATTTTTGTCCCACGCTTTGCGACAGAACTGCATGTAGTATGCCCTGAAAATATAATAATGAACCATGCAGTAAACCTGTTATGAATGTTTTCGTTAGTAATGAAAATGCAGCTGACATTTTAAATACCCAGTGGCATTAATTCATATTACAGACAAAAAAAAAGAGAGCTTCTTTAAAAATAGGTTTTTGGGTTTGTTTTTGGTTTGGGGTTTTTTGTATTACTTGGCAGTTCTGAAATTAAAAAAAACACCACACCCCGTATTGATAAAATGCAATCTCCAACTGAGTCCTGATGCCAAGCTTCAGTCCAGAACATTGTAAAGCCAAATGATAAATCCATGAAAACAGGAATTTTAAACCAAAACTGTGATGGCTGTTAAGGTAAGAATATAAATGGTTGTTCTGTAACAAGTATTGAATTATTCTTTTTTTGAGCCAATAGTAATGTATTAAAGACAGTCTATAATAAACACTTTACATAAGATCTAATAGATAGAAAAGAAATTTGCATTTAATACTTTAGAGATTCAAAGTCATTGGGTTGAATTCATTCCAGGTGGAACAGACTTCTCCAAAATCATTAGTGATAAAGTTATTCCATACAAATTTCTGTTTGTAAATGACCCAGTGAGAACTTTCCTTACTTTAGTGACGCAGTGAAACTTGCCGTGGACATGGTGATGAAATGAAGGCTGTGATGTAGTCCATATCAATCCCTTTCTTTTCATTTTACACTTCTTTTTATGGAGGATCTCAAGGAACATCACAAAAATAGCGCTGTGTGCCTTCCCTCTTTCTTCCTTCTAAAAAGGTAAAAATTAAAGGTGAGAAAAAGGGACTCAAAAAAGCTGTTGGTGTGTTCGAGAACAATTCTAGAAGGTGTAGCAAACAATCAAAATGTGCAGGCAAATCCAGGACTGAGTATTCTCTGCTGCACTGAGCTTTCACTCCAGAGCTCATCGGTCAGGTCTACTAGAGATGATGTAGAAACTTTCAAAAGGGAGCAGGCACACGTCAGTTTATTATCTTTAACACACCAAATGCCTGGATCCTTTTTAAATTCCTGAAGTCTCACTGTTACTAGATAAATTTACAACTATTTCCATAATATCCCCTCTTGTCCCCCCCAGGCCTTTTTTATTATTACGGCTGTTATTTTTTGAGGGAAAAGAAGAAGAAACTCCAGATTATTTTTTTTCTTGTATTATTCTTCTTCCAAACCTTGCCCAGACTGTCCACTGCTTACGCTGAGGAGTATGGCAACTGAAGGCTCCTGCTATGGACCCTATGCTACCCTGCCTGCCATCGTGTCTCCCATAAATCACAGATGGCATATCTTGTCTTCACACCTCTACTAGGGTACTTCATTGGGGCTAAACCTTTGACTCTGATCTTCACCTGAAAATAAAACACTCTGTACTCTTTGATGGTGCACAACTGCTTTTGCAGTAATCTGTTACCATCTTCAGCTCGCATATAGCTGGGACATGGGTTTCATACTGCCCCAGCTATTGTCCACAACCACATACCACGAAGACTAGGAAAAAGCATCATCCTGGACTTCAATGTGTTAACTATAGTCTACCACACTATTTGCCACAGGAAGAGTTTGGTATTTAACTAATTCAAAAAACACGTATTGCCCAGTGCAGAAAGAAAAGAAAATAGCCCAAATGGAAAAAAACATAGGAGTCAAAGCAGACTGGCTAAGGAACTGGGGTAGAGAAATGACTGGGAGTTGTATAGAAATAAAACTCAAATGAACATACTGCATTGAGAAAATGAAACTGGCAGAACTGAGTTATTTCCAGCCCCAAATACTGAGTGAATTGGACAAAAAGTGACAGGCCATATCAGATTATTAGTTTGGCTTCATCCAGGTTTTTTGATAACTGATTTTCTAGCCCAAAGAAAGACCTAGAATAACTGGAGTCCAGTAGAGTACCACATAGGAGTTCATTAGCTGAGGTGAAGAAGGTGAGGGCTGAAAAACTAATTGTAAAAGAGCAAGGGACATGGATAAATGGGAGATGACAATGAGCTATGCTGAAATTTTATTTAATATTTTCAATGACCTTACCATAAAAAGCATACTAATGAAATTTGCCAGTGACACTAATTTAGGCTGTATCAGCAACAGAAGAAGATTGGAAGGTTAGACAGAAAGAATTAGAGTAATAGAAACAGAATGAAATTCTGTATCATAAAACATCAGGTCATAATGGCCTAATAAAAAACCACCTTGGGATATAAAATAGGAGCTCATCAGGGTAGAAGTGACTGAGAAGAATACGGGCATACAATCTGAATGTAAGATGACAACAAGCTGCCACAGTGACACCTGTGAAAGTAACATAGAGAGTAACATCATTGTCTACTTTGTTAAAATCATGCAGGTAATGCTTGGGGGAAGAATACACAACATCGAACAGCTTTGACTAAAATACTGCCTATAATTTTGCTCAAATGAAGGGGCTGGTGAAGCTTGACTTGCTTCTGCTAACAAATAAAAGCTGAGAATGGATAGAAGCCCATTAGTGTCTATAAATACATCACAGGGATGAATGCCAGGAAGGGGAAAGATCTCTTTGTGTGAAAATAGAAGATGCTGGCACAAGAATAAAGGAGTGTGAGCTGAATAAACTGAAAATTGGATGTCAACAGAAGGTTTTTAACCAGAGGAATGACATTCTACAAGGAACAGCCTCCCTATAGGCATGGCAGACGTGAACTCAGTATTAAGAGCTCAATGAGTTCCTAGAAAGCAGTGACTGGAGCCTGCAAGGGTCCAGGAATGGAACTTCCATTACCTCCAGGATCCACTCCAGTTTTCTTATTACTTCAGCACCCAGATGTGGTAAAGCCCTTGGTGCTCAAACCAATTCATTATTTTTAAAAAAAAAGACATCCTGCATGTGGCACTGGCAATGTCCCACACTTGTGCTCGCATGGGGAAGAGGTTCTCCCTTCTGTCTTCCCCTACGCCTACAGCATGACCGATTTGTTTCTCGGGGTATGCATTTGTCCAGCACAGGCTGATAATCAGATCACAGAGTCTGTGGCTGTAGGATGCAGGTTTGGTGTGCCATTTTGGTTTTTGAACTAGAGCTAAGTCAAAGCATGCTCTTTGATCTCACTGTCTCTATGGATTTCTAAACAGCCTGGCACCACAGTATAGGAGCTGCAGACGCCACTGGCCCATGGCATATATTTGTCCGAATCGAGAAGCTACCATATTTTTATAGGGCTGCTCACAGTAACTACTAATCCACCTTCAGAAATGTCTATAAATACAGAATATATATGCAATAGGCAACATAGTGCTGTCTAGTGCAAAGACAATTCTGTGGACCCAGTCCAGGTGTCAACTTGGAGTTGACATAATAAGCTAAGACGTAATAAGAACCTGCATAAACCTTAGAAGCTGAATGTGTGGTCTCAGAGATTTAGTTTTCTCATTGCACAAGTATTAGCGTTAATCCGTCCAGCACACGAAAACAGCTTCGTAAGACTAATAGGAGATGTATTTGCAGGATTTCTGACTCTTGGACTTCTCAAATGACAGCATCACAACTCAAATTCTTCCTAATGCTCCTATCTCAATGCTAATAACTAACAGGAACTGGAGCTGGGGCATCTCATGGAGGTTTGCTGACATTGACACTAGACAGAAAGACAAGAAATACTTTACAGATCTAAAAATAAATCCAAACAGACGTAAGTCAGTGAGCTTTTTCCAGACCTCTTTGCTTCCAGTGCCATTTCTATTTTGAGACATCTTTTTTTTTTTTAAAACTCATGTATAAGTGAATGGAAATTTGATAAACAGGAGAAGGAATACTCCAAGTCCCACTAAAGGACACATTGAGGTCAGACACTCCCAGTCACCTTGCATTTCTGCTTTTGGCTAAATTGCAGACTGGATACGAAACAACTTCATCTTTTTTATTGGAAAAGAAGGTAAGTGGCTCTTAATTTTTCAGACAGAGATGTACGATGCCAGTGTAGCTGGCTCGGTCTGAGGAGCGGCTCCTTCAAATCTGCCTTCCTAATCAGATGAGTGACTTGTTTACCTCCCCGGAGCGCCCTGCGAGGGGCTCCCGTTCCCATGGCAACGGCAGCTCCCACCCCCACCACCCACCCCTGTCCTCTCCCGTTTGACTCGGATCCGCCTTCGGCTTGACCCATATCCCAGAAAATACTGCCAGCGATGGAAAATGCGTTGTATCGCTCATCTTCAAGAAACAAAAACATCCCTACTGGCTGCATTTTGAAGTTTAAGGAACTGTGATTTAAAAACAAAGCACAAAGCCCAGCAATTTTTGTCAATAATTATGCATAATAATTATAACCATATGATGTTCTTTGCAGAGAAAACCTCAACATAAACAATATTTAGAAAAACAAAGTATGAATTTGACGTGTGATATGGGAAATTAGATGTATCACAATTTTTCGGTTGAAATATGAAAACTAACAACATCGTTACGCAAACATGCAGAATCCCACTTCTGCTGCACTACGCTTGCATTTTCTTTGCAGCAAGTAATCTTAAAAAGGAGATACGAAGAGCATATTAAAAGCTATTTCTAATGTAAAAGTAACCCGGGTCTGTGTAATAAAGCCAAGGTGGTAGGAAACCCATGCTACGTGTTCCCAGATAGGCGCACGGTCACCCCATGTGAGACCCACTCGCCCCCCTGCACGGCTGTACCCTGCTGGACCTGCTGCCGCCAGGAGAGGCCCTGGACCCCTGGGAGGGCTCCCTGCTGCCCCTCAAGCACCACCGGGTCACAAATCCCTCTGATCAGCCATGTCCCTGCCCCCAGTGCCACTGCCACAGCACCCTGCGTGGCTCCCCTCCTGCTAATCCCTCCTCAGGGCTGCCAGTGACCGGTTTCCCCACAGCGGGCAGACTGCCGGCAGCACATCCCCGGCCGCGTCCTCTGAACTGGTGGGAAAACTGCCACCGACGTCCACCCGCTCTGCGTGTCGCCTGAGGTCCTTTGAGCACGACGGGGCAGGCAGCAGCGGCAAAACTCCTTTTCCTGTGCACTGCACCTTCCCCTTTCTAAACAATCTTTATTTGTGGAGCAGAGCAAACCACAGTGCGGACTATGAGAAGAAAGCCACACCAGGGCATTCTTTCAAGGAGACTTTTTTCTGTTTGGTTTGTTGTTCTCTTAATCAAATAATCCTAATTCACATAGAAAGTATCTGTTTGCTCTTTTGTGTCTGGAAAAACATAAGTAGTACAATGTTAACATTTCCAAATGGCAAAAAATGAATTTCAAATAGTTGGCAATGAAAATGCTTGATAAACACATGCTGGCTGAAATTCACTTCTCTTTCACACCCACTATGGCTGAACCCCATATTAACCATATGCTTTTACAGATTAAGTTTAATTCTGTGCCTAGTTTATAATCTGCTTTGTTCCAGTGCAGCTGTAATAACCTAAAGATCCTGAAAATTTAAAGTAAAAAAGAAAGCTAACCTTGAGGTTTGCAAAACCATGCAAGAGGCAGAGTATTTGTCATGAGTCACAAAACTTTTCCAATACTTCAAGTACATACCTGGTAGTATCAGTATTTTCATGAGGATCCTACTGTTTATTGCTGCCTTCAATTTAATTGATAATTTTGTATTAATGCATAAATCCTGTGGTTAGTATTATAGAAAATTAAATGTACACATTGCAGATGTTCACTCTATGGACACAAATGAAAGTTTGGTAAAATTTCACATTCCATTTAAGTCTCCCCATGTGTTGAATATTATGAACATGTACGTTACTGAGAAAGTTGCCTCATGAAATCACTAGTTCTTTTTGACTTGGGTAGAATTGGCCTGCTCTGATCCAGGAGGTGGACCAGATGACGGTCACAGGTCCCTTCTGTTTGTATCAACTTCTCAACAGCAAGTTTCTGAATTTAGTTGCAGCCCTGTGTATTACCGTGTATGGGTTATAATTGTAACTATGAAATCACAGGGCATCTTAACCAATCAATTCATTAAAGAAAACTATCTCCATGTAATTAAGTAGTTTTTACAAATCCTAAACCCCAGATGAAATACACAAATTTGCACGTAGCAAATAAAGGTATGGCCACAACCAGCACTATAATTGGTAGAGTTTGCATCCTAAACCCACTTCCACTGGGCCTACGAACAAGGGGTTTCCTTCGGGCTTTTGGTGGGGGTTCAGCTGGGCACTGGCAGAGCCCGGCTGCCAGGAACCAAAGCGGGGAGGGTGGGCTGTGGCAGAGCCTGCCCCGAGCCTCCTGCCAGCACCCGGCTCTTTTGTACTAGAGGCTGGATGTGCAGAGAAGAAAAGAAGCCTCTGCTCCAGAGAGCTTTCCATCTCAACCCAGAAATCAGCAGCCAGCATGTAACAGACAAACCACATCTGCAGAGTACACCACACTGACAACCTTCACCCCTCCCTTCTTTAATCGTTTTCTTAATCCAATTCCCCACGACTCAGTCCCTGCTTACACAATGAGAACATCTTTCTGGCCTGTTGCTTTTGAAGGCAGAAGGGAAAAAGTAAACCTTTTTCTCCCTTCTCCCCTTCCCCAAAGCACACTTGTGAATTTTCTGATGGCACGTTCTTCTTTTGAAAAATGAAGGGTTGTCAAAGCAGAAAAGTTTTGAGGAGCCGAGTCAATTTTGTTGACTTTTCAAACCTCAATTTCTTGCCTGTTCAGCTTCTCACAGGCTGAGAAGTGCCATGGCCTTAGAAGCTGTGGCTGAACCAGTCTCATCAAAATCTTTTGAACTCTGAGCTTCTTATTAGCCCACCAGGCAAACACCCAAAGCTCTGAGATGCAGAGGGAAGTTAGTCAATTGTTTCTAAACACTATTCTACTCCCCTTAGAACTTTTGTTTCCAGGAAATTGAGTACGTTTCACTCCAGTGCAGAAAGATTGTACATGGAAATCTCAACACTCAAGATCTTTCACCTTATAAATAAGCATATAAAGGCACGAAAAGGCGATCTTCTTGCTATCTACTCAGCAGCAAAGTAGGCAATAGCAGACCATTTGGTTGAAAAGTCTGTAAGTTCAGTGAGTGCTCTCCAAGGACCCTTCCCTTTTGCCAGGACAGAAAATCTTGAAGCATCTATGAGATCTGCAGCTATTTGCCCTACCTTTAAACAGAGGTCACTGCTGGCATATTCATCTTTCCATAGAATATTTTTCCACTCATGCTTTATACTCAAATGTGCACTATCCCTTTTTTCACCCCCTTTAAGTGACACAATCTTTTCTACATAAAATAACAAATAATTCACTTAAGAGGACATTCTCAATACAGCAACACTCTTGGCATCGTCAGGACAGATCTGTAAAGCCCTTGCAACACAGCTTTATGGGGAATTCAATTCCAAAAGTAGCTGTACCACACACATAGCAATCTTAGTCCGTGGTTGTGAAGGCCACAGGAAACATCCCATCGCAGTGATTAACACCAGTAGGCAAAACCTAGATAAATCCATTTTGTCCCCCCTGTACCCAAAGCTGGACAAGCTAATTTGCACAGCTAGCCCACCTGCACCCTTAAGAAGGGACCTGGGCTGAGGAAAGACTCCCTGCCGAGCTCCTGTTTCGTTCCCTGCCAGCGCAGCTATTATTTCTCACAGTATTTCTGTTACAATAACATCTTAGAGCTGCAGCCCTCGATGGGGACCCCACTGTTACCCAGCGTACAAACACGCAACAAGACGACTGGTCCTTGTAGCGATGGAGCTTGAAGCAAACTGACAGAGAAACACAGGTTTTCCCTCTTAGATCACTGGTAGCTCCCTGCTGACAAACACAGAATCCTGGCAATTCGAGGTCTGATCCTGCAGCTGTTTTTACCAAGAAAAGGAGCAAACCAACTGTGTAGTAAGGGCAAAGACAGAAACAAAGCAAGGAAAAAGAAGATGGTTTCCTGCTTATGAATGGTAAGGGATTTTCAAGCGCTTCCACAAGTACCAGGACAGTGCTGAATACCATTAGGAAACAAATACTGTGACCTGGCAGCTTTGTTCACGACTCACTGTGCACTGCAGTCAGTCAGCTCCACCAAATGCAATGCCATGTACACCCCTCATGTGAGGTTGCTATTCGCTTCTTGAATCTAGAGCTCACTATTTGCAATATTATAAAGAAAGACACCTAGAAGGCCTTTTGATGTGATTAGAAAAGAGATGCAGATAGAGCTGAGCCTGAAAGAATTACCAAACCCCATGCTATTTATTTAGTATTGTTAGTTTAAAAAATTGCTTGGACATGCTGTCAAAGCTGATGTAGGAAAAAACTGTCTTGAGCGCTCCTGAAATCGGCTAAGTGGCAAGATCAACTGACATCAAGGAAAGAGCTTTCAAATGGCTGGAAGTATTTAGGAATAAAATAAATGAACTTCTTCAGGACTGTTTTATACAGTAATACTTGTACCTTGACTGGTACAAATACCTCTACTATAGACAGAATCCTTCACTGGGAGAGCTGGTTTTGTTTAAATACAATTATCAATTTTGTTTGATGTTCCGTTGCAGCGTGTTACCCACGGCCTTTGTTGCAACTGAAAAGATAGTCAATATTTCTACCTGATTACAGCATATGAAAGTTGCCTGAAAGAAGAGGATCTGTGGCAACAAGTTCTGTGAGAAGCAAGTATTGAATCTGCAGCAATCATGTGAGTTAATTAAAAAATACAAACCATAAGGCCATTTACAATATAGGGAAATACTGGGCACATCGTGTTGATAGTTGGTTTAACCCAGCTGGTACAGAATCTGTTCTAAACCATTAAAGGAAGTCAGCATCTTCCTAAGTTAGGGAAACCAGTGTCATCAGGATGGAGCAGAGCATCGAAACAGGAGTGACTAGGAATTGCAAGGAAAACTAGTATTCCCTTACCCAGCCTGTCATTCAATGGGCAATACTAGGCAATACGACAGCCCATGGCATTTCATCTTTATTTTGTCAGCTTGAATCTACCTCAGATCAGCAATGGCCAGAAATGATTGCTGCTTTAATATCAGTCCTGACTTCCTTCTCTACTCAGCACCAAAATACTGATCCTGCTGAACACCAATATCTGCTTAAGGGTTTTCTAAGTAAACAGTGCTGGCAAAAAATCCCCACAAACCAAAAGAAGTGCTTCTATTTTCCTCAGAAAATATAATTTTGTTGAAAGTTCTACTACTACATTTTCTAACTTTATTAACTTGAAGGATTCAACCTTTTAGAGATATATTTCAAATTATTAAAAAATATAGTATTTCATTGCTTCAAAGTCATAGTTTTGTAAAAGGTATATTCTTGTTCAAACGTTCTATGATTCTTTCCATAGGAAAAAAAAGCCTTCTGTTTCAAATCAAAAACAAGTGCAAATTTAAAACTTCCAGAATATCCCAGAGGTGCTCTGTCAGGTGCAAAAATACATGCAGAAATTTCAGTCTATCTCAAGAATGGCAGGTTGTCTGCAATATGACATTGTTGCCAGATGCACTTAGCATCTTGGATGGCAGTCTCGTCTGAGTACATATGAACTGAAAACATTACAGTCTTTGGTATTCCTTCATCTCTTTGTAGGTCAAGACTGAGACCTGCACTGCCATTTCACAGGCAGTTATCTGCTTTGTGATTGAAAAGAGGATTTTATTCTTTAAGACTATCAGTTGGGCACCCCTACAGGCAACAAATTAAAAAAACTAAAACAGTACAGCCTAACCTTCTTATCAAGGGCATTGATGAAGTGGAACAAAAGTCTAGCAGCTCTGCAATGGTTAGTTTTGGACCAGGCACAGATAACACAAACCGTGACTTATGAGCATCCTGATGCAAATTATGAACATCTCCTTTTACAGTCTAGCAGTACCTGAAAGCAGTGGGGCTGGGGAGGTGTAGGTGAAGCTGCTCTGCTCTAGCCCTGTCCAGAGACCATGCAGTGTGGTCTCCACAACCACACAGTGTTAGAATCCCTTGCACAGACACAGACAATCAGACTTGATGTGGATTTTGTTTGGTAACTGATTGAGTTGACATCCAGTCATGATGACGCTTGCTTCTTGCAGTTGCTGAACTACACAGAAGTTCATTAGACTCTAACAAAGCAGGCTGACCCATGTCCATACTGCAGTTGAGCAGGATGACTGCAGGGGATGTAGACACGCAAGCAGTAGTTAGCTGCCGTACCATCAGCCACACAGCCCCAGCAACACGCATTTCAGACAGGGAACACTCGATGATCTGGTACCCTGGGGACCAAGCAGGGCTCTAGGAAGGGCAGAAGAGGAGGATCACATTCAGCCCTGCTCAGCACAGCTTCCTGCCTGAGCCCCTCCTGCCATCGGGTCATCGGTGCCACTGGTACCTTACCCCGCTGAATTGAACCCGACTGGGTGTGACTGCGCAGGAATCATTGCAGGGTACACACATTAAGGACTCATTTGTTTTGCTTCAGTATTTAACACTGAGAACAAGGTTAGAGGATGCACCCTCTATTCTCAAAAAGCATAACATAAAAAAAATCTCATTCATAAAATGTAAGGTCTGATCATTTTTTCAAATAGATGAAGAAGCTATTACAGCAAATTTGACACTTTAAAGTTTTATTCTAAAACTTTTCTTGTAAGAGTGGTAATTTTTCTTAATATTACTGCATATTTTCTTTCTGCGTTTGTCGCTGAGAGAGGGATACGAACTGATAGCATAGTGAAATTGTTGCCTCAAGACAAATTGGCATTCAGCATTCAAGCAGAAAAATAAATTAAGTGCAACATTTAGGCACTCTGCATTAGCTTGTTAAAAAAATCAACAAAGGGAAAACAAATGTTATGTCAACTATCGGCTGTAGAAACTGAATACGAGTAAAGTATTTCAGCAGTACTTATAGTGCCATGTAATTCAGTGTGTACTTAAAAGTATGAAGGTTTTTAATAGCTTTTGCTGGAACCAGGAATTGACGTTTGGATAGAAATATATGGACTTCGTAAATCCTAAAAACTACACTCATGCTTTTAATACTTCAATTTGGTATTTAAAAATAGCGATAGAAATATTATTATTATTGAAAACTTTTAGGCATGATTATGATCTTCCCTACAGCCAGTAGTTTATATTGCTGCTTTACCTTGCCTTTCAATAATGTCTTTCATCCTAAAGGTCCTATTTAAGAGCAGTTACACATTTTACAAATGCACAAAGCAGACTAAGACAGATCATTTCACACACCAGTAGAATGAGGCCATCTCTGCAGTCGGAAGTGTCGACTTTACTTCCCTCAAATATTGTAGGACCGGAAAGAGGATGGGAAAATTCTAACATAATGAAGTTCACTACTGGGATATCTGTCACTTGGCACAAGTCTTATCAACATTTACTATGGAGCACATATTCCGTGTTACTTGTACCACATGAACAACAGGCATTGCTGTTGTTGGACATTATGCAGCACAGAAAAGTGTTTTGGTAAACTTTACCATGAAAAAGAGTGTGCAATTTACCAATAATTCCCATAGTTTCATGTCCATCAGTACTGATTTTCAATTGCTATCACTCTGCCAGGGCCATCAGCATTCTTTAAGATTCCCTGACTCTCCACCCTGGATTAACTTAATTTTGCATCATTAGAAAATGTTGTCACCCTTCCACTCATCTTTTTTACCTGATTGCCAATAAAAACATTATTTGTCACTCCACACACAAAACTGTAGCTTACCCCTGCTTTGAAAATGGACCAACTATTCCTTTTCAGAGGCAAGGACCCCCTCCTCCCACCTTCTCCATTATTTGACTCCTATCCAGCGCTCTGCTCCACAAGCCAGCAGTAGCCAAGCTGGCTTCCTCCAACCCAGCCGAGGCTGGTACCACTCAGACACAGCCTAAGTATCTGCATGGGTGGCTATGGAAGCAATTTTTAATCACACACTTTCAAAATTAATCTTTTGCTCTTCTGTCACCTTACCACAACTCAAAGGTTTAGCAGAATAGTTCAGGTTTGAATTACAAGTGTGATATTTGCATCACGCCTAGTACATACTATTCTATTCAAGGCACACAGACGTGATGTCAAGTCCTTCTATACCAAACTTACCCCAGTAATCAGCATGAGAGGGGTGTGTTGTTTTCTATTTTCAAGCCTTTTTGACAAGATGAGGCATATAATCCTCAACACTTTGAATGGCTTAAACGGCCAATAGAGAACTGAAACATCCCAGCTGCAGGTGAATCAAGTGTCTTAGCACATTTTATCATAATGAAATTTTTTGAGGGGAATTTATTTTAGCACAATCAGAGGCCTTTAGAGGGCTGCTTCCACATGCTGAGAGCTACTGGCTTAATTACAAACTGGATGTTCTCATTTTTGGGGCTGAGAAAGGGTTAACCCTCAGAAGTCATTCAAAATAGAAGTGTAACAACAGTGTGACAGAAACTCTCATTCTCCTCCATCCTCCAGGCAGCTCTGACTTTCATTCAGCGCAACAGCCACACTGCCTCCTGCTCTCTGGAGCACTACCTCCATTATCAAGGTAGCTCGTGCCTACTTCTCCTGCTGGCTTCCAGGTCATCTCACCCCCTCTTTCCTCACAGGAAATAAAAATCATATATGGCTTCTCCCCAACTTTTCATTTCTGCCTGACACCAAAGGAGGAATGAACATGACAATTTTGTGAGTAGCATGTAATCCTCCTACACATTCCTCCTTATTTCTGTCCCCCCTACACTTTCCTCTAAATACCTATGACCTGGCCTCCTCAGGCCACTACTCCTTTATGCTTCTCAACATGTCACTGCGACTTTGTATGTGCTTCATATCTCTTTAGAGTCATATCTGTGCTTCCCCTAGAATATTAATTCACCACAACAAGCTGGGTTAAGCAACAGCCACCTATTCCAGGGTGGTTTGCCAAGCCCTGAAAGAGTCAAAAACCTGTATGATAAACCGGTAATACACAGTCCCAGTGACCACTAACAAACGTGAATTAGGTTGTGCAACTATTTTCACTTCATGCATTTAGCAGAGCAGAAAAAGTTGCTGTTACTGCCCATAGGATAAATAAGAGAAGAGTAGTTTAAACATGTTTCTCCTTAACAACAACAATAATAATAATAAAATATAAAAATAATTCAATCTCTGAAATATCAGGTTAAAATTCTTTTCTGCCTGGGACTCTGGGAAGTAACCACC
>JAOXJM010000052.1:19239312-19273159 GCA_026413425.1 Tringa solitaria | reverse complement strand
AGAACAGAGTACTTAAATGTAAGTAGCTCCATGCATTCACTCTACACATTATCAGGTCATGCAACAAGAAGCAGCAGCTTAAAGATGGTGATGAGGTGAGCTACAGAAGAGGGAAGAGAGAACTTAAGGGGGCAGTAGCTGAGCCTATGTCTCCCCAAAAAGAGATGGGGGCCAGAACGAGAGTCAGAAGAGAAAAGACAGTCTTGTCTGTCAAGACCACATCTTTTTTCCAATTCATTGTGGTGTTGTGAATGACAAAATTAAAAACAAAAAAAAAAAAAAGAGAATCTGTGCCAGAAGAGGTCTTAAAAATATTTAAAAAAACCCCTCAACTCTGCAAGTGTATGGATGTGGTTTGTCCTCTCCATCTGCTTCCCAAGATCTATTACAGTGGGACTGTACTTGCAAAGTCCAGTCACATTTTACCAGGTCAGAAGTACTCATTAAGCATTCAATATTCTTTTAAAGGGAGCCAACAGGTGGGAAAGCTGCACCTACCAGAATGTATCAATAGCATGCAAGGGATTTGGATGGGTGCCCCATTTTGGCATGAAATAACTGAAATAGACTTGCTGAGCTACTAACCCACGCTGATGCAAAGACAGTGTCATGCAAAAAGGTCATCCTTCGCCTGCTTTCCCTAGTTTTCTTTTTCATCCTTTTCAACCTTATGTCACCGTTCTTCTTGTACTACCTTTTGCTGATAGCCTCCCTGGGCAATTTCACCACCACTTGTCTGATACATGGAGTGCTGTGGCCTTCCTCCATGTTCTCTTCTCCCTGTGCATAGATATATCATACTTTGAAGAGAGATTCAGTAGTCAAATTAAAACAGTTCAGTTGTTAACTCTTCCCTGTTTTGCTCTCAGGTGACTTGACACAGACCATACACAACCTTCCTGTATCAGGGAAAAGATTACTTTGAGTCAGAAGAGGTGGAACACGTGTTAAGCTCACACTGTGGCTGTACAGGAAATTTGCTATGCTTTTATAATTAGAAGGGTCCTATAATTTCCCTGCTTCAAGGTGATTATTGTAAAGTAACGTATGGTGAATGAAACGTGTTTGGTTGATGAATAATTTGAGTATTTTCCCTTGCATGTTAATCTGACCTTTATAATGAACACTGCTGTACTAAAAAGGTTCTGCATAACCAAAACACTGTACAACCAACATCTGTTATTCAAAAGACCTGAGGGGTAGAAAAAAAATCTCAGTAAATCATTTGACCTAAATATGTTTTGCTCTGTGATATAAAATATACTTTTACTGTCTGACTTGCTGAATTTTTCTTGCCTTATTGTGACACTATTTGTTAATGGAAGTATGCAATTTAAGTAACCTTTATGTTTTATGTTGTAACTAATTGTTATTCTTTAATAGTCTATACGTCATTTGTCACATAGTGAACTGTAGATGCTGAAGACAGATGGACCACCAGATGGACCCTGGGAAGGATTGGTTAAAGTGTCAGTGATAAGCTAACAAAATGAAATGCAGTAGACTGAATGAGACTATTCAGCTGAAAAGGCTGTCTACAGAAATGGGGTTTGTGTTATTCACATTCATTATAGCACAATTCAGCCATGCTGTTTTGACATTTTTTGTTTTGAGAGTTTTCAAAGCAGCCATAGCGTTTTTGTTTTCATCCTCAAATGCTCGTTTGATGATATAGATTGGCAAAAGTGACTCTAGCTTTTAGAGGTGATCACTTTCACCATCGAGAAACTTAACCACAGCTATATTCAGCTATTGGACTCACCAATTCCGAGCTTGAACAAAAAGTCAATGCACGATTGCTCGCAAATGATTGCTTGCTTCTGGTAAACGAGCATGACTTAGATTCCCTGATTCTGGCCGTGCATATACTGTGTAATACCAATTACAATAGCTTCTTTGGGTCTACCCATGAAAATCTCATAAAATAAATGGAAAAACCTTTAGTGGGATCAGGATCTTAGACACAATGCTTACAGCTTCTAGTAAATTAGCAGTAGGGAGTGAGCTACAATTGTTTAGGACAGACTTTTGGCAGAAGTTCTGCTGCAGAGCAGGAAAACACAAAACGCAGAGATTTGTTCACTTCCTTATTTCAACTAGTTCCTCACTCTTTGTTTGAAGAAAGTAGCTTTTTCTGTGGAACATAGCAAAAAAGCAACAATCTCTTGCAACACTGACTGTAACACTACCAATGTCATACGTCTGATCTGTGACTTCATAAGGGGAATTTTTATGGTCCCAAGCACAAATCAGTTGTCACCAGAGAAACATGAAAAATCTCATTTTTATTGAGTTACTAGATATCTAACAGCTACCATGAAAATTGCCATATAAGTGAATCAGGAAATGAAAACAAATTATGGGAAATTTGGGCATTGAGAGTAATTCTCCATTTTGCTGTAACTTGAAACGATTCCCAGTGTTAAACAAATACTTGTTGAAGAAGAGTTTTTTACTGTTAATTTTTTCTTGCTTTACATTTGGAAATTTTTGAAATCAGAAGTAGGATTTAGTTTTACTGAAAATGTTTTACAACTGGAAAAAAAAACACACCCAAACAACTCTGCTACATTTGTCATCTGACCTAACAAATTTATACAGGGCACAAAAAAAGCAGAAGCCATTTCAAAGCATGACAGTGAGGTAGGCTAACCATATGGATAGCTTATCTAAGGATGCACTGTTATTTCCCATCATTTGAGATCTCTAAGTATTTCTAAAAGGCATGCTGCACCTACAAAACCAATAAAAGGCTGGATAATCAGGCAAAATATATTATGCAGCAGTTTAAAGATAGTCATAATAGTCATAATATTCTGTTTTTTCAAAAGCACCATAAATCAATTTGACATCTTCTAAGAGCAAACCATATAGAATGAAGCTACATGCACACATGTTCATAGTTCATCAAAATGATGGAGTGTTGCAAAAATTCTAATGGAAAACTGTGCAAAATCCAGAAACATAAAATATGTACCACCCTATATCCAAATATATGGAAGCTCAAAAGGATAGAGGTGGTTTCCTTATGTTCTAAAACAATTAGACTCTCAAAATACTAGCATTTTCATTTTCCACGTTCCATTTATACAGTGTCCACACTGCTCCTTGGATTTTGTGTCCTTAAGTTGTCACCATAAATTTAAGACATTGTACATATCTAGTTTACATAATGTTACAGTCACCTCATATGGCAGGACTTCTTATTACCATCCAGTAACTAAAACAACCGAGATCAAATCCACTGACATCAGTAACGCTCTCTACTGCAAACCTGCATTTTACTCAGAAGCACAAAAATGGATCCAGGGACAAAGATTCAGACTCCAGAGTCTGACAAATCAGATTCTCAAACAAAACACAGCAAAGGTCTTTCTCATTGCTTTGAAAGCAGCCATGAAAGTTAACCCTGGGTTTACAGCACCCACCTAAACTTGTTTGGTGACCATCAGAATGCCACGTGGGTATGTTCCTGTCATCTTTATTAAGCTGAAAAGCCACCCTGGGAAGTTCCCTGCTTCTACCTGCTCATTCCCACTCACAAAATTGCAACAAACAAGCTAAGCAAACATCTTTGAAGGTGTTCCTTGCTTTGTTTGCTTTGATTCCGTGACCCACCTTAAAGTCCTCACCCCTAATAGCACAGGTGAAATGGCAGTAAACTGGGGCACAGGGCAAGAAATTATTTTATAATCTTAAAGTGCTATCACTGTAGAGAATACCTAAGAATAGAGAAGTTTTATTATGGTGACACAAGAGTAGAAGGACATTATGGTATTCAACACAGAAAAATAAATACTAAGCTGCCAGAAGAGATGTTCTGTAATAATTTTCCATTTTATCTGTTCACTATTACCAAAGTGGTTTCAAGCAAATCCTTACCACCTCAAAAGAATTTCTACAAAATTTACTAATTATTAATATTCAAAATTACCTAATCAGATTCCCTACATCCCCATGCCATAGCAGGGATGTATTCAAATCTACAGGATTTTGAAGCAGGGTGTATTTCCATCAAATGTAGATGGAAGTTATTGGCTTCAAAATAAGAATTTCTGGCTTCTCATACCATTCTCAATTAGATGGAGAATGCAAGAAACTGATTTTCAGTCACTAAATCAGAGTTATATTAGGGGAACTAATAGGATTTGAACATGACTCGTGAGTTGTAGTGTGAAGTTCTTGATTGCTATTTTGAAGTATCAGATTTTTTTGAAGCAGAAAAGGAATTAAAAACTTAAAAGTCTTCTGATAACATCTTCTTCTGAGGAAATATCCAGGGAAAGTTTAATATTGTGTGAAGATTACACTATTATCTCTTAAAATATTCAATGTAAACCCTTGGAAAAAATCACAAAAATTTATTATAACAACATAGTCAATGTAGATTTATAGCAATAAACAGTAATAGTACAGATTGATACTGCAGATTTATGGCAATAATAATTTCACTTTGCTTTCATGTGTTAAAATAATTATTCATTCTGAAAAACCACTCTAACACCACAGTTTCTATCTGTGTGTAAACATAAACATACAGATATGCAAAGTAGCTGAACATATATGTGTGTATACACATTCTCACACACACATACAGAATCATCCACTGTGGATCTAATTTACTGTACTGGTGATGACAGTGGGGAGCAGCTATGCATAATCATTTATAACACAGCATAATATTAGGGTATATAATACTACACATCACAAAAATAATTTCCAAGTCTTAGGGAGCTGGAAAAAAGAATAACAGTTTTAGAGATACACAACTATACATATCCTAGCGGTATATGTAACATCCCTTCAAAGGAAATTCTGTTATCAGCTGCATATTTTGAAAATATGAACTTTTCTGGTTAGTTTGTCACATTTCATTAGTAAAGATAATTTCAGATTCAGCTTTCAGACAAGTAAAAGTAAGATATCAAGATAGAAAAAAATAAAGCAACACTTCAATACTCTAATTGTTTTCAATGACAACCTAACAGTAACAATTACACTCTCATTTTTTCTAATCCGTAATGTCCCATCATAACAAATCTACATACAGAAGAAGCATCAAAACCAGTTCTGTTCTGGAGAAAGTTAGTACTCATTTTCTTACCCATTTCTGTTATATACTACGCTATGCAAGCCACAACTATCTTGGTCTTGGCTTGCATAGCATCAATAAGAACACTGTTTCAGTGCTTTACAGGGAACAATAAACACAATTTCAAAATTGCTTCCGTGCAAATTAAGATCTTAAAAGCATAGGTAATTCTCAAGAATATGATCTAAATTTTTATGGAAATGGTATTCTAAGTCTGAATTCCTGTAGGAGAAGAGAAATGGATCTCAGTAATACTAGGGCTTACAAAAAGCTTAACTTTAGATCTGAACATTGATCTAAATTCAGAATCTTCAGGAAGTCAACTCTTTATTAAACTCCCTTCTTCCTCCAAAGCATACACTTTGTTTATAATCATGACCTCTTGCAGAGTAGCTATCTACCAACTACAAATGACTAATTTACATACAAGGTGCTTAATATTAATGCTATACAAGTAGTTTGTCTGGAATAATAGGAGAATAAGACACCAGATGATATGATGCCAGATAAGACTTTTTACATAAGCATAGATAATATAATTGCCAAGACTGAAATGTAGCCAAGAATACAGGATTAACAGGATACTTTTAACACTGGGCAGTAAGAACCTTAACTATCATAAGCACTAAGTATTAACAATATGCAAAGTTTCTTATTGCAAATTAGGTTGTATATAAAGTATTTATGGATGTACACATACCTAGGAATAAATGAGATCCAAAATATAAATAATATGCAACACATAACTGTGTGGAAAGCCTTATTGTCCCCCAATAGACCTTCCTTTCTAGGCTCTACTGACTCTACCAAACACCAAGTGGAAGAGCCTTTCAATCCAGCAGCAAAACTGTGGCACAAGAATGCATGTCCTATGCAAGATCTAGGCTCAGAATCCTCAACAAGGTTTTGTTGCGGTTTCCATTCACGTCTCCCTCCGACCTCCTTTCTGAACAGTTATAAACCTGCTTCTTACACTGAGAATGAAATACCCTTGCTGGTTGGAGGCTGTCCCCCTCAGAGTATGGACAAGGTAAAGACATCACTTCTAAAGAAAATCACTGCACTTAGAAAAACAAAGCAGAGAGCATAAGAATGTTTTCTTGCTAATCCCTGGAAAACTCTACAAATTCTGCTACTCCTATGAAACAGTAAATTAGAAACCAAGCTAAAAGGAAAATTTGTAGCCTCAGATTAAAATTTCAAGGCTGTGTAGATTCAAGGGTTGTGTTTGCATATTCAGTTTTGCAGCTAGGTTCCACTCAAACAACAATAAATTCCCCAAACCTTTAGGTTTCAGGATTTTAAAAGCCAGAACTATTCCTGGCCCATGGAAGACCAACTAAACACTAAAATTAGTTAAAAAAATAAATAAATCTCCCTCAATACACTATGGTTCCTTCCCTAATCTGTGAGCCACCACAGTGCACCATTGGAGTCTAAATTCATGTGCAGATGTTCAATTGTAGGGCAGGTCACTGCTGTGTTCCCCAAAAATGTGCAAGAGGAGAAGGAAAAATATGAATAGTGTGCTCTGCTGCAGATAAAGGACATGTATAACTCCAAACTATGCCATGAAATCAGGGTCAGGAAAGATGGTGGTCCTCTACTGTACACCTCCACACAGCCACCTCAATACGTGGTCAATAGCACCAGTGAGTAGTGGGCAGCAGTGCTTCAGCTCATGAACTAAGCATCTCAGCTAAACATTTTTCACCAGAACAAAAGGCAAGATGAGAAGTCTCCTACTGTTTATGAAATAGCAAAAATAATAGAGGCTGAAATTCCTGAAACCATCCTCAAAATCAACAGAGTTGGGGATACAGGAGAAAAATTAATGGCTGCTGAATGCAGACATTTCGAGCAGTTGTCAGTCCCACAAAAATATTGTGAAATGAACATACTCACTAGTGTCACTTGTAAAATTCCTCTGATTTTTGGTAACATCTCTAAAAATTTATAGAATTTTAGGCTGTGTCCCTAAAATAGCATCAATGACATTGCTATCTTTTGCATTAGTTTATAGTATTAAATATATTACAATTCCACGGACAGCTCTGCATTTGCATTTAGTCTCATTCTTGGAATGGAAATTTAGTAAAGCTTTCACGAGCCTAATAGAAAAAAGATGATGAATTTAGTGTATCTTAGTTCAACTGCTGCCTGGCCTGGGAAATGAAAAAATGGATAGTAAGAGGTGGCAGTGGCTTTCCCTTTACAAATATTTATTCCTAATTTTTATTATTTATTACATATAAGTAGTTCTGCATGCAGGCTGAAACAGTGGTAAGGTCCATTGTACGAGGCACTGCATAAACACGTAGAGCAGAAGGGACTCTGTCCTGAACAGGCTCCTGTGTAAGTGCATACACAGGTGGTATTTTACAGATGGATGTTAGCAAACACACTCCACACTTTAAACTGGCCATTGCACCAAACCCAAGCTAACAAACTGTGTGGGGTGTTTTGTCTTTCCAAGTCATCAAGTAACCATTACGGGTGATGCAGCCCTGCTTCCCTGGACATGGCTGAACACCTGCCTGCCCATGGGAAGTGGTGAAGGAATTCCTTGTTTTGCTTTGCTTGTGTGTGCAGCTTTTGTTTTACTTACTAAACTGTCTTTATCTCAACTCACAAGTTTTCTCACTTTTATTCTTCTGGTTCTCTCCCCAACTCCACTGGGGGACAACCAGCAAGTGGCTGTGTGGTGCTTAGTTGTCAGCTGGGTAAAACCATGACAAAAAGCCTTCTTGATGCAAGCTTGTGTCTTCTAGACAGGCAATTGACAAATCTTGCATACCCTGAATACTAAAAGCAGGAAAAGCATGGCAAAAAAAACCAACCTGGAAGTCCTGAAATTCATTCAGCAACTAAGTAGCAGTCACCAAAAGAGACAGTCTTTGTTGTCTTCCCACAGTGCCTAAGCTGCCACTGCTGTATAAGGAGAAGCACTTCACAGTCCTGGTTCTCGGTCATGGGAACTGGCTGTGTTTCCAATTTGGAAACTAACAAGGTACCACCACCAGCTCTCTGCCCATGTACCTAAGGTTTTCTGCAGAAGAAAATCCAGGCACACAGAAGAACACAGCACTACTTGCTCTGTGCCCACCACAAAGCTGAGACACAGCCAAGGGGCCTTCAGTGATAGGATGAAGTGCAACCACTGAAATACCTTTTTTACTTTCTACAGAATCTGCACCCATTCATGGGAATGCTGTATCCCCATACACATCATACAGGCAAATAGAGCACCACTCTTAAACACAGACTGAAAAAGTTACGGCCAAATCCAGGTCTCCAGGATATGTAATCGACTCCTTATTCATTATAAAACCAAAGATCTTTCAAATTGATCATCCTACCTCTAACAGCTGCCTTTTGTGAAGACTTTGAAAAGAGTGCAAGAACAAGAGCAATCAAAGCGTGATCCTTCCCTTGTCAGGGAGGTTTTGCCATCCACTGGAAAGAAGATTTCTGCACTGCATCATGACAACTAAAGGCTACCAACTGCTAATTTTAAATTATTTTTTTTTGTAACTCATTATATCTTGTCTCTACTACAGTGGTGAGCTCCAAGTTTTAATTATCTGGTGTCCATAAAAGGTACTTTCTTTTAGTAGTTAAATCTGATACGAGATCATATCATTGTTCATTTTTTTGTCCTCAATATTGTGAGAAATAGTAAATAATCACCCCCTCCTATTCACCTCTTATTCTCCTATTCATTTTCTCTGAATGTAATACCAGATCATTCAATCAGATATCCATTACTTTAAAGTTAAACTGTCATTATTGCTCAGGGTGAAAGCATTTTTTTTAAACTTTTCTCATACCAGAAACATTCACAAAGATTTTTAATATCCTTTGCAAGATTGTCTCTGCACATATCTGTAATTCACACATTTTGACTTTTAATAAAAATGGCTAAACTATCCCATCTGCATAACACAGATATAGCCTAGTTTCAGCTCTCATTCATTATTAACAGATAGAACTCAGTTATTTATGAGAAGTTTCTTATTCACTTCTGCACATGCCTCTTCAGCTCATTTTTTTAAGAAAAAACAACTAAATCTCTGTAAAACAATTTCAAGAACAATAGTTTTAGATTTGTGCTCAAGAACTTTAATACTCTAAGAAAGTTACTTTTGACAACTGCAAATATATAAAGATGTTTGAGGTCTCAGTTTTTTTCTTCTGCTTTAGATCTTCATCTATACTCTAAGATTAGGAAAAGATTAAATAAGATTAGACTTCTGTTAGTACTCATACCCTGAGCAGTTATAACGATTGTCATTTCAACAATATCTATGTGTTGGCAATTTATCTTAGTCTTGCACACTATGTAACTCATTAAAGGGTTTGGGTTTGTTTTGGTTTTTTTTTAAAGGTAGTACCAGATCTGCATTTCACATAAATCACTATAGTTTTCTTGATATCAACAAAGCCATGCCCTTTTAAAACCTGGGACATTTTTGCATTACAGGCTCTTTAAAGATACTCAAAAGATAGGAGACATATTGGAATGAAGATGGCTGATTTTAGGTCCCCTCCGGCATGTGTGCTGAGGAACTAAGAAATACGTGGTTAGATAATTCTGCTCATGCTGCAAAGGGGAGTCTGCAATAGTTTACAGTCTCCATAAACATGATGAGTTTGTTTCAGCATCTCAATAAATGTCCCTCACACAGCTGACTTCCCCAACTTTGTTCCTATGAACTGAGGGATGCGGTCACCCACAGGCTGTAAGAACGTAAGACTGCCCATATCAGTTTATCTAGGTCCATGTCTTGTCTTTAGCAGAAGCCAAAAGTGAATATGATACAAACAGAAAATATATGGGATGTTTACCAGAAGCGTTCTCCCAACTTTCGATCATTTTGCAACTCAGCAGACTTTCTGAGCTCAGACACAGCCTTCAGCTTAGAGGTCAATGCAGCTATTCAGTCTGCACACATTTATACCAGCATAATGAAGGTTTTTTTACCAATAAGAGAAGAGAATGGGATTCACACTCTGTTGTGAATGTCACTTTAACTGGTCACGAAACAGAATCTATAAAAAAGCCTACATATTTTATTTGGCTAAGGGGAAAAGGAAGAATGAGTCGCACTAAATGAAAAAAAAAAAAAACAAAAACCACCAAAAAACCCCACACACCTTCATTTATTACAGGGCCCTGATGGTTTCAGCATCAGAGCCATCAGTATGTCAAAAAGATCTGCTGGCCTTAAACCTAAGTAACATAACCATCACCTTCAACTCCGAACAAGGCTTGAAAATTCAGCTCAATGAGCAGAAGTAATGGTGAACATTCTGACAAAGCTTTTTTTCTTATGAGAAAAAAAGCTTTAAAGTTGAAATTAAAACATTTCACGGAAGTCTTGATCTTAATAACAATTTTAGGGGATATAGGTCCTCAGCCCTGATGGGCTATCAAGGCTCACACAGGTCATATCCTAAGACTGCTTTCTGAATGTTTTCAGGTTCCGATCCAGTGAGATTCAGAAGTTCTTGAGAGGCTCTAAGCTCTTTGAACACACGTTGCAGTCAACAAAAGCAAAGACACTCAGTACCTCTCAGGAAGAGGCTCTTATACACTAAGGGCTGCAATCATTTCAAAGCATGAGGGAGTTAGGTACTTAGTTCACCTGCATACTGATGCAGAACATAGACATTAAGTAAAAGGCAGCTAAAGGCAATTATTCTGATGATTAAAAATTCCAATCAGAATAACTTTGAATTTTGTATTACGCTACAGATCGGAGAGACACAATCACAGAACTAGTCACCTTCCCATTTTCAAGGAGGCTTGCACATTCGGAAGCACTAAATACTGACCTTCAGCTTCTTTGTGCAATGCTTAAGGCACACAGGTTTTGCTTGGAAAAAATGGTTTGATTATACATACAAACAGGAAATCTTGCAAAATGTTAATGTAGTATTGCAATGACATTTCCTTCTCTATAAAGCTAGGGAAGCAATTTCTTATAAAAACAGCCACCAATTTTCACAATAAATAGTATTAATTACAGAGGAAGGCAAATTAGAATAATCTCTTCAAACATATCCCTTTTCAGGTGGCTTTTTATAACTACCTTTAATTATGAAACTGATTTACCCAACTACATCCTTCCTTTGGTACCGTGGTCCATGTTTGGGTTGCTTTAGACCAAGTACCTGCAGTTGCTGCACACCGGGGAGCATAGCTGCAGTGCAGGTGATCATCTCAGAAACCATCTATCTACTGAATGACACACCAGAGGTTAAAAATCTGTTTCACCCATCAGGGGACATAATACAGGACAAAGTTGTCTGCTCATGTCATTATGATGACCTCTGTGGGGTTAAGTAATCTGTACCAGATGAGGATCTGACTAGGTATCGACTTAAGACAGGGCTCATAGTATGCAATTCCTATTGCTTTACTGTGGCAGTCGAGTGAGTTTGACAAGCACCGCACCTTATTTTTTCCTCATATATTAGACTGGGGGGCAGGGGAAGGAAAGGGGGGGAAAAAGCAGTGCTGTTGCCCACTGAAACTCGGCTGAAAGGCTGGCTATCTCATCCAATGGTGATCTAATTGATTCAAATGTCACCTTCCTATACAGTGTCTTGTAGCCTCCCGGACACAGACTGTTGCAGTCTCCTCTTTCATTTATATTTTTCAGAGGCTTTTCTTTTAGTGTATGAAAGGAATAAAATATCATACAAATTATCTCACTAAATCATTCTCTTTAAATTTCTGCCTTCCTTTTCATGTTTGTCTCTGACCTACTGTCGATCCCATTTACATGAAAAAATTACTGGAGCACTTCTCCTATATCAGCATTCATTAGCAGCTCCAAGTTCCTGGCACACAACAGGGGTTTTGCCTACTATGCAGTTTGGGGATGTTCTCATCAGAAATAGGAGCAGATAATGAGGAAAGAACACTGTCACCAGTGCTCTCGTTTACTTCAGCAAGCAGTAATGGGGAAATATTTTAACATGCCAGACCTTCTCCTGCGGTTTCTGTAGTCAAAAGCACTTTTAGGCATGTTTTCTCCATTGTCTGCTGTTGTTTCTTGCCCTTCCCCCATCCTGTACCACGCACAGCAAGGTGCTCTGAGCAGCAAAGTTTAAACACACAAGGCTCTACACTTCTGTTTCAGGAAAGCCAACTGTGTGTGTTAAGTTTGGTAGGACTCAGCCTGAAATGACTGCTACAAGGACCAGTGTGAAAGAGTGTTATCCACTAAAAACGAAAGGTAATTGTACTCAGGATTCCTGGAAGTCTGTAGTCAGACTGGCAGAATTATTAAATAAATTTCTCTATAGATAATACATATCTTTCTGGTGTGGCTCTGCTGCAGGAACCTACAGAGACAGCAGTCTTTGTTCTTTGAAACATTTGAAAATTTGAAAAATTTCCAAATGAATATTTTCTGAATCAAAATACTCAGTTTTCTTACTGAAGTTTCTGTGCTTGCCTCAATCCTATGTCAGCTTTCATTTGAAGGCTCATCCACTATGATTTGTGGCTCAGTATCTAGCAAAAACCTCCAGGATACTGTTTTTCTTAGCTGTCATTATAATTTCACCATATTCTACACATCACGTAGCTATATATCTATGCAAACTTATCCATAAATGGCAGAGAAATATTTCTGATGAAGCACTCATTTGCTAAATTTAATTCCTTTTCCAAAGCAGACTGTGATCCTTCGCACATGTCCCATAGGAGGTTATCTAACAACTATTTTTAAATGAACAAAATCTTTGTTTAGGTAGGCTAACATCTGAGCCATATGGCTCCAGAACCGTATCCTGTGTGAAATACTTAAGTTTGTGACAGGAATGATTTGTGGGGAAATAAAATAAGTCCAGTCTTTAAAAGTTCTCATTGCCAATAACAGAATATGCCACTAATCATGGTTTGTGTAAAAATCCAGAAAGCCGCACAAAAGCTTGAAAAGAATTTCCATTTGATCTAACTAGAGCCACTGAAAATAGTCTCTGTATTAAAAACAAAATATCTGAGTGATCTCCCAGTTTCTCAGGATGTAGCAAAAATTAAACAGCATCAGTGAAAACAGCCTACCACCACCCAGTAACAACAAGTTTAGAGATCTCTAGGACCACAGAGGTGTCTGTATGAGGCGTGTTTAAGTGCCTAAACTAAAGAAGGATGTTAGAAATCTAACATTAAATCTTCAGTTATAGGTAACAGGCACAGGAACAACACTTTACAGAAAGAAGACGCTTGAGTAAATGATGCAGCTGAGAAGGTGCTCTAAGTCTGACCATCACAAGGTTGTTAAACATGGAACATGCATGAACAAATAGTTTGTATTTACTAATTATTAAGACAAAGAATTGCAACCACCACATTAAGAGACTTGCATGTCTAATTTCTGTTTCAGACTAGTAGGGGACTGTATATCCAAATTATCTTCCCAGTATTTCCATTAGCCAAAACTTCTCTTTAATTTTTTTTTTTCTGTCACAAATAGCTACCAAAACAGAACCCACTTGTACAAAAGAAACAAATTTGGGAAAACTTTAGAAAAACAATCTTCAAAAAAAGCATAGCCAAAGTATTTATGAATTTGTAATGCTGATCTTGGCAAGCTCTGTTGTAGATCCATTGCTTGTGCAGTATTCTACCTTCAATTCTGGTTTATACATGATACCCAACAACAAAAAAAACAACCAAACAAAAAAAAGAAGTCTGAACAATGTGCTTTCAGTGTATTCTGATTCTGTAATCACTTCATATGCTTTTCCCCTTCTATAACCACAGGTGATCTTTGCGTAGTGCTGCTTTGCAGTCCTACTTGCCTAAATATCCTCAGTAAAAGGATGAGAAATGCTACTATAAAATAGCTTTCTCACCAAGCCTTCCATGCACTTTCTCTATGGTTCCTGGGAAAAAAATGTAAAATAATCCTCTTGAAGATTACTGGTACCACAGTAGAGAAGGCTGAAGAAAATCCACGTACGTACTTCTGGGGAGGCTTGGAAGCAGATACCCACACAGTCTGTTCAGCTGTCTCTGCTAGGGTGAAGAAGAAAAGAAAATCTAGGGTAGTAATTGTTTCACCTGTCTGCTAAACTTGCTTTTCACCTCCCCAGCATGTTGGGCAGAAACTAAGATCCTTTCAGGAAAAAAGGTGAAGGGGTTCTGCATAGTCAGTCTTGATTTCCACACTTCTGACAGACTATTTTGCCTTGATACCTAAGCTCGCACCACAGAGAGACAAATCCCGACACACAAAGCTGCATCAGGGCTACTCTGTGGCTTTTCACAGCAAGGTCAGAGCAGCAATTTAACTTACTGTTTAACAGTCAGTTCTTAATTGGAAAACTATACACTGTGAAACTCCATGAAGTAAGCAAGTTAATCACCACACTAGCGCAACACAGCGCAGTACAGCATAAAGCAAGTCCCGCTGAGAAGGAGAGCTGCAAGTCTGAAACACAAAGCAAACGCCATCCAGCTTGGTACAACCAGATGTCTTTGACTCGTTGGTGTGTGAGCTACATGTGGAAGGATTACAGATCCACAGACCTTTAAAAGAATTTCAGCTTTACCACAACAAAGCCTTGCACCCTTTAGGAGGGTCACATCAAAATATCATTCAGTGTTTGACTCCCATTTGCCTAACCTGTGCACAATAAATACCTGTAAGTTATCACTTCTCCTCTTGCCATCTTCAAGCCCTATATTTTTCAAGACTTAAAATTCCTTATGGAGCTGGCTGTCCTCTCTTTTCCTCTACTCCACTCTTCTATTTTACTTTTTTTCCTAAAACATATAAATAATGTCACAAATATACACTCCAGAAATTTTCCTGATCAAAATGCTCTCTTAATACCAATAATGCTTATTTTTTTCGTATTCCTTCAAAATAATATTCTTTACATTTTGTAGATTCATTCCAACACACTAGAATTGATTTCAAAAGTGACTGTCAGTTTGAAAAATTAGCCTTTCTTACTGTGCTTTCTACACTGGTAAGGAAAGCTGACAGGTGCCTCATCAGCAAGCATCCAAGGGTTTCTATGATTAAACCCTTGAGTTCACATCAGAGTAGATGAAAGGATTTAAAGGCTTAAATTCTTAAATTTTTTTTTTTTTACTCCTAATGAACTAACTTTAAATATTTAATGATTCTTAGAAAGCTTTTGAGTACGTAATATTTTTACAAATGGTACTTTAAGAAAAAAAGTCCCAAAGTAATCCATGTCTTTTCCATTTTCTAAACCATTTCTTTGCTTTATCTGAAGTAACCACTTATCTATCCAAGGAAAAGTGTGGATAAAGCTTATTCGGGCCTCATATAACATTAGGTAGAATAAAAATTCAAATCAGCATTGACAGGTTTTCTAAAAGGAATGTCCTTAATAATAAAAATAATACAGCTGCATATTTTTTATTGGTAATGAAGAAAAACAGGAAATTAAAAAAAAAATCTAAGTGAAGCTATTTGGAAAAATATTTTTGTTTCCTGTATATTCTTGACTTCTCTCGTTACATCATATTATATAAGAGATTTAATAAATTATGTAGTTTTACAGGACTGTTCATCCAAACAGGACACCCGACTAACCACATGTCTTTCTGCTCCAAAATGCCTCACTGAAACCAATGGTGCAGCCTTTCTCCCAGTGTGAAAAATAATTTGAGCAGTATAAAACATGACTTGATAATATTGTATATTAAGATAGAATAAAAAATAAAGCAAGTTGGCAAAATTATTGCAAACTGACTCCTCGAAATGCAGGTAGGCACACATTCAATTAGGAGAAGCCTGCTTTTCTTCAGTTTGTCCTTTTACAAATGGAACAAGAAAGGAAATAGCAAAGTCCCACCATGCATAAAACGCACCTCTGGAGCTTGCACCTGGTGTGAAAACTCTGGGCTCTGCCCATAGGATAACAAGAGGTAGGAAAATATATCTGTGTTTGGCCCAGGGCAAATCTTCTGGCAGGGCAGGGGGTCTCACCTACTTTCCCTCCTGTTGGCACTGCCCAACACAGGACACACTCTCAGCATCACGGTGCACAGTGATCAATGATTCCTCCCTACACTGCAGCTGGTTCACTCCCAGGCTGGACAGGAGAGACCATTTCACATGGTGCAAGGTAGCCTGTGCCAAATGTGTTATGCCACTAGAAAAGCATAGCAGATGGGCCAGAGCATCTGCTTTGTGACATACATATCATATGGCTTAACTTCAGTGCACTTGAGCTCTTTAGGCTTCCTCCTCTGGTTTACAGGAGGCTTTGAGTTGTGCTGGCTATTATCTTGAGAAGCAAGCCCCAGAATCTGCACAAATGTTTCCCATTACCTTCAGTCCTGTCTCAAGTCCAGCTCAGACAGAAAGAAGAATTAGGGTAAAGAAACACAATAGAAAGAGCACCCAGGCTTTGAAAGCAGCAGCACCACTCATGAGGCACAGCATATTTTCCTCACATAATTACTTTTCTTTCATCAGTTTTTTTTTCTTTTCAATAAAACAAAGGAATGTGTTCAGCCAGAGTAATTAGATTTCATTTAATAAAACATTTAGGGCTTGATTTTGAAGAGGAAATAAAAGAAACACGGGAAGAAAGGAACACCAGCTGTTTTAGCAGCTGCCAAAGGTAAGTCAAACAAACAATAGAAGCTCAACATTTTTCAAAGCTCCATCCTACCAGGAGCTCCAGACCCCTGCGACTCATGCCCACCCTCTCCCTCAGCCACGCAGTATTTGTCACTGACGGCGCTCAAGTTTTCATCCGCTAACAGACCTGGAACGAAGCTGTGCTCCCCAAAAGCAAGCTACAAATGCAAAGACAAAGAAATTGTATGTCACAGATCATCAGCCAATCTAATTATTTGGCCAAGACAATATAACATTCCAGCAGGAAAACAGCATTTAATTAGGCTGGCATGAGCATTAAAACCAGAAATAAAATAAGAATTCAAACAAACGCCACAGATGGATATAATCTTTAAATAAAAAACAGCAATTTCAATAGTACAGGTAAATTGTCTAAATGTTATCACCCACATTAAAAATAAAGGCAGAAAAAGTGAAGTTATAATCCAGAATTGTACTTTTTTCAGGGCCCAAGCCTGGAAAAACCTGCAAGAATTGTGGATTAGTGGTCAAGTCATCACAAGACCTCTTGGAGTCAAGCAATAGGGAAGCAGCCAGAAAGGCTCAAGAAAGAAGGCAGCAAGAACCAAGCTCCTGAAACAATTTATCTAATTTATGCCATGTCCACATCCAAAATACCTATGGGAAAGAGGGTGGCAAGGATCCAGCCAGATAAATTGGGCTGGTGGCCAACTTTGGCCCACGGGCTATAGGTTAGGCATTCTCACTCTAAACTACGGGGAAATACAAGGTGAATCTACCCTTGGCTTCCCTGTTTTCAGGTTCAAAGACTGAATTTTACCCATAATTCATCTTTTTGTGATCCACAGAGCAGCCTCCTGAGAAACCAGACCTTTCCTCAGCATTTGTTGGTACTCCATCCCCAATTCTCTTACTGTCATGATTGGGCTGAAGAGCTTTCTCTGGTCCCTATCTTCTAAGGCTCTTTGATTCCGTGCTGTTGTCTCTCTTCTGATTTCTCAAGGTCAGATCTTACTCTGTAAGCAGTGCACAAATGAATGATAACTTGAGAACAAAAAAAATCAGGATTGAGTTCACAACAAAAACAGTACCTAGCTCTGAGATAGAGTCAGGCCCTGAGATTACACACTGTAATAGGTCACAGAGAATCTGGCTGGACAGTGAATGGAGGAGCTGCAAAAGGAGGGAGGGGAGCCGTGAAGGCAGCAGGACACATTGGTCTTTTCTTAGCAGGTAACACTGTGGTCCTCAGAGGAGTTACCCTCGACTTACACTTGTGCAAAAAAGAATTGAATCCTTTAGCGCTGCCAAGTTGCAGCCACCAAAGATAGATGACATGCTCAGAAGCAACAGCATTTTCATGTACAGTATCCAAGCAACCTGATGAGGAACACCGACTGCGCTGCTTTTAATACACAAAGACTGCAAAGGTAGGGAAGAAAAGGAGGAAAAAAAGCTAGCAGAGAGCCTGGACTCCCACTTGAAACTTAAGCCTACTTCTGAGGAAATGGTGTAGCCAATCTGGTAAGATGACACAAGATCAAAGTGCGAGGAACCCAAAAGGATACCTGAATTCACCTGATAAACACATGAAAAGCGCCAAAAGTAAACCTCCACAAAAATACAGAGGTAAACAACCCCAATTCATTGTTTGTTCATAGAAAAAAAGTTACGTTTTATTTCCCACATACCAGCATTACCAAGGTGTTTTCTGAAAGCCAAACACATTGAGGAGAAGAATCCACTAACTGAGAACTTGGAGACCAACCAGTCTGAATCCTCTGAGGCTGAAGGACTCCGATCCCCTTCCCATCATTGTGGGCTATCACTTCATGCACAGGAGCAGCACTCCTGGGCTCATTCTCAGACTCATTTGCTCTGCTCTTGCGTGTTCAGAAATTTCTATATGGATTATGGATATTTTATATTCATACAAAACATGAATATTTATATAGAGTGCAAAAATGAGTGTTGTTCACATTCAAGATACAAAAAAACTACTCTCAGGTACTGTTCTGTCAGGTTCACATGGCTTTATACAAATGTCTTTAAGTTCCTCATGATAAATTAGAAATGTGCAGGTATGCACTTGCCTAGGTTTCCCACTCATCCTAAAATACATGGTACTTTACTATTGCAAAACCCTGAGTTTATTATTTCCCTTAAATCACCCCGGGCTTTTAGTGTCAATTCTCATTTTGCAGGCCCACAAATGACTCAGTTGTCATAGGAGACAAATTTAGTCATGACTTCATTTACAAATGATTTATTTCTATAAAGTACATAAAAATTATTTTGACCATATAGGTTTAGTATTCTAGCAGTGGAACTATGGAAATAAAGATTTTTTCTGATTAATGAAAAAGAGAATCTTGTTTTGTAAGAACTATTGATAAACTGTGTCTAGGCTTTTTCATATTTTTAAAAGGATTAAATAACCAGACTGTTGAAGGGGGTGGAGGCAAAGACCACTATGTCAGGTTGGACTTGCTATCCATCATGTCTGATGTCCCACATAAAGCAAGCAATCCTTGATGATTAAAAAGGAATTTCTTATCTTCTACCAAAACCAAACCAGTCTTTAAGTCCTCCTGTAGGTCTCAATACACTAAGCCAGCTGGAAAAATGGTGTGCCTTACCTCTGAGATAACAGAACTAGATTAGACTTTGAACCATTTAAACTACCTAAACGCTTCACCCTGTTCACCCTGACCCACGGTGCTAGTGTAGTAACTTACTATTCACCCATTTTCCCCTCATATCATCCAGTTACAAATACATCAGTTCTCTGTAACTGCTGCTGAATCTAAACATAACTTGAAAACAATGCAAAATGCTCTCTTTCTGACCAAAAATAACTTTCACATTTGTGCCAGTTTTGCAAATCCACAGAATTTACTCCCTGGTCTCAGATCTTTCAGGATCACTGTTACACAACATAACCTGATGTCCCAAACCATTACACTGCAGTGCAGTGCTCCTTCAAATCCTCAAAACCATATTATTTTTCTTATGAGCTCAGCAGTTTACTGGAGGAAATCAGTAAGTAATTACTCATGTTCTACTCTGCCAAAAGCTCATGGTGAAGGCTTGGAAAATTTCCCAGCAGTGAAAACAAAAGCATTTCCCTTACAATACAGTGGAACATTTGTCACCAAGGCTCCTCATTTCCTCTAACCATCTTTAAAGTTAAAAGGTGTCAGTTTGACACCATATGCAAAGCTGCTAGGTACCTAGATTGGAAGTTAGCACTTTTATTCCCTACAGACACAAGAAGTACACATGAAGGTTACAACAGATGGTGAGAAGTCAGAAAACGTATGTTTTTATCTGGACACCTTCACACTAAAAAAAGAAAGAAACCACCTTTCCTCTGTCTGTTGATACCACTCTTTGTTTTGTATGGTTTCAGGTTTGGCAGAGAAGGAGAGTTCATTCTTTTTACTTTTGTGCTTTCCACCAAATAAACTGGTTCTACCTCACAGGGGCAAACTGAGTGAGCCCTACGCCTCCTCTGCTGCTTTCCGTCATCCTTGGGAGGACGTCACGAGCAACCAGAGCAGGAGCTCTGCAGTTATATGCAACACTGCATGAAACTCTTTAGATGCTTTATAACATTGTAAACAGCTAAAAATGGGAGCAGAGGAATCGGACATTTTACCAGTTATTACTTTATGAGTTTTAAGTGCTCAAACACCAATTTACAAGAGATATAAGCCTTTTAGTGGGACAGCAATAGTGCAGATAAGGAGGGGAGATACCCTGTGTTATAAAAGACAAAGAATTCAGAAACAAATATGAATCATAATTGTGAAAAAAAATCCAAATTTTCCATTTTTGTCAAACAATTATTTTACCTTGAATAAGACAAAAAAGTCTTTAAAAATTGATTAATCAATTTTGATCTGCTATCCTTGTAAAAATTCAACATTGAACAATCAGTCTCTCATCATTGTATGACTTTGATTCAAAAAGACGTCACAGAACTTCATAAATTACAGCAGCATTGCTTCCCTTCTCTGTGCGTTGGGCTTTCTGCATGGATTCTGTTTCTTACAATGTACCAAAGCCCATGATATATCACCCTTCCTCTCGCCTATGGATGAAAAAAAAAAAAAAAGGGGGTAGCATGACAATGATTATCATCCTAGGACATTGCCTCTAATTCTTATCTGTCCTGTTTCAACATCAGGAGGCTGAAAGGCAAAGGTAGAAGTGCTTCACTTTACATGTACAAGGATCAAACTGCAAAATGGTTTATTTTAGATGAAAAACAAAAATGAGGAAGAAAAAAATTTCCATAAATAACTACAGCTTTTCTGCTGACCAGAAAACACACTAAGAACAAAAATATTTTTTTCTCTGCATAAGGGTTCATAGAAGTCTGATTCCCTTTCTGTAGTCCTCTTCCCAACACACAGTAACATTTCTTAGTATCTTAAACAATTTCCCTTCATGCCCTCCTTGACTTTCAAATACCCCGAAAAAAGTCAGAGCCCTTCCTTTGTCACTACTTTGTTGTTTTATAAATGCTCCATCTTTCCTTGCAATTTCATCTCAGAAAATCATTAATTATTGTCCCCTCCCTCTTCATCAGGATGGATCATGAATGCTTGACAACCACACACAGCCATGCTTCAGAAACACTGTAATAGCAATGATAAATTTACCAACTAAATACTAACCTTCTTAATGGCCATAATGGGATTTCCAAATTTTTTTTAAATATGTAATATTTAATGTAATGTAATTTGTCTTAATGTCCCAATTGTTTGGGATACAGGTAGTTTTCTGCTGCCCAACCAGGCTACAAAAGCTTACAGACAATAAACTACCCCTTCCTAGAGCAAGGCATCAAGCCAATGACACTTCCCAACCTGTAGGTTTGTTGGCAAATTTTGTAATTCCAGGCATGTTTGAATGTACAAAACTATGCAAAACTGAGTTCCAAAGGCAGCTTTGCATTCTAGCTGGTTCTGCAAAATTTGAAGCCTTCCAGTGCGCTAATTTCAGTTGGAGAGGAGCCTCCATTCACCAGGAGGTGAATGAAAAACACTCTAAAGCCTAAATTCAGCAGGGCATAGTACAATCCATGGAAGCATACATACCAAATCCCAAATCCTCATGACATGAATATTTGTCATGCTGGAGATGGCTGTGATGATACTGAAACTGGGGAAGGATTTCTAGTCCTTTTGCCTTGTTTTTTGTTGTCTGAAAGAGCAAGTTCAAAAAAATTACAAGTATGTGTTCCTCATCACTAGCTGGAGGAAATAATCTATTGATCACATTTTGCTGTTACTACAACATAAGTGCCTGAGACATTTCATTCGCAGTTGTATGAAAACAGACTTCATGATCATGAGGACTTCTGTGTACAAGCTGCTTAAGAATCTTTAAAAATACCTGAAGAAAAGGGAGTAGACATTTTTTAACCAAAAAATAAGTTTCTGTATGAAGGGTGTTCTGCCTGCACCCAAGAATATTTTGACTAGTTAAAACCCAAATGAATTGTTCACAATGTTTTTTGATGATTTATTCCCTAGAAAAAGTCATGGGTTTCAATTTTTCATTGCTGCCTCTCGACAAACTAAAGGTAAACTAAAAGTATTCCCTCAGATGGCATTAAGGTAGAGCATGATTTTTTATGCTCCAGTTACTGAAAAGAGCAGAGCAGTGGAAATAACCGAACTAAAAAATTCTATGAAATATAGAGTTACTTTAGCTCCGTAACCTAGGCGGCTTTTCTGAAATCACTAGCTTCAAAAGCTTCAAAAATCCTAAGAAGAATAGAAGATGATACTCAGAGAGGACTGTGTTTTAATAGGCTGCAGGGGAGCTATTATGCACAAGTCTTTTTGCAAGCTTAACTGTTTGACAGGTACGTTCTTAATGTCTACCTCTGAAAAAAGAGCTTATTGCACAGTAACAAAATAGACACCAAACTCAAAAACCCCAAAAATATAGACGGTAAGAATTTTTAAAAAACAAGAGACACAATCCTTACTAAACACTGATTATGCAAACAGGCATGTTATAGCAAAAAGTAGTTTGTGAGGCACTTCTTTCTCCCCCATTTATTTCTGCCTTACATGACAATGCCTATCTAAATTGCCCATTCCGGTCATGGAATGTTGCAACATGCAACACGTTGCAACAGCTACTGCTTTTTCTCGAATCCGCTGTTTAGAGAGTATCTGCCAGGAATAATAGAGATCTGTAAATAACTCATTGTTCTTTTTTTCAGCCACTGAGACACTTTAAAAAAAATAATTAGAAATTGTACTTAAAGAATACAGAAGAGCTGAAAATCACTCCTCTGTGGATGACAGAGTTTACATGGCACATAAAGGTCAATGTCAAGCAGGCAGAAAAATAGTACGTTTGAATTTAGCGGGACAAAAAACCTAGTATTCCATTTGAAAAGCTGCCTGTCAGTATACAAGTGGGACAAGGATTTAGGGTAGATACCAATAATAAAACTGAATGAGAGCCGAGGGTGAGCACAGACCACAAGCTAAAGAAGAGTAAGCAGCAACACCCACACAAGCAACCAGCCATGATTTGGGGCGACGTAGGCAGAACCCACTACCACGAGGCAGCCACACGAATCCTGCTCTACGTGACCCAGATCTGACAAGACTGACAATATCATATCATCATAGCCACACCGCTTCCCCAACACAACAGTGAGACAGAGAAAGGTTTCTCAAAATTAACAACAGAAATGAATGAAGGATTAATTTCTCTTGGAGTGGAACATGAAGGAATGACCACACATCAGAAAAGAACACTTATCAAATAAAATACATGTATTGTGCAGCAATAAAATGGCCACTACAGGCATAACACAGCTCAGCTCTGCTAAACTTAAAGGCTCAGTCTTTCAAAGAACTGTGCAGGTTTATGCTGTGCTAGGAGAATGCTGACAGGTAACTGAAAGACATGTATAGTATGTCTTATACATGTCCTGTGTATAATGTCATACCTCAATTTGCAATGAAGAACTATTAAGTGCACTAAATACATACAGCTTGACAAGGTAAAGGCTGAAAAGCGACAAAACAAGACTGCATAAATTAATTATTTACAATAGAATAAACACCGCCATGGAGAATAAAATTATTTTAATATAAATAGCAATAATGGAATGATTCAAATGCATAATTGAAACATCAGGTAAAATTTTAAAAGCAATAAAGATATGATTTCTGGAGAAGGAGCTGAAACACAGTCACTTTGGTCATATTGAACCAGACTAAGAAAAATTCTTGGAAACACGTACTGATAAAGTAATTCTTTTACTGGAATTTCCAGATCTTTACTATCTTTAACTCCCCTCCATCTGTGACTCCTCACATTCATGAAAATTACAAAAACCTCCAACCTCAAAACCCAGAACGCATGCATGAAACACAGAGAAGAAAAGGAATAATTTTAAATCTTGGCACGTAAGTTTGGATGGTTTAAAAAGAAATTTTATTTTATGTTTCCTTTAGCAATGCCATTTCATAAGTGTTTAGCATAAATAAGATACTTCTAAGTATTTTCTGATAATTTGCATCCTGCCTAAAGTTAAAAAAATTAGATAGGAATGAAGCTGGAAAAAAATCCAATCATTTCTTATGCACCTAGGCACCAAAGGAACATTTGTTAGTGCCCTTTCCCAATGGAGTATCAGGTCATAACAGCAAACACCTGCACCTACTAAAACACTATATGGTAAACAGGAATAGAGTGTCTCAATTTCATTTAATATATAAACATATATAGAGAGATTTAATTTCTTAAGTATCTTATATAGGCATATTGTGTTACTATGGTATCAAAAGTATAAATTGTGAAAATCTGCAGGAACTCAAATTAACAGTAAGTTTACCAATACAATAAACCAGTGACCTGTGAAGTATCAAGCAAGGCGGTATTATCTCAATGATGATTTCTCAGAAATCGAAAGGCATTTAATAATACTGGGTTCTTGTAAGTAGGTCACACAAGTTTTTACAATGCAATAGCATTTTGTCCCTTTTGCAGTGCAGGAAACAGACCTAGAGTCATAAAATGACTTCCTGAAATTATTTGACCAGACCTGTAGTAAAACAAAGATGCACTACGCAGAGGCAGAGCTCTTATTGTTAGCTACAATAAAAAGGCCAAAGACTGAGAATGAAAATCATTGTCAATTTTAAGGAAAGCATAGAGAGGGAAAGTATGGTGAAGTTCCTGAAGACTAGAGAAGGTCAGAACACACTGCTCTTTTCAAGCCATGCTGTTCAGAAGGCTGTTGTGAAAGAGAAAAATTTTCACATATGACAGCCTTTTGGAGGCTAGATTTAGGGCTTTAAGTCCCTTTTTGGCCTGACTTATTATCAATCACACAGAGCTTAGTCTTCTACACACCCCCAAGTCAAAAAAGGTTTTACTAAACAGATTTTTTGTAACCATACCATTCAAAACAATGTTTAACAGCTTCTGTTTTCATTTCAAGAAAAAAGAAATGGATACAGGAAAAAAAATCAAAAGTACTTGAAGAAACAATTGTTATCCCAGTCCTCTATCAGACTAAGATCTTCAGACCTGCTTCATGAATTTTGGGGTGCTTTATTTCCCCCCAAAGCCACTTGAAAAATCCCACTCTGTTTACAGCTATAAATCTGTCACCTTTCATAAACACTAAATACAGTTTAAAAATAAATAATTATAAAGAATGCTGTCACAAGACAGGCAGCAATATGTCCCACATGTCATAAAAACTGATCAGCCAATTTTTAAGCAGCATGGACAGTCATGAGCCAAATGCTCGATTAAAATGGTTCTAATGCAATTCCACATTTCTCCGAGACAAATTCTTCATTCCCAAGACTCTTTCACAAAAAAAAAAAAAGTATTTTTCTGAGAACCTGCCTTACAGCAGGAGTACTGTATAGGATTCAGAATAAGGTATTTTGCACAATGTGATATCCATAATCTTTTTTTCTTTTAGCAAAGGTAAAGTCACAGTTTAAGAGAATGAATTCAAAGTCTAACACAAAAATTTATTCTGCCTGTATGAGGCAGGAGGGGAGTCTCTGCCATCATGTTTCCTCTAAGAGGACTTTCCGTATAAATAAATAACAACTGGAAACATTCCTTCTAAGTGCTTTGGGTTTATATACTTGTGAAAGACGATTACTGACTACACAAATATTCACAATCTTCAGGTAACTTACTATGTGTCAAATGCTTTGACAAGCCTATTACTCCTGTCATCAGAAGAGTAAGTTTCCACTCTTAACTCCATTCAAAGAAACTCACATTTTACCAGTAGAAAGGAAGTGAACTTGCCCAGTTTAACCCTAAAGTGAGAGCCCTGACCACTGCGTCTCAGGCTGTCTAAAACTCTTTGGATCAGCAATAATTTCTGTTGTCCACACTAATAGGGTGGGTATTTTTTTATTAGCAGCACATAAATCCCATATTGTTCTTGGGGTTTCCATTATGCTATATTTGTCATTTATACCTAAATGTTTCTGTTACTGCTGCTTAAAATAATAGGTACTACTGAGCCAAGAAAACCTCTACATTTTTACTTAAACTAGTGCTCCACGTCTTCAATTTCCCTGAGGAAGCAGAACGAAGTAATAAGCTTGTTCCCTTTCATTCATGATTACCACACCTTTCAATTGCATTTATTGCAGCTTCTGCATTTTTAAACACATTGAAATACTAACTCCACAGCCCAGCCCACAGCTGCTTACAGGAAAGTAGGGTTACATCTGAAGCAGAAAACAAGACTGTTCTTCTCCACCATAACCTCTGTAGAGAAGCCAGAGGCAAATGGGTTTCTTAAAAAAAGGAGGTCAGAATCATCAATTATGCCACCAAAAAGCAGTATAAAAATACATAAAAGAACAGTTACTGTAACACCGGGGGAAGGGAACCATGAAAACAATTGCACAGCCCGTATTCTTTTGTCAATGAATATCCTCAAATGGTCCCAAGAAATGAAGCAGAAAAATCCCTTAGAGGAATATAACACTCATTAAGCAATTCCATTTTCAGTAGTGAGTGAGGGGCTGTCACAAGTGAATTGTTCTTTGCATTCACTTGTGGGACATTCACCACCTGTTCATTTCCTCCTTCTTTAAGCCAGAGGAAGGCTTAGGGTGACTATAAAAGCAGCAGCCTACTGGTATTACAGCCTGTGTGATCCCAAGAACAGCGTGGGGTGAAGCTGGGTGGCTTTGGGGGCAGGCAATGAAGAGGGATGTCTCCCCTGGCAGCTCTCGATGCCCACTGAGGCGCTGGGGAAGAGATACAGAGCAGCCAGGCCATGGGTCCCAGTACCCCTGAACACTCCCAGCTGGCCCCACAAAATGGGAAATTACTAGCCAGTACCAGGCTGGCACTAATGTCTCCTTTGCACAGCCGTCTCCAAGTGTGCACGGCTAATGGGCATGCACAAACACAAAGACTCCCCAGGAACAGGCCTCAGCTACCCCCATGGCATTTTTTTAAGGGAAAGAGATACGACAACTCAGCGGCCTGTGACCCCAGCTAACTGCACACTCTGCTGCCATGGCTGCCCATTGCCTTCCTCCAGGGCCACCGATCAACACCTCTGCTTCCCCGTCTGCTCTTTCCAGCCTGTTCCCCGCACACACCACAGCAGCCAACACACCGAATTGGGAGGAACAGGGTACATACCAAAAAGTTGCTCCATTTCTTTCAGGCCGCTTGGTTTAGTAAGAGACACAAGTGTGCCAGAAACCTTGTCATCTGGATCCACGTGGGTGCTTCCTGCTTCCCAGAGATAGCTCCTGCTTGAGCAACACTTACAGGGCCACACAGGCCTTCTCTGGGCCCTACCACCTACACCCAGCTCCAGCCTCTCCCCTGCCCAGACATGTGTCCCCCCTGAGGCAGAGCTGAGCACACATGTGAGCAAGGCCCCGCAGAAGGCAGCAGCTCCTCACCTGTTTTTTCCTCAGGCAGGACCTGCTGAGGAGGGTGCCTGGCGGGAAGACAGCGGGAGCCCTTCTCCTAGGTGAGGGCCATGGCCACCACCCTGAGATGGAGGCATGCAGCAAACAGGCACCATAGCACAGTAAGGCAATAGCAGCTGGCAGAGCAGCATTTATCACCTTGCCTGGGGGTGGGCCCACCTCCTGCCAGCAGCACAGCTGCCCTGGCTTGTTAAGGCCTGATGGCTGATAAGATGGCAGCTGGTGGGCTGCCTGTGGTGTCAAGGTAGGTTAGGGTTCTGAGTTGGGAGGCTGTCAGTGGGATGTGAGGGTAGTTAGGAAGGCTAGTGTGGCTTGAAGCCTATGGAAGTAGGGTGATAGAGGGGTAGGCTGTGGGGCATGGAATGGGGCTGCCCAGGCTTTGAGGGAAAAGCCCTAGTGCTGGGGTGGAAGCCTCTCTGAGGGGATTCGGCTGGGTGGTTGGTGTCCTCTAAGTGGTGATTGTTGTGTGGTGGCATTGCTGTGTGCCTCCCACTGTACTCTGTCATATTTGATAGGCCTTATGGTTAGAAAAGTGGTATGCTTAGGAGAGAGGAGTGAATAAAAAATCCCTGCATCTGGAGCAGCAAAACCAGCATTGGTGCTGGGATAGCTTTGTGTATGTAAGTGTGAACAGTTGCTGCCTTACAGGAAATGCTTTTGCTGGTCCAAATGCCAACCTGCTTCTCTGGACTGTGTGTTTTTGTAGCTTTGAGGATCAAAAGACTTGGTTTAGACGTTAGCAATTTCTTTCTGTTGGAAGGAACTCCACTGTCTTTTGCAAGAAAGCATCTTGTGCTTGATGACCATTCAGGGGTGAATGTGCTGTCTTTATATTGTCAACATTCTCACTTTTTTGTGTGTGTACTGCTCTGCCTTCTACTTTTCTCCTTGCTGCACATTGTTATTCCTTCCACCTTTCGGTATCTCCTGTGAGTAGGAGGCAGCAGACCTGGCGCAGAGGGGGAAGACTGAGAGCTGGAGCTCTGCTCTGAGGAATGGCCTCTTCTCAGTTGGCAATGGCTTACAGCAGGGCACCTTGAAATAAAGTGTTAGAAGCTTTTGTGAAAGAGTGTCTCTAATGGCTTTAACTGTGGCTTTTGCAACTTGTTAGTTTTCCTTGTAAGATTGCAGATACAAACTCACTGGTTATTGCTCTCCCTCCAGTGTCCTGCAAATCAGTGGGAAGTCTATGATACTATTGCCCCAATGGCTTGTTTGTCACACATCCTTGATACACACATCTCTCTTTTTGTCAGGAAGCATATGGTCCCTAATAAATTAAAAAAAAACACACACAAAATCTTGGAGGGGGTGGGTTGTGTGCAGGATTTTTATTTCCTTCTCTCTGACCCTGATGGGCAGGGAAATAGCTTTCTATTGGCTGCAGAGGGAATTTGCTTCATTTTGTGGGATGAAGCTGGTCATTCAAGCTTTAAAGTAAGTTTGGGCTATAATTAGGGATTTGACTTTCTTTGAGAAACCATGAAGGAAGACCACAGCACCTACATTTCCTGGGTTGGAAGGATTTTCCTTATGTAAAGGTCTCTGTAAGGGAACCCATCTCCCAAGCCTCCTAAAAATTGAAACTTTTGCACTGTGTCCACATCCCTTACAGTGACTTGCCTGGAAGGTTCCAAGATAGCTGAATTAAGAGCGTAGGAATAGCTAAGTGCTTAAACAAACTGTTTCTAATCCTGTATTTATCATACTGACCTGAGGCTTTCATGGGATGCTTAGTGCAAACATTGCTGGTTTTCTACACTGTGCTTCTGTTTTGGTAGCTCTGAACATCATGCTGTCTCTTGCCTTGGGTCTATGAATTACTCATTATAAACACCATTTTCCTGTCCATTTTTTCTCCCTTTGGTGCCCAGGCTTTTTCTCCAGTATTTCTCAAACGCTGTGCTGCTGTGTGCTACTGCATTTTGTAAAAGACAACAGTAGTGGTTGCTGTCTGAAATACCAGCTAAGCCTTAATAAAAAGGGGCCAGAAATCCAAATGGAAGAAAGACATCAAATCAGTTTGCTGTAGGTCATGCAGGTTTTATGAAGAAATTGTTCCTCCAATACAAACAGATAGAGCAGAAGTATACCATCTGGAGGGTTACATGCTGGTGAGCATGCATTTGTGCATTACATTTAAATGGGATCAGGAGGGAAATGCCAAAATGCACTATTTAAGGAGCAGCAGGGGGCCTGGTCCTCCCACCTCTCCAAATGCAGAGCTCCCTCTGGAAGCTGATGAGGAAGCATCTTGGAGAGCAGATACTAACTGTGTGAATTCCTATTTCCTGCCTTTTCTCTTCTCTCTTTCTCTCCAGGACTTTCCTGCCTTCACTATTTGGAAATTTCTGTTAGTGCTTTTCATGCTGTGTCATAGACTTAGTGTCTGGTGCTTCGTGCCAAGGCCAGGTTCTCAGTCTTGGGAAGCTATCATCAAACAGGTGTGAAAAGAAGGTGAAAGGCTGAGGAGGGTGAGAACATCAGAGGTGCTTTCTGTGGTTCAGCTGTGTCACCTTTGTATTTATGAACATACCCATACTGTTTCTTTAAATCTGTAGCAGGAGATGAGCAGGTTTGATGTGGGAGGAAGTGAGACTGAAATTTTGCAGTGAAAAAGAGGAAATCTGACTTCCCAGAGGAGGCTGTTTCCAAACTTTTGCTGTGTAAACTTGATGTCTGTGATCTGTTCTGGAGCTGAGCACCAGGAACCTTCTCAATTCTTGCTGTTGAATCAATTATAATCATGCCTAAAAAAACCAAAACAGAACAAAAGGTAAGCTGGGCACTTTTCATTATTGGAAAAGGAGAAAATAGAGATTTAAAGATGAGGATGGTGAATTTGAACGGGCTAGGAAGAGAGTCTAAAATTCAAGCCAGAGTTTCAAAGAGAGGCTTGATAGCTAAAGAGCTTTGGCTGTTGGGCCGCAGTCTGCCATTTTCTATGTGGTGCTGTTACTATTGGCACAATTTCCTTGTTCAGCAGCTCAGGCTGGGATGCATTATGGATAAATGAAAACGAAGAGCTGGAGTAAAGAAATGAAAAGACCTTTGTTTTTTCAGAGAACACCCTTTAAAAGTTGATGAGGTTGGAGCCAAAGGCAGGACATAGGCAGGACCTGTGAAGCCAACTGCATTTGTAACAGTAAGAGAATGAATTTCACTGGGTGAAATTAGCATTTGTTCTCTCCAGTAAATTGCAAGTCATTGAAATGTTTTGGTAGTGCAGCCAAATTTATTTTTGGCATACGTTGCATATTTCTTCTGCAGTTTCTATTTTCCTTTCATATTTGTACTGAGTATCAAATGAGAAAGCTAGTGTTTGTTCTGAAGGAGTAAAATTATTCAACATCATCTTCTAATTAATAAATGACTAACCATACTATATGAACCTTAAAGGATATTTCCTGTGGATGACATGCTAATGCACTGTACTGTAATTGGTAATACATGGATTCATCAGACTACACTGACCCTTACAAGCTATCTCGCCATGTCTATCAGTAGAAAATGAAGACTAAATCATCTAAGAGGAGCCCTTTTTCAGAGTTCAAGTGCCGAATATACTGTAGAGAGATATATATGGATTTATAAAAAAGCCTTGCATTGATTAATTGCTTTTTCTTTGTTTATATAATGCTTCCTCTTAAGTTTCAGGAATACTGGAATATAACATTATTAACATGTGCAAGGTAAATATTTTCTGTTTGACTCTTGTAGCTCTCTGAGTATGTGAAATAATTGATCTTTTTAAAGTAATAAGCTTATGTTTTTCCAACTGGCAGATAAATGATGAATTGAAACTCAGGAATCCCTTGGTCACTGGAGTTTCCTCCTGGCTTTTGAAAGCCTGGAGGGGTGGGGTGAATCTCTGCCCGGTACTACCTTCAATCTTCCACTCTGCTTGTGAGTTGGCGTCCTCAGAGTTTCATCTCTTCCCATTTGAAGAGCTTGTCAGTCTGTGTTATTGTTCCTGCATCCACTGTGAGTTATCCTCCCTAAAGTCCAATGACTGGAAGGTTGGAAATTACTTACAGACACCTAGCAGCTCACAGTAAGAAGCACTGCACTCGATCCGCATTTTGAACTTTTTCCTTTTTAGACAGATGTCATGGACTGACATATTTGGTTTCAGAACAGCCAAATACTCTTGTTTCCCACTTCATTCACTCTGATCCTTTACTGGATCCTTTTCAAGTATATACAGTCTTCCTTGGATTTTTGCCGCCCAGTTATCCTCTCTGTTACCAGCTGTAGTTACAAATCTCTGCTTTGGGACTTCTGAGGAAACATACAAGATGTTGTATCCTTGAAGGCTGCACTAACTGACATAAACAGGGTGGTGATATGAGTTCTACAAGCACTGTTTTTCCTCTAGAGATGTAAGTGACCCCTGTGTGATAGTTGACCTCTACCAGCACAGGAAATAATGTCATGTAACATCTTTTTGTGTTTCCAAGGGATAGTATCGAGAATTTGAGAGGGTTTTTGTTTGGAAGGTATAGTTTTTTTAAATATGGAACTGGAAATACAATGCTTCCTACAATGTGATAAATAGACAAAGAATAGCAAGGCAGTACATTTCCATGTATCTGTGTATGTTACTTTAAATTACATATTGTTTTAAAGCCCTGTTTAAAGAAATATCAAAGTGTAATTTTCATTTTTTTATTAGGTGTGCACTGTTTTACATTATGCAGCTGGTAAGTCTAGGAAAGAAGCATTCTTGTCCTCATTAGAGACATCAGATAGGTACGGGATGACAGGAGTCATATTCTGTGTAGATGTTTATCACTTTTGAAATAACGTATGCAGGCATCCTACTCGCAATGTGAAGGGGATATGTTCACCACTAATGAATATGGCTCTAAGGCTGCAATTAAAACTCTGACTTGTGTTCATTTCTATTAACCGCTTCAGCTGTGCTGTTGTTGTTCCTAATAGGCAATAATACTTAAAATGACATTATGAAATCTGAAGCATGCTGCATTTGCAGTTGTTTGCTTTGAAGTAAATTTTGCTTCATTTTAAGTGTCCAGCATGATTATTTGGGAGTCGCTGCCGGTAACGGAATGCTTAGAGCTGTTATAAAATAAGAGCTAATCAGCTTTGAGGAACAGACTCATGGTGAGATAGTTGGCCAGAATAGGAAAACATTTGACTAAAAAAGTTTCATTTAGTGATAATGATCAAAAGAAGCATTTTGAAAAGATTTTTAAACCAAATGAATTTGGAAAAAAAGCAGCTAAGAAGTTCATGTAAATTCTTTCATCTGTAAGGTTCAGAGCAGCCTCTAGGTCAATCACTTTGCAGTAATTTGCAGAAATATAAGTGCCTTAATCTAGCAAGTTTTAAATAAAAAGGGAAGCTAGAAATTATTGGCTTTAATGCATTTATACCTCTATGCTTTTCAGCAGTTGGGAGGGGAACTGTGTGAATCTAAAGAGTCAAAACGTGATTGCCATTATATCCTCAAAATTTCTGTAGCAATTTTTACAAATTCACCTGCTTTGTAACTGCTGCCACATGGTGTTAGCATAACTAGCTAACCTGATGGAAGCAGATACTCTTATTTGAGGCAATTTAATCAATACTTGTGATTGTTATCAAATATGTTTCCAAGGGGCTGTGTATTAGCTCAGTTTGTCAAGCAAGCAAATTGCCTAATGGAATACATTGGATACATTTAGTAAGTGAAAGCAATGATCCCAGCTCGGAACAGGATGTAATTCTTGGATGTTTTAGGTGCGGGCTTGTCTGTTAAATGAAGTCACTAAAAAATAATACTACAAAGTATACAACTAGTTACTGTTTACAACTCTTTTACTTTAAAAGATATATACTCAAGAGTACTGTTCTAACTTTTTTGATTGCTAGACTATCTGAAATGCCGCCCTTATCAGTTCTTCTACCCCCACAAACTGGCAAAGGTCCTGAAATGGTTATGGAGGATGTTTGTATCTAAAATATGCATGTAGATTTAGATATAAAAGCTCACAGAGCATCAAGAGGACCAGATAACCAGTCTGCTGGTAGTGCTCATGGTGGTTGTGAGAATATAAACAGAGGTGTTGTAGGTGAATGTGTTCTTGTAGAACACGCAGTTCTCCTCCCCACTCCTCTCTGGAAGTTCAGAAGCAGCCATTACTACAAATAGAGGG
>JAOXJM010000052.1:19216335-19233761 GCA_026413425.1 Tringa solitaria | reverse complement strand
GAAATGAAAATAAAATATTCAACCATACATATGTGCCTTAAATACACTTAGCTGCCGTCCTTTGTTTATGAGCCAGACTCTCTTTTCTATTGCTTTTGCATTGGTAACTTTAAACTCATTTTACATATGGTTTAGTAGATCAAATTTGAGCAAAAATGTGGTTAAGGAAATTTTTGTACTTACTGGTTCTAGCCCCAAATCAAAGATACAAGGTCAGGTTTTGGCTAGATATTATACCCTGAAGTAGTGGAGGTTATTTTAGACAGGAGAAGAAATGAGTTTGTTTCTGTACTGGTACGTCAGTCTGGTGGATATTATTGAAGCTCTGAATGTGGACAGGGATATTGTTTGAAACTTTTTGAATGTGTTACAGTGTTTCCTGATAACACTGCTGTTGCATGTAGTTTTGCTCACACTGAAATTCTTTCAGCTTCATCTGTAGCAATGGCGTCCTTGTTGCCTGGAATCATGTTGTGCAAAATGAGCAACAGTTAAGGAAAGCATGTGTGTAGATAAGCAGACACAGCAACAACTGAAAAGCACAGTAGAGACATACGAAAACTCAGTTGTTCTATAGAAGCCCAGCCAGCTCCTGGAGCAATCTACAAAATTCCCTGCAGGTATCCAGCATTTTTAATATGATAACTGTTGTATTATTACTGTGTTGCCAACCTCCTGCTTTGGTGGAAAAACTTCCTTTTAATATTTCCTGTACTTTCTTGTTTTAATAGTCAGGACACACATTTGAAGGCAGTGATTGAAGACAGGGTAGCATCAATTACTGCAACTCAAAATGCAGTTTTGGAAAATGTGTCCATCAGATATTCAGTGTTGTGAATGGTGCCTAAACAGAACCTGCCATTTCCTTTGCGCTGTCTTTGTTTAAAAGGCCCTTGATAGAATTGTGTGTAGTGTATGTTTCTCTGAATTGGGTGAGAAAGATGAAAAGATTAGTTTGTTCAAGACAGACCTGTTTATTTCTTCCTATCTCTATCAGAGTTTGGAGATGAAGTTGTGAGCTCTGTTTTTGTGTAGTCCTAGCCTGGACTGACTTGCAGAGTCACTTTGCTACTGTCAGAAACTCACCACTCCTTCCTGTCTTGAGACTAGTCTAAACTGTTGATGCTTCAGATTCAAAACATGGAAAGAAAATTCTATGGTGAAAATTAAAACTGGCGTGGGTTACAGTTGCGTGTCCCTCTGCATAGTCTCTTTCAGACTTTCTTACCACCCTCATCTTTCAGCCCATCTGCTCAAGAGTATTATGAACTTTTATGGCATGTGAGAGAATGTAAATACCATTTTGGCGAGTCACAGCGAATCTAAGGGAGGCTGTGAGTGGGTGCAGCTCCATATAACTTGCTCCTGATGACGTAGAGAGCAAGGAAGACATCATCAGAAATGAGATGTGGTGGGGGCTGGACTGGTGGCTTTCTATCAGGTCTTCACTGTCAGAGTTGCTGCCTACAATGATATATTTTTAGAGCAGTTATATATTACAGCAATGCTAGATGCTACTTTGGGTCTGAAGGAAGATTGGGAGAGTGAAAAACGGATTAAGGCTTATTGTAAAATTGCTAAATCTGTGTGAAGACATGCAAGATCTAATTCTTGTTCTTCAGTACAGGGATGATTCACAGCTCCAAGAATATTAGGAAAGAAGGAGGAGTCCATCTAGCAGCTTTACATTTATGCTTCAAACAGATAAAGGATTATTAAAAATTGTTGAATTTTGAAACTACTTTTTAATCAGTATAAACATATTTTTTTCTTGCTCTTAGTTCTTAACCTGCTGCCAGTTGTCTCACCCAGCAGCAGTAACCAGCAGAGATTACCAGAAGCGCCCTGTAGACACGAATTTTACTTGTCCAGTAAATAAATGGGAAGTTCAGAGTCTAAGTTAGTATCTGACACCTAGCACAAGGTCAGACATTTGACCTACAGAAAACCTAAGTCAAGTTTGAAATATTAGTGAATAGCAAAATTATAGATTAATAGACACTATTTTAAGAGTGCTCAAATATTGGTAATGTTTAATAACTGTGACTTAATTCAGGTACTAGATGTTTTGGTCTATTCTGGTTACTCAAAACCTCCAGCTGCAGAAGCCATGTACAAGTCCTGAAATATATAAAAATAGAAAGAAAAATTAGAGTCTACTGTGGAGACAACAGAACATAACCTAAAAGCTGCTGTTAGAGATGTTACCACAGCTTAGGGAAACTGTACTACGTGTACTTGAAGTTCCATAGATAATTAATTAGGTCATCTCTGAGCAACACTACTCCAACTAATAAACAACTCCTGCTTGTATATTATTCAACCCAAGCTGAAGCCCCTTGGGTGAAGGTAGTGACTTGGGATAATTTTGTCCCATAACTAAATTCTTGTTTCTGGGATGGCAAGTAACAGTTTCAAAGTGCCTTTCTTGAACCCAGTAAAAGCAACTGTCTGATCTGAGACGAGCTCAGAGTAGATTAATTTCTGTAGGAATCATTGTAGTCCTAATGTTTGTAGTGATCATACTACCCTTCCTCATGAGCGCTTGTACTCTGCATGAGGTGTAGTACAGCGTCTGTGCTAACAGCCTCATCCTTTACTCTATCCCCTTTGATTTAAGAGTTTCCCTGAGGGATCTGCTTGAGGAGAAGTTCTTTCTACCTAGTCTGTCACAATAAACCTGACCAAAATCTGAGTCCAACAGAGAAACCCCCTCACTTTCCTAGTGGGAGCCTTTCTTTCCTCCAAGCATCTGCAACTTGTTCTGCAACATGAGTGAGAAATCTCTAGGAAATTGGTGGTTGTTAGGAATATCTCACTGTTCCTTAGGTTTTGCTTTGTTGTACAGGTGAAGGAGAACCTCAAGAGGTTCTATGCACTTCCACTCCTTGTGGAACATGCAGTTAAGGCAATGAGTGGGTCTCCTTGAGGGCTGGGCAAGGTGGTTAGACTCTCCAGAAACAAAACTCTTAAGATGGGACTCCCAGGATTTTTTGCATGACAGAAAACACTTTGCTTCCTGCTGCAGTGAACGGGGACATGTGTCACATCCCTGTTAGGATGCCTGTGAGATAATTGCATGTGCCTGTATGCCTACAAGCGGGTTTAAGGTGGTGCTTATGGGGCAGACTATGGTAGTAACTCCACATCAAACACAAATGTCTGTGCATCATCCCATGTATTGCTTTTTAAGTGGCTAGCAGCAGTACTTGAGTACATCATACTGATCAGCAATAGAGTAAAAAGGGCTTTCTTGAGTTGGCTCTTACTATTTCTGCATGAATCCATCATGTAACTCTCAGTTAATTACTACTGCTAAGGTTTAATGTAGATGCAGATGTTTTTTTCTGTATTTCTCCATTTGATGAGACCATTTGGGGGGAATCTTCTTATGTTCTCACTTATATTTGTAAAACCCTTCCACTTCAGCAGATGGAAACGCATTCGGTGACTATCTTATTTAATGTGAAAGTCAGTCTATTTCAAAGCATGTGTCCCTTATTTGGAATGACAACTTTTTAACTGTAGAAATTGGATGCTGGACCCATAATCTGCACTGGTTATGTTAACCTTTGTTGCACGGACCTTCATCAGCTAGAGATCAGGAAACAGTCGTCTGTTTTGAATCCTTTGTGTCACCCTCCCAGTTAATTTGTTTTAAATTGTACAGCAACAACATTTACTGTTTAAAGAAAAATCTCTTAGCCCATGTCTGTCTTTACTGCCTTTTTTTCTCCTCTCTTGAAGCTATTTGCAATTAAACCTCAGTAAAATATGAAGCATCAGAAATGTTAAACTATCTTGGCAATGAAGAGGCATGAAACAGACGAATAATGAGAAGCAGAAGATAAGAAGCAGTAATGCCATTTTAATTCTGGAGTGCCTATTCTGGCAGAGAGTTCACATCACCTTTTACTGTTTCATATCCTATTTATGAGTCACGGGAATGATTAAGGAAAAGAAAAATCCCACTGAAGAACAGTCCTGAGATTTGTTTAAATTATGGAAATGAGAAACTTCAAGGCTTCTTTTGCTAAAGATTAAGAAGTATCTATCTGAGATTGCCAGTGCACTTTAACTTAGAGAAGTGTGGGGATAAAGGAAGGAGAGGGGGAGACTCTCAAGTATTTTTCTTGGATGTGCCCATTTTGAGCAGTATGTGAGTATAGCTGACACACCATCAGAAGCTGATTCCTTTTTATTTCTTTCCAGATACTGGCCTGGGACAATTCTGTGTTCATGGATAATGTACATTTGTGATAAATAGAAAAGCAAAGCTCAGTGAACAATGAGCATTAGATCATAGGGGGCTGGAGACTCCCCATCCAGCTTTCTTTGCCCTTGTATTATTTCTCTACGTGAGAAAAACATGTTGGAGTGATAAAACTCAGTGGACCTGTTTCTGTTCTTGTTTACACGAGTTTATAGGGATGTGTCTCCTTTGTTTTCGGTGAAATTTGCTGATCGTTCTCACTACTGTGAGAAGTTTGAGTCTTGTGGTGTTTGGCAACTTACAAAGGTTCACAAAATTCTCTCTTTTGTATGGATGACAAAAGTCCTAGCTATTATTTTGGGGGTGCTCCTGTACACAGATATGTGGTGTTACTCATTTTGTGCTATTTACTTAGCCTTGTTTTTAACAATCTGGAAAGCAGAAATAAAAATCCTATTAAATATTTCTGCATGGTGTGTTGAAATGGCAAAACTGCCTAAATTAGAGTGGGCAGAGAAGCAGAGAGAGAAACGTGGAGGCATTAGATCTGACTTCTCAACGCTATGGACATTTGGGGTGATGCAGAGATATTCAGTAAAACTTTCTGGAGGGCAAAAAATCTGAAGTTACAATGCATGTTAAGCATGACATGGGATTAGTTTTGTGTTTTTATTCTTTACAGCATGCCATGTGATTGAGGAGATAATCAGGATTTAGTTTGACCCAACTGCCATATTTACTGTGCATGGCTATATAGCATCCCAGAAGGTTTCTGGTGATCTTTGTTATAGAAGAGATGGAGCCCTAAAAGAGGTCATTAAATTATGTGGTGGTGTGCCTGATAATTTGTTGTGGACCCTAAAGCTGGTATTTCAAGGATCTAAGTTCACTTATTGCTTGCCACTAACCTGGCAGGTTTCTCCTGCAGTTTCATATTGCCTCAAAAGCTTTTCAGTTTAACAAGCTGGTATTTTCTCATTTTAAGAACGCTTTGTCAGAACATCTCTGAGCAACTCTTCAGCAATAGGCACAACTGCAACCTGTCAAAGGACTCGTGGTGAGTGTTAACTAAGGTTTTGAAAGCTGAAAAGACACACAGATAATTAAATGAATCTGCAGTTGTTTTTCATCGTGTATTTCTTTCTTATGTGCTATGGAACCTTTAAACAATACCAGCTCTTCACCTTTATTCTCTATACAGCAGTAGGAAAAGCAAGCTCGATCTGTGGTATGCTGGAGACCTACAATGTAATTTTTCTACTCAAGCAGAAAAAAACTTGATACATCTACAGACCCACTCTAGAGGGACGGCAGCAGACCCTATGGAAATAGCCTTAATTCCTCAGGAAAAGGGTTTGTAGTGGCGACTTCATCATCCTAGAAGAGCATGTAGTATTGATTTCCTGGAGAGATCTACCTGTTTGGATGGATAACATAGCTAGTGTTGTTAGTTGCCAAAGATCATTTTCCACTGACCCGCGGTTGTAACTGCTTGCAGTACCATCCTATGAAGATGCAAAGGAAAACTGCTTGCAATTCTGCTCCTCTCACATAGCTAGATAAGACTGTCTAATACAGTTCTCAGCAAAGCTGTCTCAGCAACAGTTGCTTGAATTCAATAAACTCTGGACCAAGTTCTATTTCTGCAAAGAAATATGCATTTGTCTTCTATAAAGACAAATGAAAATAACAAATTCAATGCCCATTGTCACCTTGTTTGCAATGACTTTTGAACTTTCTGTGCCCAGGAAGGCTCCTTTTATTTTGACTGTGTGTTATAGTTTCAGTAACTGGGATATAGGAGACTTACTCAATGGAACCTTTTCTTTGGTCACTAGAAAGCCTTGAAATAGTACTAATATGAGATTCTCTTGATAATGGAGGAAAAAGCATTGTTATTACATTCCTGCAACGTGTGTAAGTTAGGATGAAATTTCTGTTGAGAAAAGCATACTCTGAGTGTTGAATCAGAATTGATCTATGTAGATCTGTAGGTCCAGGCATGCAATGCCATCTGTTTTGAAAGGATTTTGAACATTTAATTTAGATAATAAAAGGGCTAAATATTACTGTCTAATTTTGGGCTGTGCTACTTTAGTCATTGGTTTTGATCTCTTAGTTCAAAAAGGTTAATGGCACCTGAGAATAAAAAGTTCAGAAATGCCTATAGTTTCTGCCCACTGCTCTACAGTCACCATCTTTATTTTAAGTGAAAGATGTCTCTCAGATGTGTTTCTATCCTGCTCAAGATATTTTTCTGGCTTCCTGTGCCTCACTTAAGTTGGATCTGATTGCATTTTTAATTAAATGTTTTTTCAGTTGGAAAATGTTGATTCACAGAAGCCAAAACATTTTGGGAAAATGTGCTGATTTGTAATTTCTTTCATCAGGGTGGTTGTCTGGCTTTCAAAAAAGTTTCTATTTTGGGTCTTGGAAACCAGAAATCAGTTCAGGCGAATCACAAGTCTACTTTACATTCTTCTTTTTGGTGCCCTTTCAGAAGGGTTATAGAAAGGATTAATTATTTAAGGTTAATATTTAGCCTTTGAAATGTCTCATTGCTGTGTTTAGGTGTCAGGATCTGTTTTGCTATGGGGTTATCTGTTCTGTCTCAAGTCAACAAAAATGCCAAATTTTGCTTTCCCGGCCCTCTTCCCTTCCAGGGCAGAAGCTTAATCTCTTCTTTTACAAGTTGTGTATCAAGAAAGGTGGGAAAACTGAGTCACATGTGGAATAATACAAACTCTGTATTTCGCCTCTTGCCTGTTAGCACACTCCTGGAAATGTTGGTGTCTCCTCTCTTACACTTTTTTTTTTGGTTTTTAAGCTTAGAAAGACAGAGTGAGACAGGGCTGTTTCCCACTTAACAAGTTTCCTATGTGGAATCTCTCATTGATCTGATTCTGTTTGGTGCCCCCTTAACATTCACTTGTCCTTTAACCTGTTCTCACAAATATGGTCATGTTGTGGTTTCTCCATACCTGGATAGGTAACAGCAGTTGCATCAAATTTTTATTCTGAATGCCACCTGTGGTTTATTCATCCCACACTCACAACCAATAAAACGCCACTGATGGGGAGGGAGGTCTAAATCTCATTCAGAGTTTATTATTGGCTCTATACATAATAGATCCAATATAAACATCTTTTTTCCTTTTTTTTCCCCCCCCCTCACTCCACCCCTCCTCCTTCCTTAGGCTATGTCTTGGTTATTTGGCACATTTTTGCTTTGAAATACTTCCAGAAAATAAGAGTAACTGGCCTTTAATTTGTAAACTCAAGGTAGACAATGTTGTTCCCCTTTATTTCTCATGCTTACCTTGAAATGATGCTAGACACACCACTATTGATGTTATGTGAAATGCTGAGTATTTAAGTAAAAAATAATCTTTCTTGTTGGTATGGCTGTGCAAAAAGCTAGTTGGTGTTTCAAGGCTGTTCTACAGACAGGTGATTGTCTTACAGAAAGATGTAATTCTGTGTTTGGACTTTGGTGGTGCCAGGCCCTTTTCCAGGAAATGGAGGATGTTCACTTTTACAAGTGTTTAACACTGTAAGATGTGAACTGGTACCTTTCCTTGCACTGTTGCTTATTTTCTGGATGAGATTGGTTTAGCAAGTACTTTGTGTAGTTTAGATGATAAAGAAAAACACTTTACTGCTGAAGATACATCACAAATAATGGAATTCTTAAATATGGGTTGAGCAAATTTGGTATTACAAATATACAAAAGGCCTGAACTTACAAGCAGTTTTGTCTGTTTCTGACTTCATGAACTAGAGTAACATCATGAATTCATCCAGTCTTTAAAAACTAAGGACATCTTTGCAGGGCTGACAGAAAACAATATTTCTAACACTTATGTCTGTGGTGGCATTGGTTTGTATGCCCATAGACTGAGTTAGAAAAACAGTTTTTTCCAAGCAGTATTTTATCAGCTGTAGCATATAAAATGTCAGCCATTGTCAGTTGATCTGTTTGCAAACAGTAATTCCAAACAAAATCCAGTCACACTGTATTAAACGCTTAATTCTAGTGAGCAGAGTGCAGGTTCTTTTCTGAAGGGTAGTCTGTGTACAAGATGTATTTAATTAGTTTTCATCAGAGCTACAGATCCTCTATCTGAGGATTATAAACAAGCCAGGAAAACTTGGCATAGCTGAACGGCTGTGTGCAAGCTCAGTGCTCAAAATGGTGCCAAGGTGCATACAGATGCCAAACAATACCAAATTTACTGAGAAATCTTGTGGTGAAAGTAAGGGTTAAACTATAGCTTAGGATTCATGTTGTTTACCTCTCCCTTTCCATCTGGGTATTGATTACAGAGTTCTTATTCTCTTTAGTATGCCAGCACTTATAACTGAGGATGGTTGATAATGAGCATACTATAAAACGCTCAAGTATATTTTGAGAATTGAAAGGACTAACAAATGCAATATATATGAATGTGATACATTTGTAATGAATTTGACACAAAAAAATACATTACAGTAGTGTGGAGACTGTGGTTTGACCATAAGGATGCCAGGGGATCTTAAGCTATTAAGGCTGAAGCTTTGTCCTTAATTCACCCTGTCATTTCTAGGTATTACAGTATATGGTACCAAATGTAACCCACTATCTCACATTTAGTGTAAAAAAAATAAAAAAAAAAAAAAGTGGTATAAAGTGAGGTATATCGGGCAAAAGGAATCTACTGTGAACTGAGTTTCACTCCATAATTTTCACAGTTTCACATATTTAGGACAGGTCTTTGCAATTACTTGGTGGGTTTTGTACAAGAACTATTTATAATACTGAAAAAAAATTAGCCTGCAAAATTATTCAGTGTATTTGGAGTACAGAGTATTTAAAATGATACATTAGAAAACAGGTACTTTGGAGAATGTAATGGCTCAAGATAACAGAGAAATCTGTATTTAGCTTCATTTGAGCTGTGTACATGTATTGTATAAATCCATAGAGGTATATTCAAGGTGATTAGCTAGGATTTAGTTCTGTGTGGGAGCAGGGGGAAAAGGTCTAATGGAAATGTTGACAGACCATTAACTAGAGTATCACTAATGGGTGCTATAATAGATAGAGATATTTTTAATTGTAAAGGGGTTAATTGGTATTCCTCATTTGCATTCCTTTCTTCCTGAGTGGTGGCAATTTGAGCTCATCGGTTGATAGGAATGGCTATTATACTGAGAGAATATAAAGGATCACAATATTTTCTCCAAGAAAAGAAGCAGGACAGAAACCAGAAATATGTTAACTGACGTATGATGATTAGCCAGCTGTAGCTGTGGAGAAAGCTGAATTTTTTAAATTTTTTTTCCCTGGGAGCTTATTTAAGTAATTCCTGCAGGAAAATGTTTCCATAGTAATTAGAAGAATTTTATTTTTAAAATAATTGTTTTATATCCGAGCATGGGAAAAATTGTTTATAGTGGTCAAAGTGTTTACCATGGCTTACATGTTGTTGCAAACTTCAGCTCTTTTCTACTGGAGATAAGAATTTTCTGAATGTAAGAAAGAAGCTACTGTTCTTTCCTTTTGCTCAGCCTGAGGTGGTGGTGAGGGAAGTGCTTACACAGCCTGTATCTAGACACCCAAACACCAAAAATGAGGCCTATCTCCCTAAATTGATGGGAACAAATTTGGCTTCCATTCCCTGTTGCCCTTATAGGAGTTTAGTTGGTCTATGACCAGAGGAACTCATCAGTTGATGCCAATCAAGGCTACCTACCAGGTTACCTCTTTCCTTGTCACCAGCCTGTTCTGTCAATAAGGTCTTCTCCTCACGCTTTTTAACCTTGATCATTGTGCAGGGTGTAAGCCAGGAGGAGCTTGGTCACACGCTGCCAGAGCAAGCTGCCAACAGTGACTTCTGACTGTGTAATGGCCAGTCTCCATCATCTGCATGCAGCTCTCCATGCTTGAATTGGGCTTCAGGCAGATGCTGGCTGCCTACAGACCGTAAGGAAGCTTAGAGTCTTCCCAGTACCTTACATAGTTACTGTGTCTCTGGGTGTGACTTTCTGGTTTGGGTGATGTGAACAGCATGAGGTAGCCAGCCTCCCTGGCCGCTTCTACCTTCCTCTTCTACCAAAGGTCTCAGTTTCTTCAATTCTAGAGTTAATGAGACAATCTTTGTCTCATGAAGAGAAGCAAACAAAGAAACAACAATGCATCCATGCCCTCAGTTTCTTCTCTGCTTTAGCCATCACTTCTCTGGCTTGAGGTAGCCTTCCCCACATTCTTGAATTTTGTATTTTGTTGCTTTTTTTTTTTGTTTCTCTGTTGCTCCTCCACTTTTCCCCCAGTGTTTACTGAGCTGTGCATACTCTTTCTAGGAGTCTAATGGCTTTTTCATCCAAACTTCTCTTGCCCTCTTGTCCCATCCTGGAGTGTGTAGAAACAAATATTTCATGTGGATTTTTATTAAGTACGGAAAACAAACATTTGAAAAACACATCATATAGTGGTGCTTTTTATAAAGCTTAAGTATATTTTACTGAACAAGTAGCATCTTTTTGTTTCTTTATAAAGTTAATGCCTTAGAATTTAGCCAACAACAACAATCTACTCTTAAATGCCATATTAATGTATGTAACACAACTACATTATTTAATAGAGGAATTTGTCAATTTGTTAGTCCTAAATTACAAACTGTACTTCTGAGTCCTTCCCGTCTTTCAGTATTTACCGTGCCTTTATTTTGTGGCCCAGATGCTTTTTTTGGTGAAAGTGGGCAGCTCTGACTTTCCCCTGTCTTTGTTCATTTCCTAACTAGATGGAACTGACTTACCTGTAGTGCTGGAAAAAAATGCAGATTATATTAATGAGTGCAGATAGGAGACTTCAAGTCTCCGGAAAGTTTCTCAACTCCTATTCCTAGACCTCTTGCTCTAGACTTCACTGTAGGTTGCTTTTACAGATTTTGTGGTCTGTGGGCTTCCAGGAACTTTTTTTCTTTTCAGAGTTCAGAGATGCTGTGGGGCTCGCTGGAGCTCCTTGTTCACAGCTCTGAGTAGCTTGGATGAAAGCAAGAAGTTGGCTGCTCCTGAATGAGACCCAACTGGCCTGCCTTCCATCTGCTGGGCCGTGCCGGCTCTCTGCTGCCCACTGATTGCATAGGCAGGGTGGTCCTCTCACAAGTAATAACATCCATGTGGTGCCAAAATCCCAGGCTAGTTCTCAGCTTGATCGGTTTCCCAATCTGCTTTGCCACACAGCCAAGCAGCATTTGTGCCAGCAGAAGGCCAGAGGAATAGCTAGGGGTGGGAGGAAAACAGAGCCGCATTCTTGATTCTGTGTTTTTAGCCACAGTCCTGGCTTACACAACTTTGAAATGCCTGGAGACTGTCAAATGCTCTCATAAATCACTCTTGCAACTTAGATGGTCACATTTGTATATTGTGTACATGCCCTTCTCTGCCTGGCTTAAAGTGCTTGTCATAGTCGTCGTTCTAGAGTTTCTAGGGCAGGGAGGACTGCCTGTCAGCTCCCAGACTGCCTGCAGGATTTTCTTTGCTTCTGTAGGCTTCAGAAGGCCAAGTCTTAGTGCGACAGTCTTGGCATGTGTTCTGCCTGGGCACTGGAGTTATTCAGATAGAAGCTTAAGCGCACCAGTAGTGTCTGTAGCATAAGGACTTTTCACTTTAAAAGTCACCAACCACTTTGGCAGGGGTACCGTTCTCACGCTGTGAAGTGCCCCCTGCATTGTGTAGCGCAAGGAAGCGATTGGATTGAAAAGAACACTCTCCTCTTTGTTTTGGTTTTTTTTTGATTCTTCCTCATTCCCACCAAAAATTATTTCTGTTCTGGATCATTTCCATGACCCAGTTCCCTGCAAGGCCACACATAATGGGAATGAGCAGCAGCATGGGGAGGTGACAAGCAAGCTTAAACTGCCTTGCTTCTATACTCCATAGGATAGAGTGCCTCTTTGGGGCTAGAAGATCGAGACTACTATAGCAGAAATGGAGCACAGTGTGAGTGCAACCATGCTGACTCAGCTGGGTTTATCCTGGAATAATGAACCCACCTGCAACCCCCTGTATGAGTTAAACAGTAAAAGCACAGTTTTGTTACTACAACTGCATCTATGTTGGAGGATTTTGCCAGCATCCACTATGCTATAAATACATATGTCTGTATTTGGGACCTGACCATGGAAATGTATCTTTACCAGCTTTAATTGATTTTAGCTAGGAGCTAACTGGCTCCAGAAGAACTACTTATAGCTTAACATTTCTGTTGAAAATGTACCATTTAGTAATTAATGGGTTTGGAAAGCAGCCAGAATCTTTCAATCTAATCCAGTTTAAGAAAAAAGAATCAATTGACTCTTTTTTTGAATGGTAAGTATCATGAAATATTTTACAACAAATCATGCTTAAAAATAGCCCAGTTGCACCAGCTGTCATGTAGGATAAATCACTTGCATCAGGACATGATCTTTGTGATTTGTGGTCTATGCAAATAAGAGCAGGGTTTTGCTCCATATTTTGTATTCAAGCAAAGTTCCCTGTGGACTTCAATGGGAATTTTGCCTAAGCAATAACAGCAAAATTTGTCCCATGTGAAAAAATTTGATCACTGGGGAAAATTAAGAGATTTTTCTTAAAGGCACAGATGGCAGTTAAGCATTTAACTTTAATTGGCTTTTTACATGAGTGGGGACCCCTCTACCGTTGTACCTTTAGAAGAAACCTGCTTAGTACTCTGAAAAGATGTGTGTGTGACAATTGTGGATAGTTGGTTCCTGGGGGGAATAGAGCCAGCGTATTCCAGGGAAGTGAAAGGGTGCCACAGAGGGGTGTGAAATAGCTGAAATATATACCAGCTAGAACAATGAGAGCTTCCTTTACTCTTACTATGTGGGTAGTTTTACTTGTTGTGACAGTGCTGTATGTGTAAGGAGGGAGGGAGAGGCAAAAGGAGCCAAACCTTGCTGGGAGAAGGAGTAACTGCAGAACTTCCAGGGCTTTAAGAATGCTTGAGGGGAAAAGACATGAATGTTAAACATTTTCTGGGGCATTGAATGAAATAATTTGGGAAGAATTTGGGAAGAGTTAAAGGCTCAATTTAGTATTTCAGCATATCATTTTGAAAATTAATTGCATATAGATGCTGAGTCTTTCACGTTGCTTAGTGTGGTCATAGGTGGATACTAAAAGCATGAACAAACCAAATCTGAGGTTATAGTGAGGACTGTGCTTGGGTTTGGATGTAGTTTTTCTATGCTTTTTCTTTGAATTAATCAACTGCCTTTTTAAAATATTTAACTCAGGTTTAAATACAAATAAAAATCTAAGTATCTTTGTTTCACCCATGCACAATTCAGTGATAAAGGCACATCACAGTGATTGCTAAAACCATGGATGCAGCATAAGTAAAGTTGTAATTGAAAATTTCACTGACCTTGCTCATGAGAATATTTTATCATGAAATTAAGATACTTAGCTCGGTCCTAACTGTTGTGACTGATTAGAACCAGGTACCAGGTGCTGGGATTAAGAAGAGCCAAATGGAACTGCTGGAAAGGTCAAGGATAGTAGCAAGACAGGTCAAGGATAATAGCAAGACCTAGGACAAGAGATGCAGCCAGAGATCAGGCAAGGGATCCATACTGCAACAGGCATGAGGTGGCTAGAGCAACTGCAGGTTGGCAGCAATAGAAACTAAAAATCAGGGCTAAGCACTCAAGGGACAGGAAAAAGCAAAGGAGGTGGGATAAAGAAGAAATAAGCAAACCAAGCTTAGCCAATGGACACGTTAATTGGCCAAAGTCAGTGTCTTAGTGGCCTTGTATTTGTAAGTGTGGGTAAACTGCCAACCCTTAGCTTCCCCTGTGATGAACCTGCCAAGCCTTTGGTCTTGGCAAAATCTAACTGATAGGAACCTTGCATCATTTGGTGCATGGACAGGCCATGTTCAGTAGCCTCTCTCTTTCCACTCACTGAGACGTAGAGTTTGGATACAGGGTTATAGATCCATACCACATTCCCCCTGGTTAGGTATCAAGAATTTCCAGGTTTAAATTAATTTCTGCTTCCATTTCTGGTTTTAATTTTTTTTAAAAAGTTCTTATTGAGTCTCCATTCATAGAACTCTTCATCTATGGCCTGGAGATCAGATAGAACAATCGGTCATAGGACTGCCTTCTGAGGAGAAGCTTCAAATGCCCTGGGGGGTGGTGCATTCAAAGTGAAGAAACCTGTCCTTTTTGACCTTCATACATTTAAATAATTACATAAAAGTCCCTGGATCAAGTCAGATGTTACTGGGTTTAGATCTGGAAATCTGGATTTCTTTTTTCCTGGAGAGTCAGTCATCTTCTCTTCACCAGCCAAGCAGAGACTGTCAATAGCACTGAACTCTGATACATTTGTCCTCCAGCTTCCCTTACTCTAGAGACAGGCAGACAGTCTTTCTCGGTCACTAAGTGGCCAGTTAGCATCTTAAATGAATATTCTCTCCCTCTTGAAAGCTCTTTGTCTCTCTGGTGCCTGCAGTCTTAGGGCCTTGCAAATCCACTTGTCTCTGAGCCTGAAAGAGCTCGTCATTGTCTTGGCAAAGAAGCCTTCTGCAGAGGTCTGCCTTCTCCCTAGTATATAGTGTATGCTTCCAGCCTCCTTACAGTGCGGCCAGGCAGAGGTTGTGGTATCTCACAACCATTGTAACACTAAGTAGTTGCCAGTGTGCATTTTCACAGCAGATTGTTCATCTTCTCTTTTCCCACTGTGCAAATTCCAAGCACGGGTCAAGTGACATCTCTCTCTGTCATTATGTATATTTATATTATATATATGTGTGTGAGCATGTACATACATTTAAATAAAATGGGTTTATCTACATGCTCTATAATGAAGCCTTGCACAACTTCTTAAGAAATTCAAAGCAAGTGCAAATAATCTACATCTGTCAGAATTGTGTGGTTGTAACATCCAAGAAGGATGTGGAGGAAAGAAGATGGGGAAAGGGGATTGGCAGCTACTATGAGGAATGAACAGTTCTCCACTGCTAGCTGTCTGGAGACCAGGAAGCCAGGTATAGACCTCTGCAACACGAAAACACAGGTAGTAATTTGTGGAGGTGCATATATTTGTACTGATTAGGCTTCTTCTATAACAAAGCAGTGAAAGCAAGTCACATCTTCATTAAGGCTGTCATTAAACATGTTTAAAGATGATCACAGTACTGTTCTGTAAGGAACAGAATATATTGCCTGAGTTTTGATACAGCTCTTTGGGCATCCACACAGTCTCATGATTGATTCTGTAGGTGCTTTTCTCTGCATTGATGTTATCTGGCTGTGGAGGCAGATGAGAGGCTTTTCTGTGCTTTAACCAGGAGTAGAACTGCCAGCCTTGCAGAGGTCATGATATTCTGCCAGTGCCCTTTCCACAGTGTTACTGGAAGGAAAAAAGGATGTCTCCTTCCACAGCTGATGGAGATATGGTCCCCAGGAACTGTGGTGCAAGAATGATAAGATGTGGAAACTGCCAAAGGGTGCAATAACATACATGGTCCGGAAAGTGATTGTATTGGAGTGAGTTCAGTTACTGGGATGAACCATGTGGTGAAGACAGCCAAATGTCTCGTGCTTGTGCATTAAAATTTGTAGTTCTTCGAATTGCTTATGAACTTGTAATGACTTCACAAGTGATATCTTTGTTAAAATAACATGGAAAGAAATCTGACTGGACCATTTCTCTGTTTTGGTGCGTGACTTGGGGCAGAGAGAGAGAGAGGGAAGGTCTGAAATTCTGGAGGAGTATTGGAAATAAGAGGCTATGATGTGACAAATCTCCAGTTGATGAAAATCAAAGAATTCCCCAATTACTACACAGCCACAGCTCTTGTTAAGGTATACTTCAAGGAAGCAAAAATCAGAAGCACAGCTGTGGGCTAGCCTCTGGGCTAGGGAAAGAACTCTCCTTCCAGGACTGCCTCTGGGTCTTCTACACTGTAGGTACATCCTTTCCAGATCTTTTTCCCTGACAAAAAGAAAATTCCTCCATATCTTCAGACCCTGTTCTTCTGTCTTTGTAACCATTCTTAAAGCACCCTTCTGAAATGGTCTCTTGGAGATGTTGTGTGGAAGCTTTGCTGCCCTGTTTCTCAGGGTTGCTAGGGATGTGCTGGGCGTGCACTATTACTGTGAGGGGTCAGTGAGTTACTAGTGAATATGAGAGCGAGCTTCGGGAGCAGGCTTTTATCAAGCTGCGGTTCCAGTGCGAGTATTGGCTACTGTTGTACGCAGGAGGTCACCACATCTTGCAGTGTGTCTAGGTGGCTACCTTGAGTGCTCCTGAATGTCAGGTAAAATTGATATTGGGAGCAGTAAATCTGCAGGAAGTTCTCCCGTGCTCTGTAGGAAAGGTCTTACTTGTGTGCTAGCACTGCTTTTCATGTGAACATACCTTACTTTGAAAGGACTTTATTCCATGACTGTAATTTGTTATTAGTTTTAGAAATAAATTCAGCTGCTATCATAACATCATAATCAAGATTTATGCAAGAGAAAAATATGCCCGTAACGTAAGAAAGGAGGAAGAATGAAATGGCATTTAGCAATGGGGTAACACATTCTGTGCATTCAGCCATCTCCCCTTTACAGGCTTTTGCGCAGGCAGCGGATGCTTTTGCTTTGTGTCCAGGCTGCGTGTTTTGGGGAGAGAAAGCAAAACTGCACATATTCTGCCAGGAGGAGCTATAACACAGACAGATCCAGTTCAGGAAAATGGAAATGTTTTCTTCCAAGCCATTACACTCACAAATTTTGGATGAGCATAAAACTGTGTGGTTTCACCCTGAATGCTTTTAAAACAGAATACGTCTTTCCAGTGTGCATCTTGTATCAATATAAGTAAAACAGCGTAAATGTCACGCTCATTCTGTCCGAGTAGCATAGTTTTGTTCGTGCAATGGGAGCAGGTGGTGGGAGGTTGTTTTGATGAGGTTAAGAAGCTCCTCCCCTCTTCCCCAAGCAGCAGCCTAATCTGCGTCAGCAGTAATTGTGTGCCTTGCACTGCTTTTCAGTGAGGGTGAGTGCAAAAGATACATCAATATGAGGTATCAAACTGAGGCTTAGATGTTCCTTTTAAGTGGCTGCTCATTTCCTTGAGCCATAACATGGGCTAAAGGTTAACTTACACATTCTCCGTGGAAGAACAATTTCTTTTTTTGGGGAAGGGAGAAGGAGGGAGGGAGGGG
>JAOXJM010000052.1:19161504-19209539 GCA_026413425.1 Tringa solitaria | reverse complement strand
ACGATGAAGACACCCCCCCCCCCCCCCGACCCCCGCCTCAGGTCTGTGTGAGGATAATGCCCCTCAAGATCATAATTCTCAGGACCTTACAGTAATCAGTATTTAAAATAAGAAGATGGCACTATTCTGTTTTATTAAAGTTCTATTTTACTTGTTTAATAAGTAGTTAATCCGGTTGTACAGAATTTAGACAGCCAATATGTTTCTTGAAATTATACTTTGCCTTTAGTCATCTGTAGTGTTTAGTGATGTGTGTACACATTAGAGTTCTCACGACTCATAGCGTGTCTGCTGCTGAATGGAAAACCTTTGGGGTCTTCTGAGAGTTTTTGGGCTGTCCGCCACGGAGCCGGGAGTGACCTAGGGATCTAAGCACGTCTATGCTCCATGCTGCTTAGCTGGAGGTGCTGAAAACCCAAGTGTCTCTCATACCCATAGAAGAAATAGGAAGCTTGGAAAATTCAAGGGCTTTAGAGACCTGAAGGTCCCAACTCAGCTGGGATTTCTTGTCCGTTCTTGGAGCTTCAAGCTAACAAGCTGTTGTGCAATAGATGACCTGGGCTCATGGGCTCAAATCTACATCGTTAAGAAGTATAGGAAACTATTTCACAATATTTCTTTCCAGATTTTGAACTTAAAGAAAATGTTTAACTCTTTTGTTCCAGAAATTGGAACAGGATTTTTCACCTGAACTTTGGAATATCCTGCAGAATAGAAATTTTATCTGGTGAACTGATGTGGTGCAGCTTTATCTAAATTGCAAAAAGGACCCATTGTCCTGGAATTGGAAGCCTGTTCAGGGATGTCAGTGTTGTTGCAACTGAAGGGTATTAGGAGAAGGGAAGGTGTGGGAGAAAATGATTTTGGGATTTGAACAACGTGTAATTGGATAGATCTGCATCACTTGGAAGAAGACACTCGGGTTTTATCTCCTCTTATCTTGAGTAATGGTTTTCTATGTTCTGAATTGCTTTGTTTATTATCCTTTAGACAGGAGAAAGTCTAAAAAATTGTCTCTTACAGAGATGTTAATTATAATTGACACAATCTCGCTGTCATAAACCATAAACTATTTTCCTACTGATTAAGGTATTATGTGTTTTTCAACCTGCAGGAAACGTTGCTTTCCTTTGTTCATTATCTCCTGCAAGATGATGAGTTCTAATCAGGAGGAGGTCACTTTGGGCGCTTTTCTCCAGTATATTGAAGATATGGGGATGAAGGCCTATGATGGCTTGGTTATACAGAATGCATCAGATATTGCTCGAGAGAATGATCGCATGAGGAATGAAACAAACCTGGCTTACTTGAAAGAAAAGAGTGAAAAACGCCGAAAACAAGAAGAAGCAATAAAACGGTAAATATTTTGATAAAAAGATGAGTGGTCTGGCAGAGTGAATGAGCCGTGAGGGACTCGTTCTCAGATATGGTAAATATGTGAGACCGGTTGATTTCTAAGCAGTACAGACTATTGGCCCATGTCAGGCTGCTAACTGCACGTGTCGTACATTGTGTAGACATGATGCTGAATGGTTCTACCTCCCTCAGTGGAAGAGAGTATTCCCATCCAAATGTATTCAGTTTGAGCATGTGTGGTATCTTCAGCAGGTGTGAGTTGCAACAAAAAGTTTCGGCGTTTGGAACTGGCGATGTAGATCTAATGGTCTTTATCCACTCAGTGTTTTCAGGTGGACAGTGTGTACTTTTATGCGAGGATGTATTGGTCTGTGAGGCTCTTGCAAGACAGGGACAGCCTCACAAATCAAAATAGACTGTCCTTGAGTTGATGTTTTAAGTATGGTAAATTTTCAAAGCTCTTTAATTGCTGTCTGAGTTTTTACAAAAATTATTATTTATGATTTCCTCAGAATTCTGCATGCTCTGAAGTCAGTAAAAATATTGCAACCATTTAAAGGAAAATGGATCAAGCCCCTGATGGATAGAACCCTGTAATGGCTCTTCTTGAACAATTCCAACAATTTTAATTGACAGTTAATGAGAGGAGCACTCAGATGACCTGGCCTCTTGTGCCAATGGATAGCAATGAGATCTTTGTAGCCTCTTGGAAAGGAAAAGAAGGCTGAATGGGATAGACATAAATATTTATTATATGAACATTTGCATATTAAAAAAATGCATTTTCTTGAGGAGAAGGAGAAATTGTGTAATACAGATAAATCAACCATCAAAATGTTAAACTTTTATATGCAAATGGATAGCTTGAGCACAAACTGTTAGGAGGTCCTTTGAATTTTTTCCCCTGGTGTGATCCTTCTGTATTTCAGTTTAAGCGATTAAATTTTGTTATATCTTGGGTACTGTACATCCAGGTATAACAGACATGCTGTGCTGGGAATGTTCCAGCAATGCCTCGGTAGTCTGGTAATTTTGATGGAATGTTTAAAGCAAAAGAGCAGCATGTACAGTTTGACAGAGGAGGAAGAAGCAATGTAAAGCGAAATTATGGCTGCTTTCATGTTCCAGGAAGTAGAATTTTTCAGATTGTCACTAATTTGGTTGGGGGCGATAAGATTAATGTGAAATTAAGGTGAATAATGACAGCCCATGCAATGTGTCTTTTGGAACCTTTTGGACTATTATCCTGTCAGCTCAACTTTTGGGTGATGTTCAGGGAGATTCAAACTATTGGGGAGTCAAAGGTATTTGCTGCTTGCAGCAGGAGCCATACTATGCACAACTTCATGAGAGAAAATATTTTTCCTTGCAGATTGATGTAGTAGGAGCTTTATTTTTGTTTTGATTTATGCCAGGTATGCATTTTGTTTCATTCTTGCCATCTCTGTGTAGTGTTCATCTCTTGCTTTTGATTACTAAATAGCTACATAAACTGAAGGTTTCCCAGAGGAAAGGGTGAGGAAACCCACCTCAAAATATTTCTTAATACAATGGAGAGGGAAGTTACATTCTAGTTACATGGAGAAGAGGAAGAATTTGAACCTGTCTTATCTGCTAAGCAAGCACGTATAAAAGTGCTAGTCAATAAATTGCTGTTTTAAAGTGGTGAGATAAAGAGTACTTTCGTCTTACATGGCTGGCTCTTCCCCAGTGAGGAAAATAATTAAAAAAAAAAAAGCAACAAAACAAACAAACAAACAAAAACGAAAAACAACAACAATTAAAAAACACCAAAAAACCCCAAAATCCACCAAATTTGTAAATATTTTGAATGTATCGAAACTTCACTATTTGATTAATTCAGAATTGGCTGCAAAAATAAATTCCCTAGTCTCTGTGGCAACTTCTTCATTGGGCGATAAAGTATGTTAAACTGTCAATGTATACAGATGTATTCAGAATGTAATCTTCAGAGTTGACAGCTAATTAGGCTGTGCTTTGGCTAACCTGTTTACATACACTTTAGTATGTGTGACCATAAAAGTCACTATGTGCCAGAAATGGTTTTGTTATAAATAAGTTTCTTGGGGCATGAGAAAGTAAAATGTGGGCCTACGTGGGTCTTTATAGTCCTCTAGCCAAGTTTCTCTCCCTAATTTGAATGGCGGTAACAATATTTCCTACCTTGTGGTTGGTTTGTGTGGTTTTATTTATTGATCTTGGCACAGTGATTTTATGAAGAGCTCTGGATAAGTGCGAATGATTTAGGGGTAAGCCAAACCATTAAATTCTTGCTCATGTTAAACTGAGATAGCTGAGAACAGTGCTGTGCTTCCCTGATACAGAGTCAGAAGACACAAGGAAGGTTACCAGCAATATAATGGGTTGATCAGAGGAATATGTACGTGGATTGGAGGCGTCAACTTTTCTGGATATAGCGCTCTTCTGTGGCAGATCATGTGTGCGGTGGTCCCCTCTACTCCCTCCTGACTTGGGTTGTCTCAGTAACACTAAGGGGGTAAACAATATCCATCTAAGGAAACAAAGTAGGAAAAACACCTTAGGAAATCTTGGAAAGTGCTGTCTTTGAGTCTCTTTTTTATCCTGTCTTTTTCTTGTGTAAACTCAGAGAGGTAAAATGAGATATTTGTGATCAACCCTTGATTAGGAAAACTAAAAGCAATGGTAGACCAAGGGAGAACATCTGATTTGACTACAGGAACCATGATGTCTGAAGTCACTTAGGCTGATTGCAATTGAGTCTGCTCCCTGTAGTAACCTCCAGAGATTCATCCAAGACCATGTTGTCTATTGAAACACAGCAGTCAGGAAAGGTAAAGTAAGATTATTGATTTCTTCTTTGTTCTGTACTATTTTCCTTATATCTTCATCTCGGTGGGTATTTATATTATCCTTAATTCCTGATAGCATGGCCTAGATAGTAAGTGGTGCACATGTGCAGTGATAACAGAGCTACTGGTCTGGAGACTCCCAACAGCTGAAAACAATCTCCTTAGCAACAAGGGAGTCATCCCCTGTGATTAATCACAGGTAGATTTTGAGCAGGAGAAGGGGTTCCAGCAAACACTCTGCTTTTGCTTATGAGAATCAAAGCGGCTCTAAGTCTTTGGCACCTACTGAAAATTACCTAATAATCTGATTATTGAATTTTTTGAGAAGCTATTCAATTTTAGTGTTCAGATGGTCTCTTTTAGAAGAAGGCTGATCGTGTATATTAACAACATAATAATGAGTAATTTATTCTTTAATAAAGTGGTGGTATTCACACACAACACTATTTGGAAGCAGCTGTTATTTACCTAAATCATCTTATAACCATGCTGAATGACTTAAAAGTTCATTGAAATGCATTAGTCTTAGCAGTTTGGAAACAAGAGCTGAAAAATGACCTTAAAAAAAAAACAAACCCTTTTGATTGTACATTTTGCCTTCCTGAAGATGCATTGTGTTGTGTTTCTTCAGTAGCACTGCTCTATATTCTGTGTGATTGCTATCTCATCATGTGTTGTTCTGATAGGTTAATTGTGGGGAAAAATGTATGGATCTGTTGTACATTGAAGGGGATAAAACACATTGTATTGGATTGGGGGAAAAAAAAGCAACTAGTCTTTGTCTGATCTTGCTGGGCTGAGTCAGCTGATCTGATCTGAATTTCTGACCTAATTTTAGTATGGTACTTAGCCATCATGCAGAGAAAACAAGGTTAATGTGCTGATTAGTAGCTGAGAGTAAGCCACAATAAATATGCTAGTGTATATATTTTGGTTGTAATTTTTAGACCTTTTTTCTTCCATCTTTTATTTGTCTAGTCTCACTACTTGATCATTGTCTGTTCAGGCGGCTGTATCCAGACCAAGAGAACATACTGGCATATTGCCCACAGAGCTTATAAATTGCAAATAAAGTTATGAAGCAGTATCATTTTCACTGGCAATAAAGTTGCAGTACTGTGAGATGTACATTTGCCATGATACAATATCTGCCATAGGCAGCATTTCTGGGAACAGAAGGTAGATTTGCCTCAGCTGTTACGGGTGCCAGGGAAAAGGTGAGTATTTTGAGTTTACGTAGGGCATCTGTTAGAATGAGCAGTTGCTTTCTGACTCATGCATAATTGAAATACATATTTTTACATATTTTTTTATCTATTATATGTAGTCTTGTGTGGATACTTCATCATTATGTTTTTTTAAATTGTATAAATAAAAAATCTTGGTAAGAAATAAATAATGAGACCCCCCACCCCCTCCTCTGAAGGCTGAGGCACATTGCATTAATCATAGGGAGTGGCTGGGGCTGTACACTTTCATAGGAGAGGTGAGCTTTCAAAGTCTTAGCTTCTTGGTTTTAGGCATCATTCAAACTACTGTTTGTGTTGGGAAAGATGTCATTTTGATTTGTAGCACTGCTTTGGTTTAAAACTGAAGGTGTTACTGGGCATGAATTTCTACCTGCCAAATCCTGGACTTAGCCATCAAAATAATTCTTTCTCCTTCTAATGGTTTCCCTTACTTATAGCTCATTCCCAGTATCTAACTGGCTTTGTGGAAAGCCTTGTTTCTGCTTGTTGAGGGAAGTATCCAGACAGATGCTGTCAAGAGGAGGAGCTTTTAGGAGCACTGTTCTCTGCTAAAGCTAACAGAAATGGGCCAGCCAGCCAGTGGCAGAGTTAAGCTCTTGTAATAAAGAAGGAATTGAAATGAACAGCTGTCGTCCTAACCTCTCCTTCCTTTGGCAAATGAAATATTGAAGACTATCGCATCAGCAAAAGTAAGATATTTTTCTCTTGATCTATTTTTATTTTTAAGGTTGTGGAAGGAATTGAATTTGGGTATTATCTGTCTGTAGTTTTCTGTAGTTTCTGCCCTTAGGTTCCTTCGTAAACAGGACATAAGTTATGTGTCCTTCAGCTAAAAGTTATGTGTTATCAAGCGTGGGTGACAGCAAGCAAATATAAAAACATTTTTATGCATGGGATTATGCCAAAAGCTCCGTTCAGCTGAGAATATGTGTGTAATTTTAGAGTATATGGACATGCTGAGGTGTTTCTACCCAAAATACTTCTACAAGAATAAAAATTAACCTAAATAAAATAATTTCATTATGAGCTTAACTGTTCATAACAGTGCCTTGAAACCAGAAAAATACTTTAGGTAAAAAAAATAAAAAATGCTTGAAGTACTGTTACTACTTTTTCTGAATATTTGTCTGTATTTGAAATTTTGCATAGTGAACTACACATTTATAAATTTGCAGGAATACTTATGTTTACCAGATGCTTACAGCTGAACCTCATGAAAAATGTGAAGGAAGTGTAATAAATAGTTTGGATCATGGTGAAGTGCTCAGTTGAAATACCTGCAACCACGTTAATGAGATGTTATCAATCACAGACTTGTGAACCTATTGTTGTTGGTTTGGTGTGTCAGTATTGGGTCTTTGCGGCTTTTCCTTGTGGTGGCGTTTGGTTTTTTTGTTTTTAAATTCAAATCTGAGTTCTCTCAGTGAATGTGATTTTTGGATATGAGGTCAGTTGTATGTGCTCCTTTAATCAAAGGTTATGTGCTATGAGGAAGCTTAACTGTGGCAGTGGTTGTTTTTATAATCTTCCTCCTGGACATGTTGTATACCCATTTCATCCTAGATTAAAATATTGCTGTGATACCACCTTTGTGGTGGAAGTGGCTGATGAGGTGTAATAGAGACTAATTTTAGTTTGATTTCAAAACCTTTTTCTTATGAAAATATCATAGAGTCTCTTTTGAAGTTGGATTAATGTAGAAAGAGTAGCATTGTTAGGTTTTTGTTTTTGTCAAGAGTTAAGTAAAATGGTTGTGCAGTCAGTGACCTCCAAATGTATTTTTGTTGAATTTATAAGTAAACAGATGTGATGATCTAGCCAACAAATCCTCCCTTCCAAATGCTCATATCCATATGGCTGCCTGTATTATTGCCACACAAAATAAACAACAGACACAATGTGAACTATATTATATTGCTGTTGCTGTTATTCTGAGAAGTTTTATTTTAGGACAGTCATGCAACAAATGTCATATTTTAAATGTACCATAGAGGCTGATAGTCCCAAGTACCAAGAAAATAAAGCAGAAATCATTGTCATTTTGGTATCTAAATCTTGATGCTAATTTCAATTAATCTTCCATGATTCTAGGGCTCCTACCTAGAACTTTTACTCTCTTTTGGGGAAGTTACATGATCTCTTCTGCTTCATCAATACACAGATTTCTCAGAAATATACTGGCCCACTGTGTAAGTGGATGTATTTTTGCTCAGGATTCATTTGCTATATTTAAAAGCATAATTAGAAGTGTTGGGGTCAAAGAGAGCCCAGAGAACTTCTAAATGGGTTACAGACCCCTCTTGTTAAAATCCAGTCTTAAGTGGCTCCATGTTATTGGTATTCACAGGCCATCTGATCACCGGTGTAAATGAATGAACTGGCCTTGCTCCTATTCCATTTGGGTGCATGTTTGCAGCCCACCTATGGGCTCGTGCCTCCTCAGCTGAGGAGGCTGCATCATTCTGGAGGAGGTCTGTTGTGCCACTGGGAGACAGTCCTTGATATACCATTGCTGAAAGATGCTGGGGGGTATATGGATCTTAATATCCAGTTTTTGGTTGTTCCACTTTTACTTGTAGGGGTTTTTTTTCCTCACTATCTCTTTATTACTCTTTAACTATAGGATGTGGGATTGTAATTTTAACCTCGTAGTTAAAATTATCCAGCACTGCTTCTAACCAAAAAGCCCCCCTTGGCAAGACAGAGATACGTGTAGAGCTGTGGGGAAGTAGATATTTTGTACAACTGACTAGGGTTCTGGTGGTACTGCTCTTTCTCATCAAAGGTTTGCAGTTGTTTGGAAAATGTCTTTAAGCATATTATGAAATTGATAAAGCAGAAATTAATATAAACTGTTATTGTGAAGACTGGATTAAAAAAAGGAAGACTGTTCTGAATCAAGCCCAAATGGAGTCTTCATAACTAATCTAGGATGGACTTCATTAATGGAGAAATATGTTCAGTAAAACGGCACAGTTAGTATGCCATGTAACATTAATAAAATCTAGCCCAGGACTGCTGGCAAAATTGAAGCATAGATCTGTTCTGGTTCAAGGCTTCCAGTAACCAAAAAGGTCTCCATGGTGAAATTCACTGACGTCTGACAAGTGTTGTAATTGCCTGTGATCTGAAATATGGACTCATGTTACAACCTGAAGGACAGATACTTGTTCAGAAGACATGGAGAAAGTAATCTCATGACCCATCAGTAGCAAAATTGCAGCAAGTCACACTCCTGCATGTGCACACATGCAGGATTCAACCACATGCACTTTGGAAATTCTGCCAAAGCTGCCTGTAATACGTGCTGGGAACACGCAGCAGCGGTCTGAGAACCCGGCAGAACTGAAGGTCTCTACTAGCATTAGAATAATATGAGTGAACCTTTCTGTGCCTTCAGCAAAATCCATTGTTTAACAATACCTGTTCATACAGTCGAAAGAAAACAAACATGTTCTTTGAGCGGAACAGCTCAGTGCATTGCTCTTTCCAGGGCCATAAATCACAGCTGTATTTTGCTGTCGTTAATAATAACAAAGATTACTTCATGCCCCACCCAGCTGGCAGGCATTTGTTCCCCTTGCATGTTCTCCTTCTCAGCACCCTTCTGACAGGCTACACATGCTTTTTTAATTTATTTATTTTACTCCACAGGAAAGCACAAACTTAGTATGTTGCTTGGTAATTTGATCGGGATGTTTATTTTCTTAGCCTAAAGAAAAGAAGTCTGCTCTTGGGTGTACCCCTGAAAGCAGAGAATAACAGTACAGGCCACCTCTGCAACAGAAGCATCTAGTGACGGGCATCTTGTTGCCGAGTTATGCTAGATCAATGGCTAAAACTTGTATGAAAACAGGAACGTGCACATGCCCTGATGAGATTTTTTTTTTTTTTTGCGTCCGGATTAAAATGGGAATAAGAAGAAATCAGAGAAGAAATAGATTGCAGAGACATTGCTAGCTGTAGGTTTTATGGTTAATTTGAGACTCATTATTTTTTGTTCTGGCTTTGCACTCTAGTTTGATTTGTAATCCTAAATCAGTTTAAAAATATTAAAAAAAAACAAAACAAAAAACCAACACAAAACCAACCAACCAAACAAAAAAAAACCCCTGTCATGTGGAGTGTGTCTTCAGCAGGGGGCCTTCCTTCATCCAGAGTGTAGAGCCAGCAGCCGTACCCTGTGCTGACGGCCGTGGGGGTGCTGGCGTGGGGTGGGCACCACTCAGCCCGGGGGCCTGGCTGTGCCAAGGGGCTGCTGGGGCGAACAGTACAGCTCCCCAGGTGAGCTGCTGGCAGCCTGCGAGCGAGGAAAGGGAGCTGCTCTGGTCCCACAGAAGGCAGTTGTAAGTGGAACTGATTTTTATTTTATTTTTTATTGCACGGTACCGAAGGACCCCAAATGGAAATTAGATTCCTCTGAAACACTAACCCGGTGCACACACGCAGCACAAAGCAGTTCACAGCATGAGCTGAAATTGTACCCAACAGGTGACTAAAGGGACAGCTGAAGAGTTAGGGGACTGCTCATTTCCTTCTCTATATTAGTAGAGCAAAGAATAAACTGAAGTGTATCCCCAGTGGTTGTGATGAATTACATCCTGCAGTACCCTCTGAAAGCTAGAGAGAAACAAACGCTTCCAATAGGCTCCGGCAGATGCTTCTGGAACGTGTCAAGATTGAGAAGGCCACAGCCTGCTGAAACCCACAGAAATATCACTGTCAATGAGAGCATTACTTGACAAAATTGTAACATTTTAAAAGATCAAAACTGAGAGTAACTATAGGGTTTACCATAAATTAATGAGATTTACCTGAGTTTAATCCATTTCTCCTTTGGGTGGATTATATAGGGCATATCTCGCCAGTAGATCCTCTGCTAGCTGAGGGCACTTTAGTTATTAAGTTGAGATCACATGTGAGGAGCCATTAAGTGAATTGCTTTGTAGAGCCTTCCCCTGAATGCTAGGGCAAATGCAGTATTTCATACCCTTAGCTAATTTCATGCTGTAATTTAATTTCTGAAACATACTTTTAATTGAATCTTTAAAGACAAAAGGAAACTGCCGAGTCCTTTAGTATTGCAAAAGCCATTGTTTAAAAAGGTAGCCCATCTAGAGAATAATTTTCTATAATTAAATGTAAAGTTTGTTTTGCTTCTCTGCATGCAGCTATGGAGAAGCAAATTCCTGCTGTCTGTAAAAAGCTCAGGGCTTGAAGCAGAGGTGTTGGGGGATATGAGAAGTTATTTATCTTATGCTCAGCTTTGTAACTCTGACATGAGACAGTTCTGCAGCCTTCCACAATGTGTAATAAATGAACAAGGAGAGGCTAATTAAAAAATTAGTCTGCTAACACCAAAATCACATTAGTAGGAACTCTGACTAGTGATCTCATTTTTCTAATTTTTGGTAATGAGATGAACTTGAGAGAGGTGTCAGCAATTTTGTAATAAAACCAAGTAGCAGAAGAAAATCAGTTACTTGTATCTTGGAACTGCATCCAATATTTTAGTGGTTAGATTTTTATATTAATCTTTCATAAGCAGAGAGATTCAGGGTAGTTTCAGTAAACATCCATATAATTTGTTATGCAATTTTGTTATGGGATAAACATTTTGATTGGATCAGTAGTGATGCAGGTCTTCAATTTTATGGACATCTGATTAAAAATAACAATGAACACTAAATGCAGCCCACTCTAATGGAGAGGAAATCCTGGAGCATTGCTTTGCGTTTTAGTATTCTGATTCCTTTAAATCAGCAAGTGACTTGCAGTGGAGATTTTCCCTTTTATTGCTATTGGAGAAAAACATGTGATACACAGTGGAAGAAAGATATGTATGGACGTGAAGAATCTAAATGGAGTAAGATGCATAAGGTTAAAAAAGAGAAGGATCTGAAATTAACCCATGAAGCCCCAACATAGTATATTCTAATAAAGAGAAAGAACAAAGCAACATCTTGTTCTTTATGTGCTCAGAGAGCTCTGTACTTCCAGATGCCCTGAGTTGGTAATAATTAAAAGCATGAATGGTGTCGTAGGTTTCAAGACCAGCCCCATGTAAGTGATGGAAGAGTTTGGAAGTGAACGTAGGGGCAGGGGGGAATCCATTTGGCTTTAACTCAAATTTAATTTTTATTTTGTTTTCTTGCTGGAAGGAAACACTGAGAGAATCAATTGTCTTTTCAATACAGGTTATCTCTTTTCAAGTACTTCTATGAAGAGTGTGGAAACAAAGGGCTATCTTTTATTAAAAATTCTAATTGCATTGAGGTCTGCCTGCTTTTATGTAATTGCTTAGAGGCTTGGGTGCTCACTCTTTGTAGTTAGGCTCCTTGTAATTTTTTGCTTGAATGTTGTTGATTCTGTAGTATCAGAAATTATTTCAAGACTTGCATATTTTTTCTCTTGGAGCAGCAATACACATGAAAATCTCTTGAACATGTACTAAATGCTGAAGGTAAGATATGCCAAAGGGCCATGGGCATTTTATGGCAGATCCTGGCTCCAAAACAAGGTTCCTAGAAGTGCAGGAATGGTGTCCTTTGCTGGAACTGACCTCAGTCAGGTCAAATGGTCCTATTGCTGCCCCTACAGGAACAGAACCATTTCTATAAACCTGGCTTTGGGTTGCAAAGTAGCTCCAGCCACATGTTGTCACCATGTTAGGAACGGCAGCAGGTCTTCATCAGCTTGTTGCATTAGCAAGCTGCTTAATTTTGGTACCAGATGTTAAAACTCTGATATATTTTCTACCTCAGTGTCAGGAACATCTTTCACAGGAATCTCTTCCATTGATTGTCAACCTGTAGATTGCCACGTTAAAAAAAAAAAGAAGCAATGACTGATTTTTAGAGTTGGTGTGACATGTTTTTTATTATTTTGCTGGAACAGTTGTCCTCTGTTCTCCTCTCAACCATTGATATCTGTGTTTTGAGGGCTGAAGCAGAAATAGAATTTTCTGTGTATTTAAATAGAAAAGTATACTAAAATTCATGTACTGCAACATATGCCGAATATATAGCTGATTTCAAAGACTGAATTGATAGTGTTTCTGTTACATAGCTATTGTTTTGAAATTAAAAGTTTTTAATCAGCACATCACAAATACAATTACACAGATAATTTAAATTGCTTCAGCTGTAAATCCAAACTGTTAGGCTAGGGACAGCACAGCTCTTTTTCCTAGGAAATCCTATCCCTGCATTGTTAATCTGAATTCTGCTATGTCTGTGATGAAGCAGATCAAGAACTGCATATGTACTTGCCATGGCAACCCCTGTATCACATGACACATGCGCTAGTTCGGCCAAAGAGCTTCATGGCTTATTAAACAGGCTCCACAGACCCAGACACGCACCATTTTGCCATGTGACTGCTGGCAAAAAAAAGCCCTGGCAGCTTTTTAAAGGGAAACTGTATTTGAGCATCATAGTGTTTTCATCAGCATAATCTTGTCTGAGTTCCTGCCTCTGCTCTTAGATTCTGTGTTGAGTTTTTTAAAAATAGGTGAAGGTTGGCAAGTCTCTGTTTACTGGTGTTTTTTTCTGTTTGTCTTTCATTTGGAAAAAAAAAATATCTATGTGCAAAGATAAAATAGTTGGGTTTTTTTAATTTATTTTTTTTTTAATTAGAAATTAAGGGGCTCTTTGGTGCAGTTGAGTGAACAGCTCTTTTTTTTTTTTTTTTTGGACACATTTTCTGCTGTCTTATTCTTGGGCTCTTCCTAGATTTCGGGAGAGTAAATGAAGATAGAGCAAAAAAACCCTGGTCTGGTTTAGTATCAACAAAGCATTCCCAAAACATTTGCCTGAAAGCACCTTTGCTCCTTGCTGCTTAACATGCTTCTTCTTAGACCTGATGATTATAGCAATGATCTCTAACTCCTCACCCAGCAAAATGTAGCCTGATACAAGATTTTTCCAAACTTTGCTTGTTTAAGATAAACTATGTGTGGTACTTGATTAGCAAATCTGAGGGGCTGTGACCTCAAGGGAATGAGTGGTGGGGAGCAAAGCGAAGTTTAAGAGGTGGGGCTGGAGCTGAGCAAGTGTGTTTGTCTCTACCTTAATGTCCCCAGGAGAAAGAAGAACAGCAGAAATGTTGTCTTGTCCCAGTTCCATTGCCTCAGTGCAGGCACGGTGTTTGCTGCTGCTGGTGTCATCTCCGCTGCCCACTGGCACTCTTCTTGAGGAGGAGCGCACGCGGATGCTCAGAGAGGGGCTGCTGGAAAGCTGATTCTTTACCAAAACAGCACACAATGGAAAGGAATCCCTTTCCCATTCTCTTTGCCTTTCCACTGTTGGATGCCTGACCGAAGCGGGATGTTTTTTTCTTTCTCATCTGATTGGAGCCTGAGGTTTTTGTGGCAAGCACTTCATCCGAGCCCAGATAAATCACCAGGTGCCTGACTAAAATGGAGAATGACGCTTTGCACAGCAACAAAACATTCTGAAAAGAATATATTTGTCTTAATTAGTAATTGCCTCAAAAAGTCCCCTGTTATTTAGTCTCCTATGTCTGCTATGCAGATGTAATTTACCAAGCATTACAGAGAGACCAACTCTTGAGTCCTTGTGCCGAAATTAATAATTTTTGTCGTCTATGTTGTTGCTTTGAACTTAAGGAAAATCTATTTTCAGTGTCCAGTTCCAGTATGTCAGATTTTCATTTCTCAAGTAATCAGTTACGGTGCAAAGACTTATAATTAATGCTCTTCAGTGAGACTTCTGGTTCCTTGTGTTCTGTTTCAAATGAGTTTATTGTTTGGTTACCATTTCAGAGATGATCCGTGATAAGGGAGCAATAACCTGCTTTGGGAATTAATTGAAAGAGGTACTTGTATATAAATTGGCCATTAAAGAGAGAAGCAGTATTATGTGCGTTATTAGGGACACAGATAAGAAAGTTACTCTCTTCCTAAGTGTATATTCATGCATCTCTGCCAGCAATTGTACAAGGATTCTAATGTAAAATCAGCACTTGTGGAAGGAGACATTTTAAGATGGTGTGTAATAAGTCTTTTGACAGGATAAGGTATTTTAGGTTACTTTTCAAATTGTATTTTATGACAGTACTCCTTTTTCAGCATCTTTAACTATTCTGTTATTAATACCTCCTGCTATGGTACTACTAAGAGAACTTAGAGATCATTTCGTTCCTAGGAAGGCACTGAACAAAGCCCCTGCACGCTCCACTGAAATGTAGGGAAGATTTCTGCAGCCGCTCCTTGCAGCTGCTGCTGCTGCACAGTCCCAGGGCTGCAGAAGTGGAGCAGTGGCAGCAATACTTCCCCTTTCACGTGCAGTAGAAAGGACTGGCCTTTCAGAATTCTTTCATGCCTACAAGTGGGATTGCATTTTCAAAAAAGACTATCAATACCAATCTTCTATCCAAACCTCTCTTCTATTCCAGAATTTCTAATTTCCTTTCTTCGGTTAAGTAATTGGGAGTTTTGCTTTCTAAAGATTTGTATCTAAACCACAGGTTTCTATACTATGTTTGTTTACAGTCACAACAGTGGAAAAGGCTGTTTAAGCTCATGACAAAATATTTTGACTAGTCTCTTCCTACTTACTCATTTGTTTGTCCTCAGTGTATGTTTATTGTGAATTGTCTCCCAAGAGGTTATGAACAAGATGGTAGCTTTCACTAGCTGCTCTTTGCTGTCATTTAATGATGGGCTGATCCAGGAGGTTCTGTACAAAAGGGGTTTGTCAGACTGGGTCTAAAATTTGTAGAAATAATGTTATTATCAGAATACATCAGAAAAAAAAAAGCCCAATAACTTCATTGCAAGACAGTTAAGGTTGCTAAGAGACAGAACATAATTATCAGCCAATTTGTTTACCATTCCCAAACACTTAGAAGGGCGGGTGGTGTGGACTGCTATGTGCAAAATAAGCCAAATGCAATTTGTTGTCAAATGCAGTTTTAAGAAGGGCATTTGGAAAAGACACGAGAGCTCCAAGTTTGACCCATGGGGTTTTTTTTCTAAATGTTTAATACCAGTTATTTTCATTTTCCTCTCACTCCAAATGTCTACATACATTGCATGTATTTTAACTGATGATACAGAAAATGTGAAAAAATTAAATATATAGAAACATTATTTTTCTAGTAAAAGACTTTCAGCTACACTTTCTTGAAAATGATACGTTCTTACTTTAATAGTAGCAGTGTTCAGCGTTCCTGTATTTTGAGTCCATTACTGATATATGTTGATGTTAATTTAAGGTTGACCGGCATGAGTCATTGGCTCATCTTATGTTTCTTTTTCCAAAATGTTTTGTGTTTTGCTTGCACTTTGAGTTAAGTACTGCAATTTATTTTGGGTGCAAACTAGGTTTGTGCCACAATGAAGTTTACATTTCTCTGTGTCACTGTGGCTATTATGTAGACAGTATAAGATTTATGCCATCCTAAGCTATTAATTTCTTGGTTTTAAGGGCATGCATCTGATAAATTAAGCACAGGCAGTAAAAAGAGAGAAGCAGAGGTTTTTCCCTCTGTTTCCAGAATGGTAACATCTTCCATTTCTTTTTCTTTAATGGAAATAAAGACTCATTTTTAGCTAATGTGAAACACTAGCTGTAAAATTGAAGAACTCAACACAATACTGAAGGAATAAGCACTTCAGACCAGCCTAATAGTAAGCTCAAATCAGAATTGGTATCCAGTCAGTAGCTCTGACAGTGTAGTGCTAAAGTGTGTCCGTACGAGCGTGTTACTGTTTTGTGGGATGTTACTCCAGGAAGGTTGGGTAGAGGGTTGTCCTGGAGCATGGTCTTTGGCCTCTGCACTTTGTCCCAGCAAGGGCTGTGAATCCTTCTGTTCACTGAAATTCATCCAGACAGATGAAACTAGATCCAAACTGCAGGTCACTTCCCCAGAAGAATTGTCCCAGAAGAACTTTACTTGCCAGACTCTTTTTTTCATAGAGGCAGGTAATATCTTGCCTCCTAGCCACCTCTTCAGGGAAGCACACCAGAGTTTTGGGGAGGTGATACCAGCCCCTTAATATCATTCTTGATCATTCTCTGATCCTTGTGGCTGCAAATGGAGTTAAATGCTGATGAAACACAACTTTTGAAGACTGCATCAGAAATAGCAAAGCTTCAGGCACATCAGCCTGCTTCACAGATGATCATTCTTCTAACTTTCACCGGTATCAATCCAATAGTGGAAGTTGGCATTGGGTAGCCAAAGGATAAAGTCCCAATTGTCCTGCTGACAGCAGCTGACTGGTCCAGAAAGCTGTCTTCTCTGCTACAGGACCTCAGATAGGCCACTCTGGTGGTTGCTTCTTTTCTCTTTAAGGTCCCAGTGATCCAGTGTTGGCTCCCATGTGCAACACAGACAAAATTATATGCTGCCATACGAAATGGAGCTGAGTATCCTCCAGGGAAGTCTAGGAGGGCAAAGCTTTCTTGCTGGCTGATCTATTTTGACTGCACCACCACCACCCGTGTGCTGTGTCTGGATGCAGAAAGCCCTAAGAGTAAGGAGATGCCCTTCTGTGAAGGGCCTTGCTGCAACCTTTTTTTTTTTTTTTCTTTTTTACTCCACACTACACATGTAGTCAGAAAAAAAAAGTGTCATTTAAACATTTAAGTAATGTTCCTTTATTCATTTCATCTTCTAGACACACAATTGTCAAGATGAAAAAGAATTGATTCTGAAACTTTTCCCCCTCTTTGAAAAGCAGTCTGAATCTCCTAACTTTTTTTCTCTTTATTTTTCGGAATCACTTTGGGGTGTTCTTTGAGAGCAAATGAAATGCAGTTTCAAAAAGCAGAAAGGGAGGTTGGTTATTTTCAACCTTTTTTGCCCCTTTCATGCAAATAAGGGAAAGGAAAAGGCTTTTTTCAGTCTTTAATGGCAAGGCCATCACAACTGCATATTTATTGTAGACCTCATATTATAAAGTGCTTTGTAAAAGACTGGAATAAACACTCTGGTGATGTTGTTGACATTGAATAAGGCGATGCTATGTGTACCTTGCTGTTTCTTGGGCACACAGCTTTTCCTACACAATTTCCATTTTTGCTATCTGTAATCACAAACTCTCCACCCTCATGTTACAACATGGAGATGATGTAAGTGAAAACTGGAAAAGAAACAAAATGTCTTTGATACTGAAATTCTTGGAATGACTAATGTGCAAGGGTTTTTCCCTTGCCTCTTTTCTGTTTTGAGATAATGGTGATGGTCCTGCCTTTTATAATTTCATTGTGAGCACAAGCCATTTTAGTTGATACTTATTTGCAAAAGAGACCTTAATTATTTTTTTTATGAAATGTATGGCTGGTTATATTTTTATTTAGTTAAACGTAAATAATTGTTCTATGCACATTAACAGTTTACGGATATCTTTAACTACAGTAGTCTAGTTCATGAGATAATGCATAATTTAAGTAATGTTTTCTTCTAGCGTGTCCCCTAGTGCTATACACAGTCATGTTAAACCTCCTACTGCAAGGTCAATTCCATGTTTAAATAGTCTATAGTACATCTTCTGCATTAGTTAAAATGGACAATATTTTGCTGCTACTTTTTGGCATCATGTGAAAAAAAAAATCTTTTATCCTCCCATGTGTTCATTTATACCATGATATTTTGCATTAAGAAAAAATAAAATGCTCTTGCTTTTGATGGCAAAAGCTGTCAGTATACCTGATAGCCTTTAATACACTGGACACATTTGTTGTACTTTCTTGGTACTTAATTGTACGTTTTGGTTTCACAAAGTTGCACTAATTTGGGTTGAGCATTTCTATGGCTTGTGGTCAAATTCCATATGATCTGCAGAGGTGATTTCCTGAGCTTGAGCCTCCATGCTTACTGTATCTGAGAGTCCCAGTTGTGAGTACGTTAGGTTTTACTGGGCAGAGCAACCACCAGTTGCTCAGCACTCAGATTTACTGCTTATGCAGTGGCGGGTTTGTGTATAAATAGTATTTTGGAGCCTCCTGCTCCCCGAGCCAGAAGGAAGGAGGCTGGGGGACTGCAGGAGCTTGGGAGACGGCACTGCGGGGAGGTGGCAAGTTCCACAGCTCAGCTCCTCTGTGGCAGCTGCAGCTCCCACCAGAGAGTGAACCCAGGGCACAAGACAGAGTTGTTTTCCTCAGTGCTGTAGCCAACCGCACATGCGAGTGCGTGTGGCTCCAGAAGAGAGCTGCTGTCACCTGGCATGGGCCTGCAGCCTCCGAGGAAGAGGATTTGTACAAATAAGAACATAATTTCAGGAGATTTCTTCAGATGTTTATTAGCTGTGTTTAGAACAGGAGTTGAAAGTAAGTCCAGGTGCCTGTTGGAGGCTACTAGGTTCTACTGTACTCAACTAAGTAAAAATCCCTGCTACAGGAGTCGGGGTTTTGTTGTGGTTGGTTCACAACTCTACTTACAGTAGTGTTTGTACACAGTCATTGTTACTTTGTTTAACATGATGGCTCTAAGCGTATTAGCTTTGAATATATTGGAGAATTCAGCTACCGGGTAAAAGGAAAAGAAACTCCGATCTGCTTGTTGTGTAAAGGACCAGTATTCACAGAAGGTTATGGCTTGTTCAAATTCTGCTATTTTATGCTTTGATGCCTGATGGAAAGCTGAAGATAAGAACATTAGGGAATCCAGATGAGGGCAGGTAATATACTCCTTGTGCTCACCTAGTGGAGTGCTAGGAAATGAGCAAAAATGTAAGTGCTACTTTCTTTCCATTTCAGATCCATTTGGTCTTTCTGGTTGGTGTAGATTTCAAAGTATTGGATTAATAGCCTTATTTTTACAGTAACAATAGTATTTCGCAGATGTAATCAGAGATATTAGGGATATTAGGGTACAACACGGACACTATTTTAGTTCTTCAAAACAAATAGTGCTTGAAACGCTATGGTGTCTGAATTAGTCCAATGATATCACAAGTCATAAGCAGAGCCAAATACTGGAGCAGGAATTTGCAGGTGAAGGTAATTCTATTTTGAAGCCAACACCTCGAGAAAATATATGCTGAATGAAGTAGCATATTCTCAGATTGAAGTTTGCTTCCTTTTCACAGCCCCTTCTGAAGACAATGACAGGAAGCATTTCAGCAGCAGGGCTGCATCATTACAGATGCCTAGACCAGCCCCCTGTCCAACTGAAGATCTCGAGACAGTTTGCTTTCCTCCTGTTGATAGAGGAGGAAAGATCCGGTTAGGAGTAACTAGTGCATGCCTGTGTGTTGCAGCACAAGCACAGGGTTCTGAAGGCTGGGCTCAGTTTTCTCCTCTTAATTTCTTGTTTGTCTGAAAAATTATCTCCACTCAAAACTTCTGTTAGCCTGGCTGCTGCTTGTTTGTCAGGCCCGAAAAGTGGATCAGACCCATACATATTCTTCTCAACTATGGCAGAAATATTCCATAATGTTGCTTTTTCCATTTCTAATCTGAACAGCACAGCAAGAGCACGCTGATAGTTAGGAGCTGCGTGCTTTGAAAGCTGCAGGTAGAGATCCCCACAACTTTCCCATCTTACTGAACAGAGCTCAAGAATGGTGAGAAAAGGGTGCTTTGAGGAAGATGAGAACAAAGCAAGGCAAAGAAACACATATGATAAATCACACAAAAGTAAAAATATTTCAGGTGTTTAGAGTTCTCCTGGTCTAATATCATCAAATGTAGCAAATAATAACCCAGCATATATCATTTTTCTGTGCTTTCTCATTCTACAGATCATTACTTAAGTCTTCCATGAGATTTTTTTTTTCTCAACTCTACAGTCATGTTTTCCTCACAGAAAAGAATTGTGATCAGTTGAAAAAACATTATGTGGACTTCAGAAATTCTGTTCTGTAGGATTTCCTACATCTTCCAAATTTTTCTTTCCAATTAAAACCAGAGCCAGAGTTGTTTCGTTTTTTCCCTGTTAAATGAATTTAAAAGACAAGGTCCACATTTTTCTTTCTCCATAAGTAATTTTAAAATACTGAAAGTAAAGGTCACTTCGTGTTGAAACATCTACATGTTAAACATTTGAAATGTCACCGCTGAATATGGATTCAGTGGATATGCTCACTCTTAAGTTGTAGTTTTTTAACATAAAACACTATCAAAACTGGCATGGGCTGCAGAAGGTCTTGCTTGCAGCAAAATCCTTCATAATTTTCTCACATAAAGTTTGCTGTCACAAGATTCCAGATAAGCACTGGTATAAATATGTAAGTGATACTTAGGAGATGAAAAAAAAAAATTTACTGAAAATATCCATTCTGCTTGCTGGAAATGATCACCTGTATCTGTGATCTGCAAGGTGGCACAGCTGTTAATCTGCCAGATCTTTTTGTTCTTGTTTTGTCCTGTGGGTTGGTTGCGGTTCCTACATTGGTGACAGCAAGAAAATGTGACTGTGTTGGCTTTCAGTGAAGTGCATAAGGGACAATTGAGCAGTATTTCTTCGATTAATCCAATACAAAAGTTTAGAGACAGTAAAAGGGGGCCTGAATTAGTGCATGCCTAATAGACTAAGATCTTGTGAAGGCCAACAGCAGTTGATCCATGTTTATTTCAATGTGCTTTATGAACCATTCAAGTTGCCACTTGTTTCATAGTATTTGTTGTCAGCCTTGTGGAAGAAACTCTCCAGCAGTACCAGAGTCAATGAAGCAGAAATAGGAGAACAAAGAGAGCCAGCAGAGGAACTGAAATTCTCAGCTGTTTTCTGCCAAAACAAAAGAAACACAGTGGTCAGATACAATTATGTGCTGTTGGTGATTTGCTGTCCCACAACCCACCATTCCCATTTCTTGGCTGGGAACTGGAAGTTCTTTCTCCTATGTTCTTTGTAGTACATGGAAATTTTCTATCAGCTTTCAGCAAAGAGGAGAAGGTAAGGTCTCTACAAAACGACTGCAGGGAAGTAACATATAAAGATGAATTTAGGCATATTCTGCAATATCATCTCTGGAAAATTACAGTGCTATGCTGTGCATTAAGGAAGAGCACATCGAAGTTTGTTTCTTTGGTCATGTAGATCAAAGCAGGAGAGCAGATGTGTGCATGAAGAAAATCGAAGTGCTTGTTTGCTAATGGTAGCCATCTCCTAAACAGACTTGTTTGGGGCAATCCCTGCACTTTGAGACATGCAGGCTGGGCTGCAAAGTTTAAACTCCACCTGTAAAAGTGAAAACATGGTGAATATTCCATGTTTAGCATTCCTGTGAACGGATTGCTGTGCTGTCAGATTTTACGTGTGTGTTGAGAGTGTGTGGTGAGTGCAAGGTTTCACAGTATAAAAGCAGTCACCTTTTGGTTTGTGATGCTGGGCATCTCTTGGCTTTGCAAACCACAGCTGCATTCATGAGCAGATGGTGCTCAAATTCAGCCATTTGTAGGTTTAATTTTGCACTGTATCCTGATGTAAATGCCTCCACCTTTATGACCCAGGTGTTAAAGTTGTAACAGAAGGTGCCTGGATGAGCAGGATTGCCTAAACGTTTACTGTATGGCTGTAAGTAACGTAGTGTTAGAATTTGCAAGGGAATGCAAGTCTTGGTGTGGTGCAGACTTGCTGGAGCTTTTGGTTTAATAGGCTGCGGTAGCCTTAGGATAGCTAAGGTGAGCGTGAAATGACAGCCTGAGAAAGAAATATACTGCCTTATAGTTTTCTCTCCTTCTCCATGAATTCAAACCATTAATCTTTTTTTTAGTTTGAACTGAAACAAATTTCAGGTTGTTTGATGAAAATTGATTCTTTGCCTCCTCCATGGGGTCTTCAATTTGCAAGAATTTTCAGTTTCTTCATTGTGGTTATGAGACCAGAGGATACAAAGATATCTAATCTTTCTGTTTTACCACTGTGTTTTCTTTAAAGCTTGGGATACTTATTAGAACCAGTCAAATACCAGCAGAAGTAATTTGATGAATAATTTGTTTGACAAGTAGTGGCAAAGTTCCTTAGATGATTCATACTCTCCATTTGCCTCACCAAAGCTTTATAGTTGCTTTGCTTTCACTGCCAGGTCCTCGTTTGTTTCTTTGCAACACTTTCTGCTGAAAGTGATGCACTTTTCCCAGTCCTTTTCATCTTTCTGTGTGTGCATGGCAAACAGTGAAACATATCGTAATCTGAGCATTTTTGAGCCTGTGATGGCCAAGGCTTTTATGGCACGTGCTCAGACTCTGCTCTGGGCCCACTCATTTCAACATAGAAGGGGAAAATGAGATCCAGTTGTGCATTCTTTTGAACAAATGTCTCTTATAAACTGATGAAGCATTCAGGAGCGAACTGAGCTTAATCTTAAAAGTAGTTTTCTCCTGCTGGAGTTTTAGAACCTCGCTGCATAGATGATAAAGAGTTTGCTTTTCACCCTAAAGCAAGTAGGTTTCTGGAGTACAGTTCTTTGTGTCTAGTATTCCCCCCTCCCCCCCATTTTTTTTTTCTGTATTTATGAAGTGCCCCAAAGCAACAGAAGGTTAGAGGCCTTCTCAACAAGGCATGATCTGTGACCGTTTTTCATAAGATGGAGTTTCCAATTCTTGTACCAGCTGTGTTGCTATTCATTTAGATCCTTTATGCCTACTTATGAAGGCAACAGTTAAGACACTTTAGTTTTTATCTTCTTCCTTGCAGACTGATGCTTTTGATATGCTTTTTGTTGCTTTTTGATGTGAATGTATGATGCATCTCTGGTCAGGTCATACTATACCCATAGTGGAAAAAAAACCCTGGGTGGTCAAAAACCCTCACAGTTTTGTAATTGTAATGAAGGCTGTTCTGTCTGTATGTTCTCCTAATTGCCTCAAGTGAATTATTTCCTAATCATGTTAGTAATAGTTCTGATTACAATAACCATGTCTCAACCATGTTAGAATACCTGTTGATTTGGGATGGGAGTTGTAAACAAAAAGAGAATGAAGTAGTTCTACAAAATATATTAAATTTGCTTCTACTTTGATTTCATTGTATTTGTTCAGATGAGAAGCCAGAAATCGATTCTAATGGTTTCCAAAAATCTTTAATACCTTCTCTCACTTCTCCCAAACTGACAAATTGTCCTGAAGCAGTGAGGGCTAACATCAGATATTATGCAGCTTCCTTTATTTACTGGAGTAACATTTGGGATGAACTCATTCCTGAACTTTATTTGCAATAAATTGTTGAGGAAATACTACTTTTTTCATCTCTATATGGTTTGAGTAGCCTGTTGCATTTTTGCGCTATTAAAGTAAGAATGCCAATGTAGGGGTCCTGATTCAGCTCCTATTCATTATTCGTTTGTACTCCAAATAAATAGTTCGGTACTTGCTGCTCAATAAGTACCATCATGCTGCTGAAACTGTCAGAGATTGCAGTAAGCAAAACAAAAGGTCACAAGCACTCCAGGTCTTTTAGCAGTGCTGCAGCAATCCTTCCTTACAATTGCATAAGCAAGCAACAAATACAGGGCAATCAAGTTGCCTTTCTCATCTCAGCGCTGCGTGATCATTAGTGGCTTTCCACCATGTGGAGTTGTTCCACCCCAAGGGAGATGAAATCCCACCTGAGAAGTTGTTCCTTCTTACGCTGATGCATACGCCAGCTGTTTCATGTCTCCACTCTTTGAAGGTGCGACAGGCTGTGAAGGAGCAACCGAAGTGGCTGCTGACATCGCGTGCGATGGCTAGCAGGCTCTCTGCATCCTGGTGTTCATTCAGCAAATCAAGAGCATTAAATTAAGGCAGTAGGCCCTGCATGCCATTTGACAGTAATGGTGTGCTAAACCCGCTGCTGTCTGTACATTAGAAGGATTACTCGTAAAATCACAATGCTTTTTGAAAGCATGTTCCCTGATTCACCCTTAGTCGAGTTTTCTCTAGCTCTGCAGGGATGCTTGGGAAATGAGGGCACCAAGAGGAGTCATTTTGCCTCGTGACTGCTGTGAAAGGGCCAGAGATAAGCAGTGCCTGAGATCTGGAGGGATGCAGGGATAGCATCATCCATGTGGTTCTGGCACCAAGGAGGAATTGGGCCAAGAGAAGCAGCTTGCCCTTCTGATGTTTGTAAGCATCATGGAGATCTTACTTCTTACTGCTGGTTTTTTTTTTTTTTTGGTTTAGTTTTGTAAACCTTGGATGCCATCAAGGAAAACAGGCTGGCTAGACTTTTGGTCCGAACCAGTAGGAGAGTTTCTGTGTACCAGTGCTGCCTACTCTGGAAGTCTTTTGTATATACTAATAAATTACTTTCACATTCCTTAGTTAAACTGGCTATAGAGCAAAATCTTCAAGAAATTAGGCTGTTTTATAAACTGCCAAGTTTGAGTTAATGTCCTAAACATTTTAAAATACTCCATAATTCAATGTTTTAAATTTCTGGTCATGTTCACTCACCACCAATGTGGTTGTTTTAGTTATTCTTTCTCTCCCAGACAACTCACACAAAAGTAATGAACTATTTTAAAGGCACTGTGATTGGCATTACTATTCCTAGTTCATAAAGTATTTTGTGATAAGTGATCCTCACCTATATTCTCTTTGCACATTTAGTATTGGTTTGGTACGTGCCAAACTGTGACATTATAACCTTTGGTAATTAAAATATAGGATGTCATTACTATTGGTTCTGGATAATTACTTGGTTTTTTTGAGCAAAGGTTTCTCCAGAAACTTGATTTTAAAAAGCTTTTCTCATGCCACACAAAGCACAGATTATATTTTGCAGGTAGGGCTATTTGGAAACTAGTTGGTACTATTTATTGTAAGAGATGGTTGAGTGATTTGTGGAAAATAAGGTTATCTGACAAATTCAGCCCATATTTCAGCTCATAAATCATTCATAAGCTGATTGTGATTTCCACAATGCATTCATTATTCATAAGTGCTCACTGAATAATTTGTGCAAACAAATTTCAGCCTATAGAGTAGCCATGAGTTGTTTTGAGTTTGTTATTCTTAGTATGTGATCATGGTGTTTGCTTTTTATTTTCTTATTGTATGCAACTCTTAAGTCAGAGGGTAGTAGATAACATTGAATAGTTCCTGAAGCCAATGGAATACCTTTCCTTTATGAGACAAAGGATATTTATGTCAGGCTTTGCCATTGCTGCTTTTAAGACAAAACCATTGGTGGGTCTGTAGCTGCTTACATCTTCAAGCAGAAGTCCACAAAGACGTGGTTCAGTTTGGTCTATTCTGCTTAAGAATTGTGAGTCCAAACTCCTAGTGTTTTCCCATTCTGCATGGATTTTCCTCAGGAAATGTTTTTATGCGTAACTGGCCCTCTTTTATTCCCTTCTTTTTTTTTCCAACAACATTTTTGCATGTGCTTCTTTGATGCTGCTTTCTTCATGAAGACTGTCATTTACCTGGTTTCTGGGGGAGTAGGGTATTGCAGAAGGGAGATAGTAACAGGGAGCTAAATAATAATAAAAAATATCTTCTGGAAACTATATATGTGTTTCAGAAGTCCGCAATTAGAAGGCTTGAGCTGATGGAAAGGAATTGTCAGCTCTTTTAAAGACAGACAAGAGGTTAAAGTGTGGGAAGTATCCTGTTGGCCAGAGGAAGAATGTTGGAGAGAGTCTTGTTTGATCTCCCCTGCCACAAGCAGCATTCTGGTGGGCAAAAAGTTACCAAAGTAGGGCTTTGGAGAGAAGGATTTTCTTCTGTCTTTGCCACTGTTATGAGATATGACCTTAAGAAAGTCATCAAACCTGTTTTCCTTTACTTCTTCCCTCTTTGCCTGCTTCCTCTACTTAGACTATGAAATACTTACACAAGGAACTGTGTCTGGTTGCGGCTGGGCTGTACGTACGATGGGGCCATGGTGGCATGTGAGGGATGCTGGAGACAGCAACATTGCAATGTCCTGCTTAGGGGTCTTTTCACGCAGCAGTGTGGTGTATCCTGTGTATGTCCTGAATAGTTCTCCTTTAATACTTTTTTTTTTTTCTTCATCATCTTAAGCTGGAAGCTGGTGGCTCAGAGGCCATCAATCATTTCAGGAGTCTCAAACTGATTTCCTTCCTTTATGTCTTGCCAGGCTTGTTCTTAATAATGGAAAACCTCTAAATAAAATGGAGGTACCATTCCTTAAGTGAGGATTCTGAGACAGACTAAAGTACAGAAGACATTTAATTCCATTAGCCTGTAGTAAAACAACTAGAAACAAGTGTTCAGTTTTCTCTTCATTAGAAAGAGTAGATGAGTTATGAAAAGGAATTGATAAGGCACTACTTAAGCAGCTGTTGAGATGTAAATTTTGAGGCAGCAGACCTTCTTGTCAGTTTGGGTTAACAGACTTAACTCTAGTCTGTTTCAAAGTGATACTGAGCTGTTTTATTGTAAGTAGAATATGATAGAAAACTGATAGTTGCATCTGTATGTTTAAGGTCCCAGTTTTTTTGTTGTCCTGGGCATCAGATGTCCTGTGCACCAGACATCTGGAGTGATAAGCAAACCCCATCTTTTGTGTGTAGACACATAGGTTCATCTGGTAGAGTGCTGGAGTTATAAGTATGCATCTTCTGGATGAGAAAAAGTTGTACACATCCTAATTATTCCTGTTTGGAAAGCAATAAATGTTAAGGTTGTCTGATGCTTGTACAACTGCACCATCCAGAAGCTCCAAGGAAGATGATTAAAAATAGCCTCATGCTAGAACAGCATTTCTAAAGGCCTGGGCATTGAGAAAATCTGAGGCAGGGGCTATTTGAGATTGTATTTGGATGCTGGAATTAAATCAGATAGAAGGGATACAGCCCAGAATTTCCATGAGTTGTGTGATGTTGTTGAAGTTTGTCATGGTTTGGGCTGGGCTGGCCATTAGAGGACCATCATTTCTCAGTCTCTGTTTCTATGTAGTATTTGTAACATTGACAGGAGAGTCTGGGTAGCTTGTTCAGGAGGTCTGAATGCCTCTGACCTGAAAGTTGGAGACTTTCAGCTACCAGGTAAAAGATGTAATTTTGTGATGACAATACCTACTTGGTGTCAGCCATAAAGCGGTGACGTTTTATCGTCTGCATCAGCAATTTTTGCAGGTCTCTTTAGAAATAGTTCCCTTATTTATACCCACTGGTTCTTCACTGAGGAGAGTAGAAATGAGCATCCCCATTGCCATCATTGGACGTCAGCCCAGTTTCTGAATTAAAAACACAGCCCATATGTGAGTTTAGGCACTGAACCTTGGTGTTTGGCCTTCAGTAGCAATTCCCTAAATCCAGACAGCCCTCACAAATTTGGGAAAATTTAACTGAAGATCTAATGCAGGATTCAGATTTCGCTGACTATTAGATGCTTTCATAAGCCTTGCCAGTTTCTGAGCCTCTGAAACCAAGCTGTGTTTTCCAAATAAGATGCAACCAGTTGCATGGAGTGGGATATGGATAGCTATGAGAAATTTTTTCTCATGTTTGTGAGTGAGCTTTCCAGGGTAGGAACAGAGCACACTTGAAGGAGTAGATTTACTGAGAAGAAATTTCTCTTGTGCATCCAAATAAAAGGGTTGTGTGAAGAAAGAAAAGGGCAGGTAGAACTTCATAAGCCAGCTTTGCTGTCAAAACTTGTGCTTCTTAAAGCTGCACCCTCACTGTAAAATAAGTAATGTACCATCTTTTGTTTGAAACAAAAAAGCAAGCATCTATGTTAAAGGGCTCATCTTTTACAAGCCCTCAGTTCACTTTCAATACATTAATACGTACCACTAATAATGATTACAGTTGAAGAGATGCCATTATGCCATATGCCCTTTCATTGGTCTCTAGGGAGAATCTGCAAGTACACAGAGATAAATATAAGTTATTGCTATGATAATCAGACCATGTGTGTCATATGGCACATAGAAATGATATAAGTATAAAAATGCTTTATTTAATACAGCAGCATTTAATTTAAAAACATGTATAGGCATTTATCTTGTATATAAGTTTAAATAGATATATGTGTCAAGGAAAGGGCCAAAATTCTGTAAGCAGTAGCTGAAGGTTACTCGATCAGATCTGGAGACCTCAAGAAATGGTATCACTTTTTATGTCCTCTCACAGATTGTGCTTAAATAATCTTTCCCTTCTCCCTCTGCTTTACTGGGTACTAATCAACTGTGTAATTGAATTGGCAACACTTTCATTGCTTAGGTTACCAGTCCATATTTTTTTACTAAATTCGGCCATCCTTACGTCTAAAATATATATGAGCTTTTGAACAGAGAAATTCGCAGCTGAAGATTTTTGATTACTCAGTAAATAACAGAGACAGTGGAATTAACTTCATTTTTTCTTTATTCTTGCTCTAGATTTTTTTTTTCCTAAAGGTTAAAACTATGCTAAAAACTATGTCTGCCTATTGAGAATACATGTTTGTAAAGCATTTCAGGGGACAGAAAAAATATCATTGGTGTACTTTGCCTTCCTGTTCAAGAAGTTAGCCATCTGAAATGTATCCTTTTTTGATTAACTTATCAGTTCAAGACACGTGCAGAATTTTCCTCATTCCCAACTACTTGTAAATATTTCTATAGCTGAAAAAGATAATATTTTTGTAGCTAGCAGGAGGGTATACCTACCTACCCCAGGCCAGAATATCCTCCTTAAAACCTCATGAAAGAACTAAGATCCTAATTCTGGAGAAGGAAGATGGAATTGCTGTGTGGCTAAAAATTAGATTCTAATTATGCATAAACTGAATAAAGTAGGAATTGGTTAATTGACACAACTGCAGAAAACAACCCAGGGCTAGCTCCTGCAGCCTCAAGCTGCAAATAACTCTAGCATTTTAGCTGCTGTTTGTTTGGGTTTTTGTGATCTTTCTTTTTTTCTTTTCTCTACTCCTGACAACATAGCTGTCAGGAAACTAACCTGCTATTTAATCTAATGATGTGTTTACATTTATTAATCAATTTGAATACGTATCTTCCTCAATGTGACATTCTTCTTCCCGTCTCCTTCCCCAGATCTAAGCTGGCAGCATTCAAAGTGATGAGTATCTTTCTTCCTTTTTCATTTGAGAAAGTGGCACAGAAGTTAAAGCACTTCAAAGAGATTGTTATCTCTCCATAGCTCTTGTATAATTGAACAACAACCTCCCCATACCAATGTACATTCTCCTTGATCTTTAAGTACGAAAACAGAAAGAGGCATCTCTTATATTTGTGTCCTCTAACAGATGAGCATTAGCTTTTCACCTTTCTGCTGTAAACTGGCTTGGCTTTGTTGGAAAGAAGCTGAACTAGGGCAAAATATTTGCATGCTGCTATAGGAAACTATTAATATAATCTCTCTACCAATTGACTAAATTGTGTGGATGTGTGATTAACGATAGCTTGGTCAAATGTGACCTTTTAAATATAGGACAGGATGTGTGCGATGACTTGCAAGATTTAATGTGGAGTTTCAAGCTACAGACAAGGGGACACTTTGCTTGTCCCTTTTTGCTCAGCATGTCTCAAATAGGTTTTTGCTGTAGCAAATTAGGTAGAGCCAGATGAAATGAGAGCCACCTCCGGCTGAATTATCCAACTTAAAACAGCTTTAGCATGCTATTTTTAGATTTAAATATTCCTGCTTCATGGTGGGAGATGCCAAAGTAAATCTGCTTATGAAGATTCGGACGTCTAAATTTCCACATGGGGTCTGTTTGAGAAGAAAATAGATTTTCTCTTTTAGTGTTTTAAACAAACTTAGCTTTGGATTTTTAATTTAGCTGGAGGAAGCAAATTGCTATCCAGGACCACATTTTGGTATGGTAGGTAAATCCTTACCGTGCCAAATTTTCAAGCATGGAAATTTGCATCGTGCCACCAATTTTGATGAAGCCACAGGATTTCTGCCATTAGCCAAGGAATTTGCTTCTCTGGAATCAGTCAGTGTGAGTGGTAGGAGAGGGGACAGGATGACATGGCACCAGACAATCCTTATTTTCAGCTGTTTCCACAAAAAAAAAAGCCTGATCAAAGGTATTTAAAAATATCTCTCCTATTACTGTAAATGACAGTAGGCTGACTGTACAGAACAGTAAAATTCAACTGAAATGAGACAGGTGACAGCATTTTACTTGCTTTCAGGCTCACTGCAGTATGGTTTAATGAAAGCATCTTCTAAAAGCTAGTTTATGTTTCAGCTCTAATTCGTTGTTATATATAACATAATGATAACAATGTTGCTGATCTACGGTTGAGGGCTGAATGTGCAAATATCTTTTCCTGTAGTCTGGAACTAAATGTTACTGGTCTGGCTGCAATCCCAGCTGGCTGGTTAAAAAACGTGTCAAGGGATCATAGGAATATAGACATCAGTGATGAGTTTGGAATTAAAGCTTGCTCTGAGCTCTTGATTCTTTTGCTTTCCTTAAAGATTTCCAGCACAGTGCAATGTGGGTAACTCTTTTTAGCACAAAGAACCTATCCAAGTAAGTGTCTGAAGGATGGTTTCAGATGAGTTTTCTCTAAGGAAAATATTTGTCTTTAAATCTTTTCAGCTCTAATTAGGCCCACGTACCTACATTTCATGTCTGTGTGAGCTGTAATTGCTAACGTTTGCACAGAGGAGCAAATGAGGAGCTGCCATGGCTGCTTTGTAAAATGCAAGCCAGCAGAATCAGGCGGCCAGGCCCAGTCAGTTTTAATGACTGACTGACTGGTTCTTGAGAAAAAAGATGCAGCTCTGCTGCATTCAGAGCCTGCTTCAAATAAATATGTCGACTTCTCAGAACTGGGGATGGCAAACTCTTCTAATCCCTCAAGGGAAGACGGCTGCTTTGTGGCAGCACTGCCGGGGAAGAGGCCGTTGCAGGCCAGGAGAAGCTTGGGGAAGGGATGTGCCTGAGGGAGGAACAGCAGCTGCAGGACAGAGGTGCCTTTGCTTCCCTCCCAATCTTTTTCTTTCTTTTTTTTTTGTAGTTATCAAAAGCACAAGGGTAGGCTGGCAGCTTAGGATAACAGCTGCAGAAATAAGGGAGGGAGGAGAAGTAGTAGCTGGTTGAGTAGATGGGAACCAGTTCATTTCTTGGCTCTGGTCCCACTGTGTCCCTATCCTGCTGGTGCAGCAGGTAGGTGTGGGCGTGATGAAGTTGTCTTATACCCCCCTTTTATTCTTCCCTTGAGGCAGTAGGAGCTGCTTGTTAATATGCCCGTGGCAGAGAGACTGGATCTTAGCTCATTATGCTGTGGATCCAAGCACAAAGAAGCTTCATTTCTTCTATTTGTGGGTTTGCTTGTTCTGGATGAATGGACTAAAATTATTCTCTCTGCGGAGAATGGGTACGTGGGAGGGTTCGTGTGTTTCTGTCTCTAGGAAAGAGCTACCTTGCTCCTGGAATTGTTCTTTTGGCCTGATTTTTCACCTTGCCTGGATATCAGTGTAACTCAAGACATAGTTTCAGAGGTTGAATTATACTACTGAAATGTTACTGATGTGTTAAACTGGTGTGAAATCAGAGTCTAGCTACTCATGTCAGCTCCCTGGGAATAAGGAAGGAGCTGAATGCTTCCATCCAACAGAAACTGCATCCAAATCCAGTACCTCGTCTGAGACTTCAGCAAGGGCTTCACTGTCCTTGGGTGAGGTGCCAGGTGAGGTATGTGAATCAACTGCTAGTGAACCAAAACCATGCCCCTATTGCATCAGCTTTTATTTACCAGAGTTAAAATGGAGTTTATTCTCTGGGGTTATTACTGTCACTCATTATTAAAGGTCTAATTAATGCTGGTGATTCTTTATTATTGGTTTAGAATTAATTTCTTATTCCCCACTTCATGAATGTTAGCTTTGTAAAAATAAGGGCTTTAATTAATTGACTGAGTTACTTTTCCAATATACATCAGTCCTATTCCTTCCCACACATGTATCCAGAAGGGCAGAATAAAAGTGACATATGGTAAAAGGAAGTAGAATGTCTAAGTTCGTGTCATTAAAGTGGTAATAATAAAGGCTTCACCAAATGGAAATACCACTAGTCTACTCCAAATTGTCTTGATCAACACTCAATTCATTTTTATTGTTTATAATGTTAATTATTTTCTGAAAAAAAAAATTTAATTCATAGCATGGCTGTTAAATTGTAAATAACTGAAACTGCTGAAGCTTTTCCTCTAATAAAATTCTAATTGGCCTTTTAAAGTAACTACACTAATAAATCCTCCTTCTCCCTCCTCCTCCTACTTAAAGCAGAGATTCTTAGTTGCCGTAAGTCAGTGTCATTCCTTTAGTCCTGCGAAGCTTTACTGGCCTGCACCAGCTGAGAGTCTGGCTCAAAGCAGGACTGAGACAAGGGAGAGAGAAACATCACCTAAAACGTATTTGGTGTATAGGGTTATTACTCTGGCTGAAGTCAATGCTTTGCCACTTACAGAGGAGCAAAATGGGGCATTAAAATTATTTATACTCTTTGAGGTGTTTTATACATAGAGATAGAAATTTGGAGTAAAAAATATGGGTCCATTTTTCAGTTGCTGCTAGTTACATATTAAACTTGTACTAAACAAATGATAGCTGTGATGCACCGCTTCTCTTCAATTTGTCTTAAGTACCTATGTGTTGCCTGTTGTTGTAGCACCTCTGTACCTTCTGATCTGCAGTGCACCTGATCTCTACAGTGTGGTTGTAAATTGGGGCAAACCCCTAGATTCACCTTGGTTTAGTCCCAAGGCTTGAATCACCAGAACTATAGGTTTGTTGAACAGCCTGGGCACCTGCTGTGGAAGGACAAGAGCCTCTAAAGGGTGAATAGTTCTATAAATGGTGATACAGATGATTGAGCCAGGCTGCTCAGGCAGTGTGTGGTGAAGCAGAGATATGAATGTAGGCTTTCCAAATTCTGAATGGCTTTAGGAAGGTCTTCTCCTTCGCAGCAATCATGGAGAAACTGTTCTGATGTTTTGTTTTCACTCCCTATGCCATTTTGGATAGCAGCCTTGCCTAGAAGTCATTTCTTTCTTAAAAGCACCTTGGATAACATAATTGTTTTGTGCACAAGAGCCACGAGAGTGCTTCAGGTTTCTCTACTGTCAACATATTTCTGGGCTTTGGATGTGAAGCCTCTCTCAGTGGTTAGTGTATTTCCAGGTCGCTTCATCTACAGATTCTGCATTAAATATTGAGGCTTGTACGTGCAACCTTTACAGTTTTGCACATGTACAGAAGTTTTATACATGGTAACGCACATTTCCAAGTGCAGTGATCCCATTTTCTTGGGTTTGTACCTGCAGATTCAGGTTTGTACCTTGGCATTTGTACAGCAGGTATGTGATGTTCTGGCAGCAATTGGCCCTGGACAGGAGTGTGGCAGAAGCCCCAGGGTGGGGTACAGACCTGGAACTTGACTCTGGTTTTCGGTGCTGGGTTGTGCAAGCACATATCCGTGTTTCTCCTCAGGGTGCAGGGAAGGGCTCTCCCCCTTACTGCCAGCAGTCCCCCAGCCTCCCTAGTCCTTTAAGGTCTAGAGAAAGGAAGCCACCCAAGATGTCACTTCATGATACTGTTGTAGCCGCAGTCTTCCAGTTGTACACAGAGAACCACCGCTTCTGTTACAGACATGGGAGTGTGTACACACACCAGAAATTGGCCCTTACTTGTCAGATTGCAAGAAACCTGCTCTGGTGACTAATTATCCTGTCTGCAGGATGGCTCATGGATGCCCAGTAGATAGCACTTAGTCTAGTCTCAACCTGTTAAAGTGTATGACGATTAACACTTTTTTCCCAAGTATTTAATTTTGACAGCACTATAAACAAAAGCACTTCTATGCATCTTTCTTTGCTAAATTATTTACTTGAATGTAGGTATGAATCATTTTTTACTGCAGAATACAGTGCAATCAGGCCCTAGTACTAAAACATCAGTGCTAATTAGCTGGAAATAAAATTGTCAAAAATACTTGATCGTAATTAGAGTCTTTTTTAATGTTTATACACTGTGGACTTGATCTTCCTCCCAATGACTGTGTAAATCTGGAATACTTTCATTGATTCTAGTATGATATTCATGCAAATAAGATGATAACTTTATGGCTTGTTCTTGTGGTTATTATATGCTGTTAGCTAAATAAGAAAGCAGTTCAAAATTTAGGTTGTTTGATTAAGTAAAATCAGTCCACGTATTTCCTGCTGCATATCTAAAGCATTGAAATTTTAGCAGCTGTGTAATTCAAGAAGTATAGGTCTGACTATACTCTGAAAAATGACTACGTGCTCTTATCCATTTTACATAAGAATATGCATAGATAATTAACGGACTCCTTTTTACATTAGCTGCAATAGTTCAGTGTGTATTGCTAAAGTATTAGAGTTGATCCGCACGACAAGCAGCGCTGAGTCATACATGTTTAAAGTTATTCAGGTTATTCCCCACATATTTTACCATAGTCTCTTTCTCTTTGAAATCAATTATCTGTCTGCCTTTTTCTTAAGTGAGGCTCAGCTACCTTCTTGGTGTAATTCCTCAGCTGTTCCTCATCCATTTTACCAATCTCCACGTTCATCAAAATACTCAATCCTATCATACTGCTTCGGCTTTGTACTTCTGCTCCAAGAATAACGTTTTGAGGGTTGGGCCCCAAAAATAGATTTAACCAGATGTGAAATGGGTTTGGATTTAATGTTTTACTCTGTGTCCTCACGATTGAGATGAAGTTTAGATTTGTATCTGAATCTCGTGGAACTTTGAAATAGGTCACATTTAGTGAACTTGCAGGATCTCATCCGTGATTAGGAGGAATTTTTGAATCCTCACTTATCTCTCACTGACTCCTGGTGATCTGTGGGGGACCTCCAGAGGTACACTGGCAATTCCTCCAGTCCAGACTTTCCATGCTGTAGGCTGTTCTCTCTAAGGTCCATGCTCTGCATTTAAGTGTAAAGACAAAAAGTAGTATGTACTCTTTGTTTTCCTGAAATGAAAGTCAACTTCAAAAATCATAACTGTTTTTTGTTAAGAGATAAACTCAAATGCAGTTATGTCAAAACAACATGGTTGCAAACTTTATTTTTGCAGCTACAGTAGTAGAAGCTAAAACAGAAGACCTTTTTTTACAGCAAATAATTGATGTTATTTTTCTCTTTTATCAATTGCTTAAGGGGGCTTATGATTTTATTCACATGTTTATAAATTTATGATAACTATTTGAATAATTCTGTAGCTAATTCTTGAGCTGTTAAATAGCTTATAAACAATTTATTTTGAGGAATTTTAATTCAGAATTCAGTGGTTATCAGTTGCTGGTGTTTTCTGGCTTCATGACTAGCTCTTGGTTCTTGCTTTTTCATGGTCTGTAGCATAAGTGTTGGGTCCCTGTGTGGGACCTTTAAGGGCAATTGCAGTAGAAAAGAAATAATAGTGACTTTAACTGTGCTGATTTAGCAGTGCAGCATATTGGGTTTACGGTATGACCATCCCACTTTGAATCTTGCTGCCTGAGAATAGTCTTTAATGTTTAGCCCTAAACTGAGCCAGGTCTGAACCAATCTCAGATCAGGGTGAATGTGTTCTACTACATCAGACATTTACTTGGGGGTTTGCTCACCCCAGGATCTCTTAGGTAAGCAAGAATAGAAACTGCTCTGTTGTTAAGCTGAGAATTAGAGAGGTCTTCTGAAGAAATGGGTAATTTCTTTTCCATAGAGATCCTGAGTGAATACCCAGACGAAACTCTTTGCCTGTGCCAGCCTCCCTTGCTCTCCTGAGTTCTGCTAGACTTGAGCCTACTTCTGCCCTGCTGCAGCCCCATTAGCACTATCTGGGGAGGCCATTTAGGGAGTGCACAGATGTGTAGTGACACATACATTTGTGTTTGATGAAATATGATCCAATAAATGGAGACATTGAATTTATCACCTGTCTGAGGAGGTTGAGTTAGGGACCAGGGGAGATGCCCACGAAAGGGCTGTTCAGCGTGCTTTAGGTTGTATCTCATTTCATTCCAGAAACTCCAACTCAGTCAATTCTGCTGCATTGAAGATGACTATAATGAAGGATGTAATGTCTCTGTGAATTACCTGAAAATATTTTAAAAGCTCTGTCACTATTCTTTCCCTTGAGATTAAAGAGTGATCTTGGATATTTGCCATCTAGGAATCTACCTGATTACCTGAGGTTATACGCTGGTCAGGAAGAGATACTTCATGAAGGACAAGGGAATTGTTCTAGAGTTTGAAAAGTCAGTAATTGGGCACATCATTTCCCTGGAGATCAGTCTGAGGAGAAGGAGCTATGAAAGTCCTGATGTCCTAGCAGGAAACCCCTGATTTATGAGATGAGCCATCTCTGGGACTTTCCCACAAAGTTGAGGACTTCAGACTGGGCAGAAGACAAGGCTCAAAGCATGTATTGCTGCATCCAAGAAAGTTGGTGGCTGTTCATAGACCCAAAGGTATTTCCTCTAGTTATAAAGCAAAATTCCCTTTCCAGTCTCGTGTGTAAAAAGTAGAAGGATGCTATCAGCCTTCCCTCTCACTACTACAGAAGCTCTGCAGCACCTTTTGCTTTATCACTTTCCCTGCCTTTCCCAGACTGCACTGAACTCTACTCCTTGATCAGCTCCCAAGTCCATCAGAGCATTTTAGCTTGCAAAACATAGTTGCTTATATGGAGCAAGTGCTTTTGTCCTTACTTGGAGATCCACTATCTCTGTTTGGCTTGTCTCATTGATGTTGCTCACTGGCTAGTTTGCCGGAGTCTTGTATTGTGCAGACTAGAAGGAAGGGTTTTGTTTGTCCAAAAGCAAGATGAGGGCTGTGGCTTGTATTTGCAGGCTTGACTGAGTTATTGCTCCCAGCTGTCCTCCTTACCTGTTGGAGATGGATAAATGAGATGTACCCTCTCCCTTATCACTGCAGTATGCAATCAGAACTTATATAGATATGCTGGGCTCTGCAAGACAGGTAGACTACTGCTCGATCTGTCCGGGATCAGACATGGGAGGATAGCCACTTTATAATGCCAGCTGAATTTGGTTTTCATCCTGAGTCAGAACCTACTTGCCTTGAGGGAATGGGATGAGGAACAGAGTTCCTGCTAGGGAGTGGTAAGAGCCCAGTCTTGCAATAATTTGGCACTAGTCCTTCAATGGGAAGGCTTCTTGATGGTTAATGACAATCATGAGAATTGTGAGGTGATTAATAGTTATTAAAGGTGGTTTGTTTCTCTTACTGAGCTGTTTTTAAATTAGTGGTGTGATGCCTACTCAGCGATCTAGTATAGAAGCAGAATAGTCTTGTACTTAGATCACACCCTACAAATACAGACTTGTTCCTGACTAGCTCAGGCCAGCAGTAATGGATGCTTCCAGCCAGGATTAGCCAGCTTCTGCCCATCCTTGGGCCAACAACTCTTCCCGTTGACCTTGAAATAGAGACAATTGATGTGCTGTATGTGCAGTAGCTCTAGGAAGCCTTTAAAACCCAGTGGCCTGGATCTGGCTTACAGCTTTATTGGTAGCCGGCGCGTGCAGGCAGGGCTGATCTGAAGGAACACCCTACATACACTTGTTTAGCCAATATTACCAGTTTCTTTCCACTGATGGGGAAATGTTTCATTGGTAACTCTCTATCCTAGGCAAGAGCATCAAGGGAAGCACACTGTGAAAGACAAATTTCAGACATAATTCAGAAAGTAAAATCCTAATACTATTGAACTTGGGGGTAGGATACATCATTGGTGCAAGGTGTTCACCTTTGTGGTGCTCAGATCCAGGACAAAGACAGTACAGGCTTCAAAAAGGAAGGCAATCTTAATTCCTTCTCACATGATGTAAGTTTAAATTGGGTCCCTAGGTATAGTTCAATAATAAATATGTAATAAACTACTGAACTTTTGAAAGTTTTCCCTGGAAAGTTATAAAATATGTAAAATGTTGCTTGAGAGACTGAAATGGATTCTTCACAGTCATGTTTACCCAGTAGATCATACATGTTTAGTAAGTATTTTAAATCCTTTATTAGGGTTACCCAAAAGTTATTTTGTTCTAGCAGTTAAAACAATATTTGGGCAGGCTTGAGTTACTTATATTTTTTTCCAAGGCACTGGAATGTCTTACTGTGCTTTAATCTATCCTAAAAGAACGCATTTAGAAAGTATTTTTAAGTACTTCAAAGAAATATTATGACACTTTGTTGACAAGGTAACTTCATCTAGATAGCAACATGAGGAAAAACTGAAAAGACAGGGATTACTTTACTTGGAAAAAAGAGTAAAGAAGATTCTTCTGACATATTTCTGTGACTCTGAGCTGAAACTGATAAACAGAAAGTTATAAGGGTTGTTTTTATACCAAGTCCTAGGACCATGAATTCTACTGTTGCATGATGTTAATATTAAGTACTTCTTTTTATGTACTGTGCACAAAAGTGCTTTATAAAATGTTGGGAAAATAGACAGTTCCTTGATGGTTTCTGCAAAGTAATATTTTATATCATGCTTCTAGAAAGTAATTTTCTCCTTAGAAGTTACTAAAACATGGCTTATCAATCCTTGGTTTTATTTTTAAGCTAGAGAAAACTATGTTTAAAACATAGTTGTTATCAAAAAACATTCTATCTCAACATGGCAAGTATGTATAGCAAAAATGAATTGATTTTCAGACTGAATTGCCTTAACCATGTTTCACACTCTATAAGAAGCGTAAACATATACTAGCAGAAAAAGCTTGCCTATGAAAATACTCCAATTATATATGTATAAGAATTTACAGGATGAGGTTCTTCATTTATTGCATAAGATAGCCAATACAAAATTGGAGGAATTTCTTTATAGTAATTAAATAAATTACCTGAGAGAGAATGTACATGTTAATTTTAATGTTTCATTTAATACTTCCCTGGGCCTTCTGTATCTAAGTAAAGTGGAACTGGGATTTTTGTTTGAATTATCGAAGTCTGAAGCAACTTCTTGTTTATTCTCAGTGGTAGTATCACACTCCTATCCCATGTTTTTAAGGTAAAATAGAACATTCAAGTTAATGATCAGGCTTTTATTCCTATGACACAAAGTAATGATTTATTTGACATGGGCAATCTTGTAAACATCCTGGTGCATAGGAATCAAGCAGAGAAATACATAAAACATCTTTATTGATTTATACATACAGTGACATTTACAGTGTGTGGTTGCCCAAAGTAGCAACATACAATTTGATCTGAGTGTGAATATAAGTTCTCAGGCTCAGCCTCAAGAATTAACAAGATGGCAAAACTGAAATTCAAGGAAATGGTCTTAGACTGACTCTTCTGAGGTGGTTCCAACTCATTTTACATGTTGTTCAACTTAAATCATCAGATCATCTTTCTGTATCAAAATGGCAATTTTTGTTTTGGAAAGCTGCTTGCTGCAGATGAGAGTTTTCTGAGGGAACGAAGGTCACCACAAAAAACTCAGCAGTTACATGATATGGCATGTAGACCAATGGCATATTTTTCCTACTCCAAACCAAGGGAAATTTTGAAGTATAGCATTGCTGTGCTAGCAATGAGAGCTGTGCCAGCAGATCTAAATCTAAACTTTGGATTTGTTTGTGAATTCAAGACTCTCGTCAAGTCATGTGCAAAGGTGGGCTTGTATCAAACATGCAGTAGGTAAGTCTATTTGATTCTGATGCAAATCAAATGTGCTGCATACTCCTACACCATCAATGGTCTTTATGAAATACAGTGCAGAATCTTGTATCTGAGTTGGACCTAAGCGTTATAACATCTACTCAAATAGTGTCATTGTACTCGTGGTCACTTCAGTGATTCTGGGGACACAGAGAAGGCAAACATGGTTTTATGCCTTTATTCAGTAGCTGAGAGTAGAAGAGAGTTTGCTCTCTTCAACAGATGGGTTTTATATCCAGTCCAGAGAGAGAACAAATGTCCTCCTATATGGAACATTGCCAGTTTGAATTCTGATGAAAGGATTAGTGTCTTTGGATCTGGGCCCTGGAAATGGCTGATTTAATACTATGTCTTTTACCATTTATCTTGGCAGCTGATGTTTTACCAGTGGCACCATGTGTTTATACACAGGGTTATCCAAAGAGAAGAGTAAATGGAATAAGGGGACGCCCATGACTCGTGCAGGTCATGTTGTTGTAGTAATGTATTTGCAGTGCCAAACTGGACACCTACTTCCCCTAAAACCTCTGTCATCAGCTTGTATTTCAATTTTCCTGCAGTGTATTTGGACTGTGTGTTAGGCCATGCATTTTTAAAGTAGATATTAGTAATTTCAAAACTTTTTACTATCTCTACTTCATCTGACTTTGATTCCAAGGCTGGTGTGTTTGAAGAGCTGGCAGCCATATCCAGTAGCACTTCTATGGACAGTGTCTTCCATAAAGAGCGTGTTGCTTTGTAAAAGACCACACAGTTAATGTCTCAAGACTATTATTTGTGAAAGAGAGAAGAGAAATGAATGTGACTGTCACATCTTGAGGTCTGACATTTGACAGCTCCACTCTTCATTTCTACCCAAGGCATTACTGTTGTTTATTCCTTTCTCAAAGAGATTCAAGTGGACTGGAAATAGGCTGAGGATGGGCACTGCAGAGTCTCTCCTTGTGTGGCTTCTCATCACCTGCCATGATAAGTCTAAAGGTGCTGTTGCTGCCAGCTCATCTCTGTTTTAAGTCCTCTATGAATGACATGTTAGGCTGTTGGGAAGATTACTATAACCAAAGTACAGTCCCAAGAGCTCCCTCTGAGTTTATCAGAAAAACTATGCTAAATTTAACAGGCAACTGAAATCATATTCATGGGTTTCAGCATACCGTATTTTCAGTAAAGGGATCTCGTTGCAGGGTATGTGTCACAGGAAAACATAGATTTTGCATCATTTTATTAGAAAGCATTGAACTGTCCCCGTTTAAATGTACTGTACTAGGGAAGTTATTGTTAACTGTGCATTGACACAGTCTATTGTGTGAGTGATCCAAGTTTTAATGGCTTTATACTCTCTGTCAACATGATGTATCATAATTGCTTTTTTGGACCAGTTACAAGATGAGCGTAAATATTTAGTATTAATGAATTCAGGTTTATTATGTGTAAGTGTATCTGCAGTGCAGCAAATCCATCCATAGCATCTTCACGTGCTCAGGGCAGGACTTTCCCCTTTCTTTCCTCCTCTTCCTGCTTATTTGCCTTCTGAAACGCACAATAACTTGCCTCTGTCTCCAGTTGCTGCTGATTCTCTCAGCCTTGGCCCTTCACCACATTTACTGGACATGCTCTTGCATTTCTGTCTGTCATGACACTTGTCATGAGCAGATCGCCCAAATAGTCAAATCCTTTCACAGGTCACTGGCTGAGGGCTGTATCATATCGACATCATACGGTATTTTATTTTATCCTTTTTGTATATATCTTGCATTTTACATATAATCAGACTTTTGCTTCTCCTGCCAGTGTTCTGGGGAACTCTGGAAAGCAACACAGGACAGAATGAAATGACAGCTGCAGATAAGCCAAAAGCACATTCTGCCCTTGCTTTCCAAGTCTGTGGCCTCACTGCAAACCCCTTCTCTGCTCTCAGGCCAAAGGCTTGGCCTCCTCCTGAGGGACTGCCATTGTCAATTGTGTCAAAAGAGAGTGAGTTGGAGGGGCCTCCGTAGTGTAAAAAAAACTTCTCACTGAATTAGTGATCCGTGATGGCCTGTGATGCACCCCTCTCTGAAGGCTCTTGCGCTGTGTTCTGGCATGCTGCACTGCATTCACACCAGTATTGTGTATTTCAGAGGTGAAATTCTAACTACATGGAGAAAAGCAGAAGCATAACAGAGGGGAAAGGTGGTTCTGGGTTTGAGATTGCAGCCTGGGAATTATGGGATGTGGATTGAGGTTTTTGCTCAGCTGTATGTTCTCCATCTTCTAGCCTTTGAAATGGGGCAATAGCAGTTATCCCACGGAGATAAGTCGGTGATTAGGAGATGCTCAGGTACTGTGAGTCTGTGAGACTCTATAGCTGTAAAAAGCAGCTGTACAGACTGGACACTTCTCAGTGGATCTTCTGAAGTCCTTGCCATCCTCCAGCCATGCAGCTCCAGCTGTAGGCCTGGGTGCCTTTTTGTCAAAACAAACTCCATCTATCTGTGTAGACTCAAACGTGGTCCCTGCTTTCCCCAGTGCTCCTCGTGCTCTCCTTTCCCCTTGTCCCTAGATTAAGATCAACTGTTGTAAAACATCAGAAGAACAGGCATGCAGCTGGCTCCAGCTGTGGTGATGCTGGACATTTGCACAGAAGTTCCCTCAGTGTATAACATGGAGTGCACAGGGGAATTGGTGGCCCTGTAGCACGGGGGGCATACAGAAAGAAGAAGAAAGAACTGTGAAAAGATGAGACTAAAATCAAAGACTGAGAGAAATGAAAAAGAGAACAGTGGATGCTTTTCTCCAGGAAGTCCTTGTGAATATTTAGGTTTCCTGCTGCCTTCTTGCATTTTATAAATGGACTGAACAGAGTCAGCTTGTATTACTAAACCTAACTAGAAGCTGCTTGTCTTCTGTGAAATTGGTTGGATACCTAGTGATAAGATAATACTTAGTAGCAGTTTTCCCTCTCATGACAGTATGAGTTCTAAAAACCCAGTTTTATTTGGTGTCTTTCATAATAAGGCAGATGATCTTTTCATTAAGGCACGGCTGGGGTAGAGCCAGGCTCCCCCTGCACAGACATGCTGGTCTGGGAGGTCGTTCTGAGCTATTAGGGCTCTTGGGGACAAAAGAGCCCCCGAGCGGCCAAGGCTGGCTGTGATGGTACTGCCGACTGGACACACGCCTGCTGTTCCTGCTTCAGGAGACAGTGTAGATAAAATAAATGCAGGGAAGGGGAAAGAGGGTGTTGAAGCCACCTCATTTCCCATGGGGGTAGCTGGCCAGTGGCTTAGTCCACTTCTCTCAATCCCAAGCCCCTGGTTACCTGTGGCTTTAAAGTTTGGTAGCCAAAGAGAACACAGGGTTCTGCAATAGTCATATAATTGGTCTGTGTCCGAGATGACCTGTCCTGGGGTTAATAATGTACACATATTTCACAGAACTGCACAGAAAATGGTAAGTGTGTTTGGTGATCAGGATGACTACGTCTCTAATACCGGCAATAAAATTGCCATTATATTAAAAACCCCAGAGTGCTCAAAATTTAGTTAGAATCCATAGATGAGATATTGTTTAATTTTCTCCTGTCCTTGTGAAATGACAGTCAATTTTTGCTGCTGATTTTAATAATAAATTGGGGAAAATGTGCATGCTGGAAACCTTTTAGCTATTATTATTTAAACTCTGATTTTTTCTTTTTTTTTGTTTTGTTTAAGTGTTAGTAAATAACTTTAATATGATTTTTTTTATAAGTGGATCCAAGGAATAAGGCCTGTTTTGGATAGCTTGGAGGCCCAGCTGTTAACTGATGAAAGGCCATTCTCATGTAAACTCTAGTAGTTTACTTAACACTGTTAATATTTTATAGTCATAACTGCTGTGAAATAGGAACTCTACAATCATTCTGTAGGGAACTCGGCCCTCAAATTCTGTGTAAAAGCTCTGTGTTGCTGGAGCTTGCCGTAGGTTCAACTCACTGAGTGAGTCCATGGTTTTATTAGCAATATTAACTAAGATCACATGTGTGCCTGCTATTGGAAATTCTAAAGTTGCTTTGCAAAATTCCAAAGTGAGTTTCCATTGTGAAAGAACAAGCATGTAGTGGTAGTTGCCTCTCATATGTCTAACGAAGGAGTGCTCAAAGTCGTTTTTCCCATTGACCTGCTGGTCACTTTAAACCCCAGTGGAGGCAAGCTTCTTTGAGGGCCTAGAATTACTTATTTTTTTGTTTAGTCTTCCAAGTGTAAAGTTCAAACTATATAGATGAATTTCCCTTTGCCTTAATAAACCAAGATTCAGAGTCTATCGCACACGTCACTGCAAACTCACCTTAATAATAATCTGAGTTTATAGACTCACTCAGCCTGAAAATAAATTGAAAGGTACTAGAATTAGTTTCTTGCAGGAACATTTTCTGCCACAGAAGTTCTAATGAACAGGCAACGGACAGACTTGGCAAGGACCATAATAATAATAAAACACATTAGGAATGGAAGCTAGCAAAAAAAAAAAATATAGAAAATGTAGCAAAACAAGAACGATCAACAACGGTCATTATTCTCAAAGAATACCAATGGAATTTTTAAATTATGCATTGGAGCATTGTCACTGGGAGTTGGCACTTGCTAAGATGGAAGCTTTCTGCATAAGCTGTATAAATGATACGTGTAGGAGGTATATGCGTGTGTATAACTATCTCTAAAGGAAATTTTGGGGAGCTTGACTCTCAAGAGATTTGTGTTGTGATTTAGTTCCTCTTTTGTCTCTCAATTACCTTGCACTTAAGAGGCAGGGACAGAGGAGCAGCCCTGAGGTCATCAAGTGACTGGGGAGACCATCTGACTCTCACTCCTCCTTCCTGAGCCACAGGATGCAGCAGGGCACACAATGTTCCTTTCCAGGGGCAGCCTTAGTCATTTGTCCAGCCATTCATATGCACTATAGTCACATTGAGTTACTTGACTTGTAAGAAAAAAGTTGGTGTTTATTTCCATAGAAAACAGAACAGTTTGTTCATACCAAGCTCTAACCCTGTAGTCCTGACAAAGCATATGAAGTACTAGTGGGAAGGGGTCCAAGCCTGGCTTTGACAAACAATGTGACGTGACCATCTAGGATAATGGGACAGAGGGGACTCGGGAATGTAGTCCTGCTCAGGTTTCTCAGTTTCCTAGCGTTTTTTTTTCCAACTTGAGACATTGTGTTGAATTTGACCCTGTGATCTCAAAAGCAAGATGCTACTGATTTGTTCAGCTTAGATGCTTGTTTCCTGCAAGCCTGCATGTTGGATAGCTTCGTGACTTTGCAACCAGACAGTTCCCAGCTGAAATAGGTAGTTGGGTCATATTCTGACAACTGATTTGTGGAATATCTATGTCTTTAAATGGGATCTTTAACTGCTCTCATTGTACACCAGTATTAATATAGGAATTCAGTCTTTCATTTCCTGGCTATATTCCTGTTTTGTTTAGTCGTTAGAAAAAATAATCCATAGACTTTTTTCTTTCAAGTTCATGAGCCAAATTTAATATTTATGTCATGAGTGTAAAATATGTAGGAAAATAGTTTATTTTTAGCTGTCATTCCTGTACTACTTGCACTGTGTGCAAATGGAAAAGTCTAATAACAGACTTAGGGATATGTCATCTGGCTTTCCTTTTTCTGGTATGCACTGCTTGATTCTGCTGAAAGTGAAGAATAAAATTAGTGCTGTTCATTTTCCTATAATTTGAAGCAATCCTTTTTTTCCTAGCCTGAAATTCAGGTTATTTCCCAATCCCATTGTGTTCAGAACATGAAGGAAACACTCATCTATTCACTCCTAAAAAAGAAAATTCAAATGTGGCTTTAACATGTCTCTTTGCTGATGTGGGCTTTCTCTGACACACATTGATTGCCTGTCATACTCTGTAAATCAAAGTTATATATCTACATGCCCCATACTACTACTGCTAGAAAGGGATCTAATTGTTTCTCTTTTCAGCTTGAAGGGCAATAAACACAGATTAATAAGCATGTGCGTAAATAACTCATATGTACTATGAAAAATTATAATTTGCATTTATTTTTATCTCCATTTCAAGAATCATAGATGCTAGCATCTATTAGACAACCCAGTTTTGTCACTTTCACAGTAGGGAATCTCTCCCTGGGAGATATTTTCTTTCCTTGACACTATTCTTTCATGAACCCTCTTGAAGTTGATCTGGGTCTTGAATCAAAGCTATCCTACAGATCTTACTGAATACACCTGTGAAGTATGAACTCCCTTTTAATACCTGAGGATGGATTAAAAACTTCATCTTGGATCACTCACAAACATCTGCAAAACTCCATAGTTTTGATTTCCCAAGCTTTCTTCTCCAGTGTCTTGCAATCCTTAGATTGTGTTTAGTTTTCCCTTCCAGAATTCAACAGGAGCATTACAAAAGAGCCTTGGCCTGTTGTTATTTGTGGGTATAAAGCAAAACTTGAAAAAATGACCACAGGTAGCCGTATAACTCAAAACCCCTAGTGAGAAATATGCCAGTTTTACCCTTTACCTCCACGTGGATTCTAGAAGGCACTCTTTAGAGCTACAATAATGTAATTGTGCTGCTTCTGTATTTTCTTACCTCAAATCATCTACCTTTGTTGTGGAGCAATGCATCCACTGGCTAAATAACTAGGCTTTATTTAACTATTGTTATCTTTCACTTCTTATTGAGTAAAAAATAAAATACAAAGAGATTCTAGAGACCAGAATAATGACATGGTCGTCACTAGGAGTGTTAATGTTTCTGCACGACATTCTAGGTAGCCTAGAAACCATTTCTGAGGCAAATTCACAGAAGTGTGCATGTCAAGTCCGTTGTGGTTCATCCTTCCTAGAACTCAGTAGCCCTTTACTAAATGGGTGACAGTGTCTATTAAAAGACATGTTGCCATCAGCTCTCTATAGGACTTGAAAGTCTGCCTGATCCAGTTCTATACATAATAGCCCAAACTTTGATTCAGGGCTGCTCTTGTTTAAGGCTTTTATTGTGAGACCATCTTGAAGGAATTTTTTTTGGCTTGTTATTACAAAAATTGAAATCCTGGGGTAGCTGGTGCAGTAAGCACACAGCAGCAAGCTACTGTGTCCTGTGTGGGCCTGGGCAGCAGGGCAGGGAAAGGGGTATCGCATATTCAGGAGCAGAGAATAACAGTATTTTCTTGCTTAAAAATAAAAAAATGCAGAGTTGAATTGCTCTTACTAGACATGCAGAGATATCCCTTTGTGCTGCCTAGTCTGCAGACTAGCTCATTTGAGCTGCAGTGCTTGGTGCATACACACAAGGTGTCTCTGAGCCCTTTGCTGGCTTAAGCTACTGTCAAGTAGACTGCTGCCTGCCATGTAGCATTGGGAAATGGAAAAACACAGTTCGTATTATGGCAGGGTTTTGTTTTCTAGATAGAAGACTTTGCAAAGGGGCTTAAGAAGACCTAGAAATGTACATACACTAAAATTTAGTAACAGCACCATTGCAGAGTTTAATAGTAATTCTTAGTGAAAAGTAGCAACATATTAGTTTTGGTTTGTCATCTTTCTGTAAAATGAGGTCCAGACTTTGTGTAACCCTGGTTGCTACAGCTCACCACCTCAACACACAGAAAGTACTATTTGTTGCAAGCTCAGTTACTACCAACATGTCACTCGATGAATGACGCTTCCAAGGATTTACCTGAGGGATAAAGGGAGTTTGCACCTTTTTAGTACAAACAGCACTGAGCTGATCACCCCCTATGCAGGGAACTAAACCACTACGTTCCCCAATTAATTTAGCATTATACCACTGAATGCAGGTTATAAGGGTGTTTACTTTTTGTTTTAATGTTTTAGCTCCCTAATAAATCCTCACACAGTTTTTCACAGCTTGGAAAACGTATCTTGGATTAGCAAACTTTATTTCACTGCAGCTTCATAGGTTGTACTGCCAGTTCTCTGGGCAATGTAAACATATGTCACTAAAGGAGCATTTAGACATTACCTTTGTGAGAAACACCGGCTCACACTTAAAATTTTAAAGAGGACAAAGTCACTGGA
>JAOXJM010000052.1:19106407-19161404 GCA_026413425.1 Tringa solitaria | reverse complement strand
CACACAAATAGAAATATACCAAGTAGCTGAAGCAAAATTCAGCTCATTTCTCACACCTTCCTTTGGTGTCAGAGCTTGTTGGATGTAATTTTTCTCAACTATTTAGCAAAAAGCTATCCCAGCAAGAAGAAAAAAACCACCACAACACAGCAGTGACTAAAAAATAATAAGTAGCTGAACATTCCTGTTTGCAAAAGTAATTCTGAGAGGGATGAAAATCAGTGTGTGCTTATTTTAGACAGCTTTGTCAGCTTTTATTGCAGCTAGTTGTCTCTGATGTTAAATTCTCATAGATCTAGAGACCTTTTAGTAGTCTGCTAGAGTTACTGGCTCTGCGTGGATACAGAGGAGAAAATTCCTATACTTTGCATTTGAACAATTCACCTCTAAGTAGAGTGCATGGAAGTGCAACAAATGTATTGGAAGACTGAGTGTGGAATTGGTTCAGAAGCACCCTGGATACAGGTATGCATGGACAAGTTATACTCTTACTGGCTGGCCTCTTTCAGCGTCCTGACTGACAGACGTAGGTCGTAACCATCTCTATGCCCATTACACTTGCTTTTCACACACTCTGACGTGCAATATTAAATCAACTGTGCTTCTGAAAATATAATGTCCTTTTTTATTTCCTTCTCTGAACAAATAACCAGATTCTGACAGCCCTGGCTAAGAAACTGGCATCCATCAAGACAGGAAAAGAGCTGCTTTATGTTATTATTTCTAAATTTAGATGTTAAGCACACTAATATTCTGTTGTGGCAGTAATGGTCATTTTGTTATGCACAAAAAAGTGACATAAGCAGAGATTTTCAAAGTGACTTTGTGCCTTGGTGAACAAGCCTCTCGAGGCTTTGACAATGGGAGCTGTTGATACTGATATACAGGATTTCATGTAGTTTCATTTAGCAGATTGCGACTGTCCAGCAAAAAAGGAGAGAGAGACCAGTGTACACATCTCTGTGGAGTTATTCCCTTTCCTATTTTTTTTGTTTATCGCACCTGTGAAAAATGTTTCACTTAGTTTTTTGACTCTTCATTTCATTTTGCAAGGCACAGACAGATATTCAAGCTGTCCAGTTAAATCACAAAGTGGTGATTGACAAATGAGCTGAAAACCTCCCTCCAGAAATCAGAAGGTAGAGAGAGATGGTTAGTATGTGTACTGAACAGCACAAGGGTAGTAACACTGGCTGTAACGTCAAGGCAGTGGACTCTGGCAGGGCTCTTCCAGTGAGAAAAAGGGTTTTCTGGTGAAGATTTATGTGGGCTCCAGCACCTGTGACAGTGAGGTGATGTATCCAGCAGAGCATTTATGTAGTTAGGGTGAGGTAAGCTGCAGTAAGCTAAATTTTTTTTTGTTTCCTGTGCAAAGACCAGTTCAATACACACAAACATTGTTGAGCAGGGAAAATACCCAAGTAAGGCTTGTGTTGTTTTGTAGGAACTTGCATCATGCATTCCCCTTCAATAAAAAATTAAAAATACAATTTGTAGATTAAAATGGATGTAGTCCTATTTAAATTGCTAACGTGCAGATGCTTTTTTAGTAGCAGCAAACTGACCCTGAATATCTATGAAAGCAGTACCTAAAATTGTACCTGGAATATTTGGATATACGCCTGTTCAAGAGAATGCAAATTGCAGAATTTTGCCATGTGCTGTGACGTCTGGGGGCAAAATTGCCCTATATGAAGATAACAGATCTGGAGTGATGAGCTGCCAGAAGACAAGCATTTGCATAAAACTGTCCCTTCAGTGGAGCCTGCATCCCTGTCGCATCCCTACTGCGACTGTGCTGCCGAGACCTGCGCACGGGCTCTGCTTGCCAGGCAGCGCCTCTCCCTTTCTTACCGACTCGCATGGCATTTCTAAAAGAAAACAGGGAGACAAGCCAGACTAGGGAATGTATTTTGAACTGAGGTTATGAATGACAATATTATCAGCAGAATTATGTGAGTAACTGGAGTTTCAGGTCACTAGTTAAACAAAAAAAAATTGTATGTTTTGCTATGGATCATGCTGAAGTGAAATATGTGAGGGGTTTCCCTCCAAAACGAAATGGTCTTCTTCCTGTTCACTGGCCAGGATCAAACTCCTTTCTCTTTGGCGCAGGAGACCTCAGGAAGCATTTATTTAAAACCTTAATTTCATTTATTTACCTTAAAAAAACCCTTTATTTAATACCTTAATTTGTATTTGAGCTTGGATTTTAAAAGGAAAGTAGAGTCATGTTTGCTTGAGGGAATCAGAAGAGCATCTGTACAATCACTGTTTGAAATAAGGCTCGATCTGGAAAGGTTAGACACAACGTAATATCTCGGCAGGCACAGAGCACTTGGTTTACAAATCACTGTTCTTAGAGTGTTGGCACATTTTATTCATTTGTCCAGGTTTAAACTTTTCCAGGCGTCTGATCCACAAAAAGGCTTTTTTACTTTTTACAGATTTTCCTTCTATTACAACTCTTCGACTCAAAACCAAAGAAATATTTTATTACACAAATCTACAAAAATTATTTTATATGTTAATTTATTCCCATAGCTCATTGAAATATTTACTTAGCCACAGTTGCTCAGGCGGAGTGGAGTCTGCGCCACGTGGTTTTCCACTGAATGTGACAAAAATACAGCCTTGTTTTAGCTCCACCCATTTTTGACAGGATGCAAAACCCCACTCCATTAACGTGAACATGCATTTGCACTCAGTTCAAACATTGCATATGGTTGATGTCTGATTCTAGGTGACTCTGAACATATGAGCTTTCATTAACTGGCTTTTAGCTGTGCATCTCCCATGCAAAATTAAAAATATCTGTAGTCGTATAAAAGCAGAGTGCTTTTCACTCCTGCCTGTTAAGTGTCCTCTGTATTCACAACTTACAGACCTTTCCATATGCAGCAGTCGTCACCAGTCACATGTGGGGCTGGAGACTGTGCCCCAGATACAGTAAGAAGGGTTCATTCTCTGAGGAAAGCAACACCAGCTCCTTGTGGATGTTCAGCCCAACATACTTGTTGTTAGTCCCCAGTTTAAGAGGCAGCTGGCTGAGGACAGAAGGAATGCCAGTGGAGATAAGTAGTAGTACCTGCACTTCACCTCAAGCTCATGAAATACAGGTTTGTTAAGCTCTCCGTGGATCAGAAAGGTACTAACTCCTGAATTACTCCTTTCCAAGCTGTCCAGCTTATGTCAGATTTCTTGCAAGAATAGCATATATAGTTTTGATTTATCAATGTTTCTTATAAAGTGTTTTGGATTTGGTTTGGTTTTGATTTTGACTTTTTTTTCCTGAAACCTCAACTACTGCTAGCATTTTCAATCTTTTGCATTATGGAAATAGTTGACTGTGAAGCATAGCAGATCATAATTTGAAATGAGGTTATCTGGCGTCTTATGGAAAACCTGCTGTGGGTTTTGCTTTTATAAACTGTTGTGTACTGGCGTAGGAGTTTCAGCTGCCTTTTGGTTGCTCACCAAGGACTCAGTGAATCTTACAGTGTAGCCAAAACGTGATGGTTCAGTTTGATCTAGACAGATTTCTGCGTGCAAGATTCACTCCTGCCGTGGATGACAGGAGCCAGACTCACAGGAGCAGCACAGAGTGTTGACGGGGGCACAGGCTGTCTTGAAGAAATGAATTCTTAGAAATAATCTATCATCAGGCTACACGGGCACATATCAAAGTGGTATTGTTTAGAAAGGATTCACAAGCAACAAGTAATTTCTGCAAGGCTTCCTAGTTATTCCAGCATGATAATGCAGGTACACGAGGGAGTGTCAGCTCATTGCGTGTTTGCAGGATCAAACCATGGGCCTGTGAGTTTGACAGGTGTGATAAAAGAATAAATTGTACTTTATAGCATTAATATATTCTGTGTCCTGAGAGGCCTGACTTCTTAAGCAGCACCTGATCTCCTACCTCAAAAGCAGAGACATATGGCAGAAGTAAGTTGTTTGATGTGCATAGACAGACATGTCAGTTGCTCACTTTAGATAGTCCTTCAGGTGCACAAAATGACTCTAAATTTGACCTTTGTCATGATTCAGCTACACTTTAGCCTGTATCTAAAAGGATGGTAGTATTGTCCTCTGGGCCTTGATGTAAGATCATAATGAGTCATTTGGAGTCTTTCAGCAAAGTAATGCAGAAAAAAATCATGTATGTATATTATTTGGGAGTAAGGGGACACATCTGAAGCATGATTTAAAAAGAAAGAAAATGTGTCTAATTTGTTTTTATGTTTAATTTCTGTAATAAAAATGGTGTAGCTTTGTGTAAAGCCATACTTGCAGTGCAGTCTCTGAATCCATGATTGTGATCCTGCCCTTCTTTCTTCCGTATTACATTTCATGGTCTGCTGAAATCATGTTTAGGGGGATAAAAATAGTATATCTTCTGTTTTTTGGCATGCAACCTCTAATTTACAAATATAATTTATGCTAATCTTGAAAGTGCTTCTCAGATACAAAGTAAAATGTGTCATCCTTAGTATATGTGTGTATAATTTATTCTGATGGGGAATAGACATTTCAAAGCCATTTCAGCCCTTTATACTCTGAACATTTGATATGAGCAGAGGAGCTGGGTGTTCATTGCTGTAAGAGTAGGGAAGTGGTTAAAAAAGCCTACAATAACAGTAGCTAGTCTCTTGACCCAAAAAATGGTAGATGCACCAAGGAATGAACCACTGTTTGAGCATGAAGCCAGCTCATATACAATCCTTGAGTTTTTTTATTCCTTTTGTATTTTTACTGATTAATAGTCATTTTTATGATGGACTTATAAAAATCTTCCTACATCATCACAGTTAATTTTTTGTGACTTCTCTTTTCTCCAGTCTGACTCAGATGGCTTCCCTGGTGGATTAGTTGTATGTCATATAGTGCTATCCCCCAGAGGGAGGAGGCCTGGCCATCCATGTGCATTATTTGCCTTGTAATTCATAGTTCTCCACACTTTTGCAGAGGAGTCTGCAGAGACTCCCAGCCCAGTTTCTGCTAGCTAACAAACCAGTGTGCGTGACCAAGTCTTCCTCCTGAAGCACAAGAGGAGTGAGCAGCTGCTATTGAAATGGCTTCCCTTGGTTGTCTGGAATTTCAACGCTCAAAGAAGGATGGTGACCTGCTGTGGTCCCAGACTGGGCTGCATCACAGTGAAGAAATGGCAAAATACTGTCAAAGATGCCACGTCACTAGCAGAGGACATTCCCCTTCCTCCTGCTTAGAAGGTTAAGTCTCATGATCAGGTGTAGTTCCCCTTTTGAACTTGTGGGTAAAATGTCAGCAAGTTTCATGTAGTAGGAGCACAGGAAGAAAAATAAAAACTGCACAAAGATGAGGAAAACTACCAAGTGGTTCTTTGTGCCTGAGGCATGAAACTAATCCATTCTAAGTCTAAACTGATAAGAGAATTTCTGGATGAATACTAAGAACAAGGAGAAGAAAATGTATCTCTAGGGTATTATGACTTCATGGGACTTGGATATTCCCAAGAATTCTCCTACTCCTTACTGGGAGATTTAATATTCCACATTGTTTACAGTTAAAGCAGTAACACCAAGTAAAACAAAAGTTTTCACACAAGTATTAATTAGTTTTCCAGGAATTAATTCAATTTCTGTCTGGATCAAGTAATGAAACCTCACAAAGCAAAGTAAAACTGTTATTTGCAATGCTAAGTAGGAACAATGCAAATTAAAAAGACCACACTGACTAAAGCAGGCACTCTCTGGATACTTTGTCATGTATTTTTCAGCAATGTGAGGACAAGTTCTATTTTTTTAGTTTTGTAACTAAACAATTTGAAAATATATTCCTAGTCAATAGGAACATTATGACTCATGGCAAAGCAAGGTGGAAATGACCTTGCCTGTGCTCTCTCTGTTCAGACTATTTTCTGTGTTCATTTTTAATGTTTAGCCTTTATCCTTCCTCTATAACTTGCCCTCTTGTGATGTGTAACAAAATGAATAATACAAAAGCCTTGCCCCTCTGTAGTTCTTCAAACGTGAATGTCGCAGTTATTCTGTGCTGTAGTTTGGTCAGTGCCCCAGTAACTACTTGATAGGATGGAGCAGGCAGAACGCAATAACCTGAGCTGTAACGTGTCCAGGGCTGCCACGGTTACAGCGTCCGTGCGGACAGGCTGACACCACAGGTAGGAATAGCGAGGTCAGTATGGTTTTATGCTAGGCCAGTTCTCATCTCAGAAATCTCAGCTGATAGATAAAACCTCTATTGGAGGTGTAACAAGGCTCATCAAATCCATCAGCTGGAGCTCTTGTTCATATTTTAGAAATGAAAGCTGAGATCCCCTATCGCTGATTTAAGGCAGATCCAACCCTTTTGGTATTTGTTGTAATGAGTGATTCTAGAACAGTATGGAAGAGGGAGAGGGATGGGAAGCTCGCTTACCTTCCAGTGCGCCCATGGAGGGACTGTGTAGTCTGGCAGCGCTCATGGTCTACGCTGGACTTGTTTGGTAGGCTTTGGAGAAGCCCTGTAACATGTTTTGAAAGGAGAACTGCTTCAGAACACTCTTCTTAGGGGTGTTTGGGGCCAGCCTCACTGGACTGCCCTTTTTTCCATCTACTGCAGCGTCAGGCACTAGGTGTAGGCAAACACATTTTCAGCACAAAGTCAGCTTTGCTGTAAGTGTGTAATGTGAGTGATTGTATGATTAATTTTGTTATTATATAATTCATGTCTCTCTTTGTAGACAAATGTCTTGCATTTTTAACGGTTATTTGAAAGCTGTACATAAGTCTTTGTCGGAGAAGCAGTTGAACCTGGCCAAGTTCAAATTGAAACTTCCCAGAGGAATAATCCAAATCTGTATTTCCATATATATTAATAAACTGTGTAATACTTGCAGCGACTCACATAATACAGTTTTGAAATGAGATAGAACTCATTATCAGCACAATGAGGAGCACAGGCTCTTTCCTGTCAGAAATAATGGAGTGAGATCATCTACACAGTTATTTTCCCTTGCTGTCTCTGTAGTCATTTATGCAGCAAGGTGCATATAAATCTTTCTTGGCCTGTTGTGCTGTAGTGGGACATACAGCAGCCCCAGCCAACTCCTGTGGTTGCAATCAGGAGGAGTATATAAATAAATCCTTCAATTCTGTCTGGTTTCATGATGTAACATCAGCTCTGTGCGTTTTGAAGCTGCATTGCGCAAGTCCAAACGGAGCTTCAGCACGCTGCTGCCTGAGAGTAGGGGATGCCACATCTGAAATCTGAAATCTGCTGTCCTGCTTTTGTACTTGTGCTCTGGGTATGAGTCTGGGGTGACCCCGTTCTCCCTCTGCCATGATGGATTTCAGTGTGTATTACTGAGATGTGAGCTTGGCACTCCACCCACTGTTATGCTTGCACTTATTCGTCAAGCTATGCTAGGAAACACCAATTGCCCAGCACTCAGGAATCGCTACCAGCATAAGTAACAAACCTAAGCCTTTTGGGGTCCTGGTTGATGACCACAGTCCTGAAATCCGGCCAAAAATTAGAGGCTACTCATCTTCAGCTTGGAGTTTACAGTGCCTAACTGTCAGCTGAAGATTGGCTCCTAACCTCGGAGAGAAATGGACTCCTTTTTAAATGTGGCTGAAAGGAGGGAAATGGTTTCCTGCTGGTTTTGTCTCGTAGCTGAGCAGAGGACGTAGAAAAGCAAGACCAAATCTACTTCAGCCAAGAAGCAGAACAACAAGGTCTGTTCCCATCTGTACCGGCATCCTTTCTCTGACCTGGCTGTAGGCTGTTTATTCTGGAGTAAGTGGGTGAGACAGGTTTTCATATGTGATGTTGAAAATAACTCAGTGAAGAATGAAAAAGCTGTGGGAAGAGAAGGAAAAAGAAAGGACGTGATTTAATCGTTTAATGAGATAGTGCATTTAGACACTGGACTTATATTTTGAAAGTTTTTATTTCTCGATTAAAAGATGCACCAGTTTAGCAAAAAAACATGTTTTGTACAAATGCAGTTCTGTGTATTCTTAGGAAAAGGGTGAAACCTTTGAGCTCAGTGGAATTTGTGCAAGTTCATCCACAACAGAATCTGCCCTATAGCCTGTGGTTTAAACACCTCCGTGTAGCAGTAAAGTAAATGCACTAATTCAATACTGTAACATGATAAGAATTTTAATGTTACAGACATGGCAAACTGAAATTTTGTTTGCTAAACGTGATTTATCCAATGGACGTAAGGAAGGAAGCAAACGCCCTACCTGCATTCTTCAGCATGTTTGGATAGTAATCTTCTTTAAATAATGTGACAGGCCCTTTTCGTAGTCCAGTGTCAGAGGATTATAAGATTTTTAGAACAATTTATGAAAGCTTAGTAGAGGCATAGTTAATCATTTAAATTAGCTACAGGTTTTTTATTAATCTTCAAATTAATGAGTTCTACCTTTTGATCTTTCTGGCTGCAAATCCCTCTGGGATTGAGGCCAATTAGGATTCTGTAATAACTTGCTTATGAACATAGACCGGTGTGTGCGTATGTGGCATGCGTGTGTTCACGTGTGTGTGTACATGTGCAGGTAGATGTCAGTGCCCCTGCAGAGTTGCACGTGTTCACTTAGGCCTGTTCAGTTGTTACCAATTTGAAAAGTGGACCTCTCCACTAGTGGAAATTAAATGAAAATGCAAGGATAGTAGTAAGTGAATGAAGGTTCTGCTTTATCATGCACAAAGTTGTGTGTTGCACGATGCCAATCTGATGCTTTTAGGACAATTAGATACAGCTTGTATATTACCTACAATGAAGATGGGAACAGTATCAGAGAATGAAGTGACCTTACTCACTCTTCACACAAACCATTTAGAAATGTTCTTGTCTTTCAAAGAGGTAAATGTGTTCAGCACCAAATAAATTGCACCAGCCCAAGGGAACACTGAATAGGAACTTTAAGAGGAGCAGGCTGACCCTGCTTAGAGCTTCAATCTGTGTGAAGGAGAAACAGAAGGTAATTAGGGCTTTCCAGAGCTTCACTTTTCTCATACTGATATTTCTACATGCCCACACTGGTACCATTTCAAACCTTGTTGCAAACGGGCCCATGTTGACCTTTGTGTGTTGCTGAGTTTCTGCGTAGTCACTGAATTGCCTTAATTGAAATGTGCTGTAGGTTTTACAGTATAAGCATCGGTAAGAGTTGTTTTTCTGAACTGATGAACGTGCATGAGTATAGCAGAAATAATACCAGATTCTCAGTCCTGCCATCCACAGTACAATGTAGTACTTGGTATGACAGCACTTGTTTCAGCTGAGCTTTCCTTCTATACGTCTGTTTCTGACTGGTTAGAGGTTATTTTCTTCCTGGTGTCCCATAGCCTATAGCTTTTTCATCTCCTACACTTGTACCGTATTAGTCTGATGCTGCTCATGTTGCAGCTTCATGTGAATTTGATGAGATATTAATGTTAGTTTCCTATATCCAAGTAATTTTTTAGAGCATTGCTTTCTCTTACCATTCTTTAGTCTGAAGGGAAATGATTGATTGGAACCTTGTTTCCCAAGGTACATGAGTGTCTGTAGTCACTGTAGATGAGTGCAGGGGAGTGCAGATCAATACATGATGTTGCATTTCTAAAGCAGTATTCTTTGCCCTACTGGCAGTCTTTTGTCTTCCTGAAAACTCAGTTCTGACTTCCAACGTTTGAAACTTGTTCTATAGACCATTTCTAGTCACAATGCTATGGAACCTGAACAAAAGCTTCTCAATTACTTCTTGTAAAATTTTGAGTGGGTGTATAGCTGTATATCTGCATTTCAGTCGATGGCAACCTATGTTGACTACTATTCTAGTTGTCATCTTGTTTTAAGAAAAGAGTATCACTTGTTTACAAAGCCGAAAGTACAATCTGCTCAGCACAGGCAGAACCGAGACCCTGGTTCCAGGTATAGTTCAGGCAAAGATGGATCATTTACTTATATATGTATTTTCTCTTACAGCATAGGTGGAGAAGTAGTGAGAGGAAATGAAGGAAGCTACGTGGGGAAACATTTCCGCATGGGATTTATGACAATGCCTGCTCCTCAGGACAGACTGCCACATCCTTGCTCCAGTGGCTTTACCGTGAGATCCCAGTCTCTTCATTCTGTTGGAGGAACCGATGACGAAAGTAGCAGCTCTCGTAAGCAGCCGCCTCCAAAACCTAAGCGAGACCCCAACACCAAATTGAGCACCTCATCTGAAACAGTCAACACTGGAACAACAAGTAAGAGTGGGAAACTACCGGACAGGACTGAAGGTAAACACTATAATTCTATGGAAAAAAATGGCTTTTGGTAACCCACTTTGATTGCCTAGTTGACAATTTTGCATTTAAGGATTACCTGTATGTTTCCCCATCTGTGTAACAGTGCCAGCACAGGTGTCCTACATCACTGTTCTCCAAATTTTGGACCAGTGGGTAATTGCCAACCTTTGACATTTCTCACAAAACTGTACCACTTATATGGCCTGGTTATATACTGGGGAATGAGTTGAATTTATTCAAAATGGGGGAAAAAGAGACCACTATCAGATGGCATATAGGACACTGTTACCTGCATGCCGGCCAAAGACCACTCATCATATCACTAGCACTGTGAAAATCACAGCTTTAGAGAGGATGTCCCTGAACAAAGAAGTGAAGGACAGAAATGATTAGAAAGGATACTGCCTGGCACTGAAACTCTACAGCAAGGAAACATCATCCAATGGTAAAAATTGTACCCAAGATGGTATATTGTATTGCCCAAAGCTTCTGTTTGCATATGAGTCTACATTTTCTCTTCCCATTCCTCTCAGTTACATTTCAGACAATGCAGCATTCAGAAGAAAATTAACATATGTGTTGAATAAGGATATCGCTTCCCTACTTTGAACTACTAAAGATGAACTAACGCTATAGGGATCTTCTCTTTCCTTTCTTTCCTGCTGGAAATGCATTTTGTGCAGCAGTAGGACCAGCTGTACTCCCTGCTAGGAGAGTACATCAGGATGACTCTGCTGCACAGTGTGAACTGTGAGAAGGAACCCTCAGGGGCAAATGGGCTTTATCAGTGCTGGTCTTTCCGACTGCTATGTTACAGATCAGTTTTGATATCCCATGCAGCATGTTGTGCTCTTAGTGCATATCTCTTTGCTTTTGTATTCAAGCTACAACCCCTTTTAAGCAAATCTGATTTTAGAAAGGTCATCGGTGATAAGAAAGGTGGAAATGTATAACTCAACTAGTGGCACATATGTCTACAGTTGTGAGGTTGAGCACAAGCACTGAACAAAACTGTAGGCCTATTTATGCTGTCGTTGGTAGTAATTTTGCATATGACATCTACCATTACTTCCATAGCTTGTTCTGTACAGTGAATGTTACCTCAACTCCACTAAACAGACTAACATGACAAATCCAAGCGTTAAGTAGCGGCCCTTTGCCTCCTCCCACTCTGTGCACATTGAGCTTAATCTATCCCATCACGTGGTGGGTATGAATGGCACTCGTGGTATTGTAGCAGTGTTCACTTTGGATAGTTTGCATGACAATAGTACTATTACACCGTAGTATTAAGTATTGCAGAGTGCCTCAGATTCATTATTATAATCAAGAGTTGAATATTCATAGCAGGATCTCTGTAAAGAACTGGTGAACAAGTAATACTCCATCACTAAATGTTACCTTTTAGTGTGACTAAATGCCTTCATGGAATATTGAGAATCTCTATGATACTTAATATATGACCTATATTATACTCATTCTGCTGCTTTATATGTAGTGCAGCAATGTGTGCTTTTACACTATCATGAAAAAGTTCCTGGAGATTTTCAAATTCACAGAAGCTTTTAACTGTGTCGTTGTTTTCATGTGGTCATAATATCTGCTCTGTTTGTATGTGTCTGGTTTTTTATGTCCCAGACTTGGAAGGGTTTCACCAAAGAGTTTGATACATGGAAAGTAACATCAGATTGTAGGGTTTTTTTGAAGTAAGCAGTCAAATTTAAAGTCTGATATATACTCAAGGGTGTTACAATATGGTGTTTGGATGAACAGGCTGGATTTCTAAAATGCTTTGCTGTTACCAGGAGAGGCTTTGTTACTACCTGTGCACTCCCAGGTAACATGTTTGTTTTGATGAAAGAGTTTTCACAGTCATCCTTTGGCTAGCATAGGAATGCTTATATAAAAACTGTGGCCATATGTTGATGAGGATGTCTAAAGATGAGCAGAACCAAATGAAAGTCAAAGTTCATTATCTGCAGTATTGATTTGATACAAATATTAAACCAGCTTTGTCCAAGGAAATTAAATTATTACTGTTGCTCCACAATTAATTCACAGCAAATTTAGTGTCTAAAAGCTGGTGCCTAGCTCAAAGAAACCTGTGAAGCTCTGATTCTGCCAGTCTGTTTTCTATGTGCAAGTGGTTAAGTTTTTCCTTATCTAGTAGTTCTCATTCTAGTAGCAGTCTTTGAATTCAAGAAATCATACAACTATATCTTTCTAACTTCAGGTGAGGTAGTCCATAGGATACAATATTAATGTTCTCCTAGGGAGATATTTGGGAGCTCAAGTCCAAGAACATGCAGGTCTAACTTTCAGTCGCTGTTGTCCATATTGTACCCAAATATTTGTATATGCATGTCTCACACATTTGTGTGTACTTGTGGTGTTTGCAGGCTGAATGGCTACAGCTTTTTCCAGGAACTATGAAAAACAAAGATGAAAAAACCCTATTGTTTCTCCATCAACTATTGTGGAATCTTTACAAAGGAGTTGTCACAAAATTGTTGCCAGTTCATTTTCTTTATGGCAATGCAGAATAATTCAGACTATAATGTGTATTGTTTGACCCAGTGGCTACTTTGAGAAGGAATTTGATACATTTCCTAGGCAACCAGGGACAGCCTCACCACTTGTTTGTATTAAACATGTTTACTTTTTGCTTTTTGATAATGATCCAGTTTATGAAAACAGAACCAGTTACTTATGGTAACTTTTATTCTTTTTCTGGTCATGATAAAGTCAAAATATTAAATCCATCCCATCACAACAACTACCATAACATTAGATTATGTTTTGAATATGAGTCTGATTGTACTGCAAGAGTAAGTGGCTGGAGAAATTTGGTCATAAGCTTGAAAGATCTTTTCCTCCTGAAGAACAAATGGCATCAGTAACAGCCACATTGGCTCTGTACACTTTTCTTGTAAGTGCTCTTGCTTCCAAATTTGTGAGAGTGTGAGAATCTTCCTTTAAGTTGCGATGACACGTATTAACCCTCATTGTGCAGCAGCGTGATAACACTCCTGTTTCTGTATTTTATCCCTGTCTACCTTGGCTCTGCCTGAAAGAGCACTCTCCAGCCTGAAGGCTCTGTTCTCCTTGACTTTAATTTTATTGCTGTGTTTCCACACTTCTGTGTCTCATCTTATGTTTCAATATTCCTTTTTTACTCTTCCGGCTACCTCTCATATGCACCCACTGAACGCCTTCAACCCAATGCATTTCTCCTCCATGACAGATTTCTAGAAAGTTGTTTTTAGAAACGTGGGCTGTCTTTCTGCAGAGTTTTCAAACTCTGGTAGGAACAGCAAACAAATGTAGCTGTTCCCCATGCATCCCACATTGGGAGTGAGAAGTGAACTGAAAAGGGTAATTTTAAATAACATTTCAGTGTGGAAGGTGTATCTAATCTGATCCTGAGAGGCTCTTTATTGAGAAAATGCAGGAGTTAAATTAATTGATGTGCTTTCGGTGCCCAATCTTACAGAAAAAGGAATTAATAAAACAGTATAATTGGTGAATGTAACCAGCCTCAAGCAGTGGTTTTTGATGTGATCACTGCATGTTCACAGGAAAGGTTTACAGACCTACTGCAGTGCAAACATAAATGAAGAGGCATAAGTAAATTGCATTTTGAAAGTTAACTTTTTGTTAAAATTCTGTTTAGAAAACTGTATGACAAGTATATTGTCATCTATATTATATATATAGACTATATATATATTCTATATTATATAAATACATAAACATAAAATATACATCATATAATGCAATTTATCTATACATAATATACACATTTATGTGTAAGGAAAATGCAAGTTGTGTGTGCTTGCATGTACACACAAACACGTGCACCCAAATGTAAACTAAAACTCAGAGTAGTATTTTCAAAATGCTGTTCATATTTGTAATTTGGCTCCTGCCAGAGTCCATGGGAAGTTTAGGTCTGATATGTGAAAATGCTTGCAGGGATTCCCCCTCTCAAACCCACTCCATTTGTTTACTGTTTTCCTTCTGAGTGTCCTGCGTGGAAGAAGATACCCTTCTTGCTGCTTTCTCAGTTCATGCAGTGGAAGCCTCTCTCTGTTACTCAGCAAGCTCTAAAGGTGGGCAACTGGGAAGGAAAATTTTCCTCTGGAGAAAAGCAATTACAGTAACTGTAACTGGGTTGCAGTCCAGCTGGTCTCTCTCTCATAAATCTAGTTTTCTGTCAGCTAGGCAGGTGACTCTGCATTGTGAACTTGAACTTTTGCTACTCTCATTAAATAGAACTTGGATTAAAGGGATTTTAGCACTTCTGCTGATTTGCATGCTGCCGGTTTCTTTTTATTCCGTACCTTAGCTAATTATGTATTTAACCTGAACTTTGAAATAGTGTCCTCTGCAGTAACCATGTAATGTCCTGCCTTATAGCCAGATCTTACTCCTGCATGATTTCATCCGCACCTACTAAAGGAAGAAATATCACTAATGAGCCCTACTCAGACCTAGCAAGTCTAAAGAGACTGACAGACAAATTCTGGTGGGTACAGCTGTGGGCAGTTTAAGATGCTACTTCTGGGCTCTTTGCTTGGCCTTCTGCCAGACGTGGCAACCCACTGCTGACGTAGAAGAATGCAATATTTTAGGGACTCATCTTTGAGACACAGGTGCTGCTACACCACCCTACTGAAGGGCAGGAGCTCTGGCCAAGGAGTGGGGTAGGCAGGTCTGGGCAGAAGCATCCTGTGGGGAAGTCTGCCAGAACCCAGCGCAGTGAGCACCCTTCTCACAAAGATGGCTCTGTCAAAGTGCTCCCCCTCAGCGAGAGACCGGCATCACTGTGGCCTGTGATTCATGGCGGGCCGTGGGTCTGCGAAGAGGGGATGAGCAGGTTGCATGGCTGTTGGCAGGACAAGGGTGTGCATCCTCCTGAAGTCCCACCTCTGAGGCATCCTCCCAGGGCATCTGCTCAGCTGAAGCCCCCATGTGTTATGGTGCCCGAGAGGCCTGAGTGCTTGCATGTTGTGCACTGTATGTTTTTTAGCTCATTTTCCTCTTTCCTACAGTCTGCTCTGGATTTTAAGCACAGCATTTTGACCCATGAAAAGCTAGTGTTCATGTTAGCTCTACAGGTGTAATGCAAGCTGATATTCAAGTTTTCCTCTACATAACTTAATCTGATTCTTGATCTCAGTGCTGCATTACCCATTATTTTTTGTACACTGTAATGTGTCTCTTGCAGACTGCAAGGCTTGAGAGGGCTTAACTTGAAACTGTACACATTGGGAGAAAGCAGCTGGCAATGGCAGAGGTAAAAGTCAAAGCCAGCATCAGAAGATACATGCCCTGTTGTCAGTAGAGTGAGGTGGAGTTGGCTTTTAACTACTGTACGTGATTCCAGAGAACTGCCCTGCATGTCCAGGCGGCACAGGGATGGATATGGTGTCTTCAACATCGCTAGAGCAATGAAGTCTCTCCTAGAAACCAAGCACTCCTTTCCCTTTGTTCAACCCTGCATCTTGGCAGCCTCCTAGCTGCCGTGGTTGTGGAAAGGCTGGAGGGCAGTGCTGGTCTGGTTTTGCAGTGGGACACTGCCCAGCAGGGCCTCTGCTCTGTGTCTGGCCCCTTAGTTGCTGAAGCACCTTGTTCCCACGGACCTGTGCTCTAGCAGGAAGGACAAGGCAAAGGCTTTAGCCTATTCCTTAGCATTTCAGAGCTTAGAGATTTACAAGGGCTTTGCTTTGTGGGAAGGGGGAGAGGGTGGTGGTACGGGTGGTAGTCTTTCAGTGTTTTGGGGTTTGTTTTTCTTTGCTTTTGCTGAGATTTCAGTTTGCCCCTCCCTGCAGTGAGTTGCTTTTCAGATTGCAGCTCTCAGAGCTGGGTTACTTTCCTCTGTGTGCCACCTTCTCCAGCCCTTCATCTTTTCAGGTCTGTTTTCTGGTCCCTCAGATAAGGGAGGGCAAGGGGGAAGGAAGGAAGGAATGAAAGCAGCAGTTCTTATAGCTGTTATAATAGCTTTCTGCGCAGAACAATGAACACAATGTGATTTTTGGAGGGATTTATAAACAAGTTTTGAAGCCACAGAGGGAGTATGTTCTTACCCTCAAGGCGCATATGCATACTCATTAACGTTAATGGAAGTTGCAGGCATTGAACAGAAAATAGACCATGCAGTGGTAAAAGACGTGAAGATCTAGTTACCCACTTGGGAATTGCATTGTACCCAAGCCTTGGCAGTTGGTACTTTAGCTATGTTGTACTAGTCTATCCTGTATACTTAGTGTCTTTTTTTTCCCCTCTTTTTAATTTAACAAAGTTGCTTTATATATTCCTCATCTCTCTTTTCACATTAGGATGTTGTTCATTTGCTGAGAAACACTGCACCTGTGGAAAAAAAGCACAAAATTAAATGTGAAGCCCCCCTGCAGTACAGCTATCTCTGTGTTCTCAAGGGTGATGGAAGCTGTGATGTTCTTGATAATGGAAAAGCCTTAATAATGTGAGTTCAGGGAGTGTTGTGCTGGTTCACCAGATTGACTGCAAATGTGGTTGGTGCAGGAGGAGACTGTCTGCCCTTAACTGAGGCTAGTAAGCCCTGCAGAATACTTGTGATTCCTGCTGAGCATGTGGGCTTTTCTGCACTGTGTACTCCAGTGCTCCAGGGCTCAGGAGAGTTTATAAGCCTGGTTGTGGCCTCAGGCCCAAAGAGCACTTACGAATTCACACCATTCTGCCCTGGAATTAGCAACCCATCTAGGACCTCAAAGCAGTGTTGGGTATAATGCCAACATGCTGAGTAGGAGACTTTCTCCAGTGTGCTGCCTCCATGAAGTCTGCTGACTGTATAGGGTCACTGTAGTCCCTGGACATGCCAACAAGGCAAGGAAACGTGAGCCACTGATTCATGCAGCCAGATGGGATCTAGGAGAGAGTATTAGCACAGGTTTCACATCGTATGAAAGCCACTAGGCTGCTTTTAGCGCCAACCCAGCCCTGGAAGTATTTCAGCTGTGCTCTTGAGGTGTCCGAATCAATAATCTTTACCAGAAGGACCACAATGAAGAGAGAGTCTCTGCAGAAAGCTATCATGCGGATGCTCTTGTCCACTGCATGGTTAATTTGTAAGCTTGATAGACAGAGCCCCTATGTAACTGGAAGGCTATAGTGTCAATAAATCCATTCATTATCATCAGGTCACTCTATGTCAAGCCTGAAATACTGCTAGAAATAAACGTAAGTCATCCTATTTGTGACTATTTCTTTTTTTTATTTATTTTGTTTATACCTCAGGGAACAATAATACTGGGCCTTCTCAGTATTTCCACCTGTGAGCTGAAATACTATGAAACACTAGATTCTTGCATTATTTTACATCGCTGAATGGCTCTGAAGTCAGGGCCAGGAGAGGAGGGGAGGAGAAATCCAGGTAATTCTATTGCCTCATTTTGACAGCCCTTCAGAATTTGTTAAGTAAAACGAAATGCCCATGACACCACAAAAACAATTTTGGAATACTTGTACTACACTTCTGTTTTCCATACTGTCTTTGGCATTGTCTGTTAGAAACACTGTGGACATATGAAAAAGGGCTTGAATAAAGTCCCTGTTTACTCTCAGAGCTGGTTTGTGATAATAGAGATGTCTGGCAAAACTCATTTGGAATTAAAGAAAAAAAACCAAAACAGCTGCACTTCTTATTCTACAGCAAATACGTTGGATTTCAACCTCTTCTTCTTACCTTGTTTTTGACTGTTGCCCCAATTCTGTTCTCATTAAACCACCAATTGAGACAAATCCTTATTGAGTGAAGCATGAGTTGAGCTCTCAAAGCATTTCCTGCCAAGAGGTTGCTACTGGGGGGGAAGCACCTTACACTCATGTTGGCTTTACTGGGAACACACGGTGCTTAGCAGAATCACATCCCAAGAGATTTTTGTCTGGCTCCAGGTGAGATCCTGTCATGATTATCCTCTCTTTCATTGGTAATTGCTTTCTCATGGCTGTTTGAATATAGTGGGCTTGGTTGGTGCACTGGTTTGCTGCTTTCTTCTCTTCCACTTGGCTTAATGCTGGATGACATCAACCAACATATGCCCAACATGTTACAACTGTGTTTGGCACTTCAAGCTTCTCAATTCGTACATGTGCAAACAATGCTGTGTTGGGATAACATGCACAGCCGTGACAGCTCAACAGAGCACAGCTTCCTTTTTGCAATGCCATCAACTTGCCTGCTGGTCACAGTGTACCAGCCTGGGCTTTTCATAGACGCACAAGGTGAAAAAAACAATCAAACACAAATTTTTATGCTAATTTTAGTGGGCATAACTTTGAACTGCTAGTGTGTCAAACTAGAAGCACATCCCCCAAATTCTAGAGTGATTTGCAGCTAGCTGCTTGTTCAGGGTGGGAGGAGGCTTAGATGTGGAAAGTAAAAATCTGGAGTATGGTGTACTTGACATCACCAAGAGGCATATCGTAATATTCAGCCCAGTGCAGTGGTATATTTGCCATGAATTCCATAATTTCTCTGAGATATTAATGAATAGTACTCTGTCTTTGAATTCACAACGAGCTTGCATGTAATGATTGAATAATTCTCACTCCTCTTATACTTAGTAGTAAAACAAAACCAGTATTATAAGTACAGGACTCTCTGAGCATAAATGTGCCTGGAAAAACTCAGCTCTGTGTCGGGGGCAGCATAACATTTGGGTTAACAGTGCCTTGTGGGATGAAGAAGATCCTTGGCATTTTCCATGCATGACTGGAAAGGGAGCTCTCTTCCATTTCCTCTTGGTAGAATACCGAAGGGTGGCTTGGCTATAAATCTTGCCTTAGGATCAATGTGATGATGCCACAAGTCTCCTCAATAAAGAAAGTTTTAATGGGGTTAGGTTTTTGTTTATGACAATAGAAGTCTCTAAATAGTTGGATTTTGGTGAATAAGATGCTAAGTGACCCTTTGATTAAAAAGAATGTTTATTTTCTTAAATAAGTGGTTTTGCAAACAAAAGCACGGAAGCTCAAGGTATTCCATGATTCTGAATTATTTGTAATTTTCTGTTAAAGACGAGATAATTTTTACCGCTGCTGTGGATAAATATCAGCAGTGACTAATGGCCTTAAGATTCCAGTCCTGCCAGTATGTGCTTGCATGTGAGTAAGTGTTATGCTAAATGGAGACTTCTGTAAATAATACTAACCATCTCCCAGTGATGTAAGTGGAAGAACAGGGCTCTTATGACTTATGGCTCAACTTATGACTAGAGTATTTCTGCTCACAGTCAAAACTTGGGCTAATGGGACACGTGTGAGTGCTTTTGTGAACAGCACTGTAGAAAGAGGCTTTTGAGCAAAGAAGGGAACAAATGAAAAAGACTGTCCTTGCTTAATGTGAAATTCCACACATCTGGCAGGATTTCATTTGTGAACTCAGGGCATCCACTGTGGAAATGAGAACTTCAAGCAGCTTCTGAGCAAAAGAATGGCTCAAGTTCCTTTTGCCAGCCTCCTGTTGGTATCACTGATGCTGCAGTGCACGAATAAGGATGGTAAAATTTGGGTGGCAATTATGGTCCAGCTCTGTGAAATGCTGGGTGCACAGACAGTCCCAGGAGGTGGTAGGTAACAACCCCCCTCAGAGGTCAGGTTGTTCTGTGCTGTCCTCTACCAGAGGCTGTGCCTCAGCGGTGTGGATGAATTCCTGCAGAGAGCTTTGCTCTGAGCAACAGCGGAACGAAGCAGGCTGTAAACAGTGGGTTATAGCAATAGCTTCTGGTTTCCTGTGGTGGTACAACTGCTCAAGGCCTGGGTCCATCCCTGTGTCCTAGTGACCGTGGGACTAGATGCTACTTCAGTCTTCATGGGAAACTTCCACAGCCACAAGATAGAATAAAAAAGAACAATTTTCACAATGAAAATTTGCTTGGCAAAGGAAAGGATAAGATATGTTATCTGAGAAAGCTGACTGGTGTAACAGTTTCAGCAGACACTGGCTTTTCAGTGGCAAAACCAGTATTGACTTGTCCCTATGTTGTGTTCTGCACTTAGTTGAATCATTGGGGCTGGCTTAGGGGCTGTTCTGTGAGATTGGATGAGTCCAAATTATAAGTAAATGGGAAGGAGAAGGGAAAAAATGGAGAGGAAGGAGAAGAAGGGGAAGAGGAGGGGAACGCTGTGTGTGTGCTCACTGGAAGCAGTGTGGGAAAGACAAGGGGCGATAATAACACAGTTCATTCATGTAAAGAGCTTTTGGGCTCTCTCTCTCCAGTCACGCTCTGGCAGCTGATGCCTGCTTCTTCCCTTAGATATTGGCTACTTTCTAGCATTGTGGTACTGGTCTTGCTTTAATTGCCTTTCATTTATTTCAGCTTTCCAAACATTCTTGCTGTACAGCACTTTTCCTCATTTTTCCATCTTCTGTTTCTTGGTCTTTTTTTGCAGGGTCCTAGTTTTTAATCAGGTCTCTTTCTTTCTTCCACTAGTACTGCCTGTCAGTTGAACTGAACAGGTTCTGCAGTTGTGAGTGAGGTAGGAACAGCTTCTGGCAGCAATTCCTCTGTTCCTTTTTGTGCTCCTTTGTCTTTTCATGCTCCGTCTCATTTCTCAGGTGGCACAATGAGGTTAAGCCTGGCATTTGAAACAGGAGAGGGCTCTCCCAAAGCTTGTCTAGAACTGCATACAACACTGTCAAAATGGTACTATACACTGCAGCCACACCAGGTGAATTTAGGTGATTAGGCCCAGCTGCATGACCCTTTCAGATGAACGGTATTATAGTCTCTACTAGCTTCATTAGACCACTCTGCAAGTGAATGCAAGATGAAATGATAGATGCCAGGTGCACAGAGAAGCACTGAGTGGGAGGCAGCTGATAATGTGTGGCTTGTCTTTAATTTTGTCAACACTTTATTTAGAGTTGAGGAGGAGAGAGGAGTCACCCCGATGGAGATGGAAGTAGAATGAATAGCTGTGAGGCTACTTTCCTAAAGCTGCTTACACCGAGTATTTCAGTGACGCTCAGCCTCTGACCGCGGAGGTGTTACATCTCCAGGCAGTGCTGCTGCCTGTGAGCTGCACTGGCAATGCTCCGTCCACTTCAGCTACCATCATATTCACCCAAAAGATGCTCAGTGACAACCTGCGGGAACTGCTTCTGCAGGGTCACCTTGTGTCCTGTCAGTAGAGGCAAGAATGCCCCTTTGGATGAACTCTGGTTCGCTGGACCTCACTGGCTTTCTCGATGCTCCTGCTGGGGGTGACTCATTTGACATCTGCGATCAACCTTACGCTTTGTTTTGAAATGTGAGCTCCAGGGCAGAAGGGCCTGATGGATGTGTCATTCGGCAGCAGCCAGAGGCTTTTTATACGAGAACCTCAAGGAACAGAATTGCACAAAGCCCCCAGCGTTTGTGGGGGAGAGGAGGGTACTGAAATCTGTTGGTTCCTCGTCCCTGGTGGGAGATGCTGAGGAAGCGCGGCAGCGTGCGTGGGGCTGCCGTGCCTGTGGAATAGTGGGACACAATACATTTCATGTCGCGGTCCCCAAGAGGTCAGTGTTATGCACAATATCACCTCGGTAGGTCTGCCAGCCTGATTTAATGGGCTGCAATTATTTTAGAAGCTCAGCAAACAGATTGCTACTTATGTAAGCAAATAATGGATTTGACCTACTTATTGTTTCTGTAAGTAGAAGATAGGCGTTACTGTGGATCTAAAAAATGAAGAGTCTCATATCTCCGGACAAATTATTCAAGTCACCTCTAGTGTTCTCGACAGGGTGTTTGTGAACCAAAGTGACAATTAAATCAAGTGAACAGGTTATTTTTCTAGATAAATGAAATAGGTAAGCTAAACTTACTATTTCATTAAGCATTTGCTCTTTCTCTAGCTTGATTTCTGTCTTTCCTGTTTTCCCTGTAAATCATTTCAGAGAGTACTATTTGGGTGCAGGTACTGGATTTAAATATCACTCAGAGCCAGGAACTCCTGCAGAGATCACTTTCGTTCAATGTCAGAATGGGTCAGAAAGCCTCCGTACCGTACCTTCTTCAAGAAGTTAATGAAAATTCATCAAATTATTTCCCCCATGGTCTCCCTCAGCTCTGATAGCTAGTAATCAATAGCTGTGTTGTTCCTGTGAGGCCAGAGTTGCATTCAGGCTGGAGTATGCCTTTGTTTACAGGAACATTGCCAAATGACACCACAGAGGCTTTTGGTGCCCCATGGGCAGCAGATAATACACGAAAAAGCCGCTCAGCCCTCAAAGGCTTACTGGTATAATAGTGGTGTCCACTGCGTACCAAGCCCATGTGACATAGGTGTCTAAGGCACGTGTTAGTGGGACTTTGCTCTCCACACATACCCAGAAGCATCCCTTTCTGAGCAGCAGAGAGATCTTTTCTTTCTGCAGGTCAACAGAAATGCTGCTGCACTTGCAGTCATCACGCGGCACAGCCTGTAGAAAGCCAGTCAGGGAAAATACAGAGTCTCACCCTCTTCTGCGTGGTGTTGGGGGAATGGGAGACGACAGCTACGAAGAGGGAGAGGATTCATCCTGCCAGCGCAGGATGACAGGTATTAGAGCTGGGCTCTAATACCTGCACCACAGCAAAGATGCTGGGTGGGAGGTGGCGGGGGCTGATGTCACCCATCGTTCTCAGTGTGAAAGGCAGTCAGTTTGTGGGTAGCTGTAAGAATAGAGCGATAACAGTTAATTTACAGTAAAACAGGGAAAGCTGTTCAGATTTCATCTCCAAGGTGACAGTCAAGATACCATTAATGCTGCTTTAAAACTGAAGGGCTTTACTCACATTGCCGATCTGTGGCTGTTTTTCGGTACTCTCTTCTGACCATGTTTAACTCTTTGGTGCCCTAGCTCTGTGTAGGTTCCCGCAGCAGAGCACTAGAGCCACCAGCCAACAAGCACAGACACTTTGTGAATTAATTTCTCCGCAAGCATGGTTCAGTAGTTCTACGTCCATTACACTCTTCATGTAATTCATCTAATGATGCTTGCGATTGATAAATTCCCATGCCAATTGACTTTCTATATCTAGAATTCCTTCAGATTACATACAATTACAGAATTTTCTAGTGCTACTGCTGCACTGGCTGCAAAATCTGTTTTACATACACAGACTGCAGGCTCTGAAACAGAAAAAACCCAGCACTTCAGCAGCAATATTGGTTGCATGTGTGGGCAGTGTGAGCATCCTTTACTCAGATTCCCACTTCCCCAGCCATCCTCCCACCTCTCCCTCCTTAGAGCCTGCTTCCACTGGAGCTGTTGTAACTGACACCCATGTAATGCTATTGATTCTGGCCCCTTGTGTCTGGGCATATTAGTTCAAGGATATTTTTCGAAATGGATACTCAGAAATCATTGCAACCTAAAAGAAGTTACTGTGAGATGGTTTGTTTGCCTCCATTTGCATTTAGTTCATCAGTTTTCCTGTAAAAAGAGGATGATTAAAATTGACTTTTCTTTTCTTACATATCCACAAGCTTGCTTTTTCTGCTTTTCCAGGGCTGTGCTGACTGACAATAACTTTTAGCTTCAGTGAATAGTACAGAAAGGCTTGATTTCAAATAATTTGTAATTATTTCTCAAACACTCTCTTTTCTTTTTTTCTTTGCCTATTCAATGTCATCTGGAAAAATCAGGGACATCAATTACTCATTCCAAGAACTTGGATGTGAAGTTTAAAATGTATGAAAGCACGAGGCTGGGTGTTCAGAAGGACACTTAGTCACTTTGTAATTTTCTGAAAGCTCTTGGAGACCTTTTCACTGTGGGAAAAGGTAATAAGCAGAGCTCAGTGTGTCAGGAGGGTGCACAGAGAAGTAAAAGTGGAGGGCTACGGAGGATAAAACCTGGAAGTCAGTCTGCTCTGGAGCGTGGCAGTATGTGGAGGGACTCTCTCCAACATGCTGATACTCCAGAGCTTTTGAAATGTCCTGGTATCTCTAACTTTGTCTTGATAATGGAGAGGGAAGGACCTGCAGCCTGTGCTGTGAGGAGGCTCTGGCGGCTGGGCAGTTAGTGCAGCAGCTGCCTTCTGTGACTCCCAGGCAGGTACAGCTACTTTGGCATGTACAGCATGTGAGGAGCTGCGTGGCTGGGGCTGAGAATTTGGTTTGTGTTCCAGATACACAGCCCTAAACTGAACCTGGCAGCAGCGTGTCTTCAGCCGTGGTGCCGATCAGTTGCAGAGGTTGTATTGTTAGATTAATATTGTTGGATTAATTGAATAGTTGAATTTAACTGCAAGACCCAATTCTGCTCTCTGTTATACTGGTGTTTAATTCTGGAATATCAATACGAAGCCACTAGGTTTCTACTACTTTGAATTAGAGCAGAAATAAATCATTTTAAAAGCTGAAAGAGGCTGTAGCCAAAATAAAGGGACCTGAATACTCTTGAAAAGTCTCCTTAATCATAGCCTTGAGACATTCGAGTAGCACATATTATTTTATGACACTCACTTTTAGTCCTTTTATTTTCAATGAAGTTTTCTCCTCTTTAAATGGCCAAATAATTTCCAGTAGAGCTAATAGATTCAGGAGAGGGAATAAAAATGTACTCCATGAAATCATTGTGCAGAAACCACCTATGGCTTGCAAAACTGTTTGAATGATGTTCAGAATGTTCTTTTATTCCTTCCATGTTCTTTCCCTCTTTGCTTTTTCCTACAAACATCTTTTAGAAAAGGAAAAGGTAACCTGCAGGGAATGGACTTGTGTCCATGAGGACAATGCTATTTTGAAAGCAAATTTTTTTTTGTGACAGAGATACGTTCTCTGATGTTACTTCAGCCTAGTGATGACATTTCTATGGTCGTTTGCTGAAATGCATCTATTTTGCAGATATTTGCTGTTCACAGTGGAGGAACATTTGCCTTCAAAAATTCCTTGGAGAAGAAAAGATGCACGTTCTCTCATAGATATATTTAAAATTGCTTTAGTTTTCTACTGTTTCTTTCCAGTGGTGAGAACCACTGTGCAAGGATTGGTATAAACAAATAAATTAAAATAAAAATCTTGCCTAAAACACCTTAGAGCCTAGACTGTCAAAAGATAGCTGGTGACAAATGACAAAAAAAAAGGGTGAAATGACAGGTGAGGCCCTGTGGCCTGTGACAAAGTAATGAATTAAACTCAGGTCTCCTGAGTGCCAATCTTTTGCACAGTTCAGAGGACCGTGCCTTTTTAAATTCAAACTAACTAGGATTATTCAAACTTCATCTACAGAGATAATGAAATCTAACCCAATATATGCACTGGTGCACAAATACACTTAAGATGATGCGCAACTTCGAACAAGCAGTTCATTTCATTAAAGCCAGTGGGGTTACTCATAGTCTTGAACTTACACATATCTATAGGTTCTGTGCTACCCTAGAGCAGGATTTTCTCCGTTGAATTATGTGATGTAAATCAGAATCTGTATATCTTTGATTCAGTATCCAGCAAGTTCAGGTTTTAATTAAAGAAATTCTATTTCCTTTCAGTCCTGGAGGCTCTTTTTGATAGAGGTACCCCTCAAAATACAGCAAGATTAATTCCTTTTGCATTTAAAGTAACATTGTTAAGAATTTAAAAAATTTTAGGCCCCAAATCATTCCTTCATTTAGAAAGAAATCGAATGCTATAAGCCTCTTGTAGAAATTGAAAGGGAGGAGTTTTCCTGTTCCATGTATTTTTATTCTGTTTGTTACAGTGAGCAGCACAATAAATCGGCTTGGTGTCTGAACTGCAGAAGCTGGTAAACACCCAAAGGACAATAGAAAATGACAAAATTCATTTTAGTTTTTAGACATTTTCACTTATTCTTTATACAGTGAGCAAATAATAAAAACCAATGTGATAACACATTTTCATATTTCAGACTCTCCTTAAAGAGTGAAAAAATACTTCAGAAGGAAAAGATGACAATAAGCATTCTGTTTCCAAAATTAACGATGAAAGGCAGATTATCTGGGCATGTCTTAAAGCTATGCGTAACCTTTGCGCTACAAATATCTCATTTCAAAAATGTCATACTCTGCTTATTCAGTAGGGCTTCCGTAAGGCTATTTTAAGCACTGTGCTTCTTGCTTCTAGATGGGAACTGAAGTCATTGCAGGCTGCGTGTTTTGTTTCATTTGCAGTCTATTAGAGCTAGATAATTGCTCGATAGTAGGATGCTATTAAACACGGCGAGTTCCTGCCCAAGCAGTGTAAACTCCGTGAAGTCCAGTTTTGTTTACAAGGGTCGTCGTGCCTCCAGTTTGTCAGCTGTGGTGGTTTGGGTGGTTCAGATGCAAAAAAAGAGGGGCTGACATCGCAGCCCGAGCTCCCGCAGTCGGGGTAGGTCCGGTGAGCGAGGACAGAGGACCATACAGCAGTTGCAGACCTGTCTTCCTCTGGTCACCTCCAGTCTGCTCAAGCTCCTCGCAGACCTGGCAGTCTCTTGTGCTTGTGTGTCTCTGTAATAGCAGGACTCACCAGAGCTTTGTGGCTTTGGATCGGGCCCCGTGTAGTAGTGGCAGAGTCTCAAAGCAAGTTACTGGCGACAGTTCCACCAAGGACGTAATAATCCATGTTGAAAACAATTACTCCATGTTTAGAGCAGACAACACGGACTATGTGTGTCACCAATATGTCAGCATGGTTTGCTTTTCATAGGAGTTTATGTTCCCAGCAGGCACTGAATGCTTTTTCTGCCTGATAAATGTCAAGTACTTAAAGCAATCTTGCCTGTTCCTCTCCGGAGATTGCCAAATAATCTCCTTCCATTGGCTATGGGATCTTGCCAGGGCTTCTGCATTCATGCACATTTATCCCTGCCAAACGTTGGTAACACAAGAACTGTACAAATACTCCCTGCTCCTTTCATTGGCTTTGCACAGCTCTGTTCAGTTGCAGGATCCCTGTTTTTTTTCTCTGCTATTCTGGGCTGGAATGGTAGTTCATGATCCGTATTCTGTTATCGGGTGTGATGTAGAGTTCAGCCCTTGCTATGGAGCTGTGTTTCAGACTAGAAACCTTTGTTAAATAAACATGGTAAGCATCTTGCATCATAGTGTTCTTAAAGTTAATTCAGTTTGCTCCTGGATGCCTCACTGCAGCTGAGGGGAGTTCCCAGTAGGTGTTGTGCAGTTCATCTGTTCCCAGTCACGATAAAAAAATTCCTTTGCTATTTACCCTATCCATTTACCTGTGTATTTTCTCTAGGAAGTCTTATAGCACCAAATATTCCTGCTCTGTGTAGCGTATAGGAGGTAGCTCTATACCTTTATAAGTTTTATAAAATATTTAAAACATTTAGTTTTAAATTTTAGTTTGAAAAGTTCAGTTTGTCAAGAAGGGAAAAGGATCTCAGTAGCATACCACCTCCTGGAAACAGATGCTTTAATAAAATAAACTGTGGCAGAAGAAAAAATACTTTTAATAGAAAAGGCACAGTAATTCTTTCACCTTGTCATGTTTCAACCTGTACATCATACAGCAGAACTGGGTCATTTGACCTTTTTGTTGATAATGTCATCAAGATATTTTAGGCTAATGCTACATATCATGCGATGGCAGATGAGAATGCTGTGTGTGTCACTGCAGTACTTAATTTTAACCCATGCAAAAATATTTTACACGACTAGATGGCAGAATGTCAGTCTTTTTCCATGACGTTTCTCATTTCCTTGTCTGTAATATAATAACTTGTGAATGTTGTATATGCAAACCCCAACACCTAAGGACAGGTCTAGACCATGTGGCAGAACCTCATGGGTTGGATAAAAGCTGTGAAAACAGAAGGAGGGAAGAGGCAAAATACGCTATTTCTAGCAATTTGTTTGAAAACAGAGTACCTAACTACTTTTGGCTATTTTTAGGTAAAAATATCAGTTAAGAGTAGCCTTGCATGACTTTCAGCACAAGAGCTTCTTTTGATTACTTTGTCCATCAGTAACATCTCTCCAGGTAAAGAGGTGGAAGAGCGGGGATATGGCCATGTGACACAGCAAGTTCCCAGTGTTGTACCCATGGCACAGGAGATGTAGAAGAGCGTAGGAAACAAGGGTCTGAGGAAGGCAGACGAGCAGGACATCTCTGCATCTCAGGTATGCAGTGAGGACGTGCATGATGCACAGGGAATGGAGGACTGTGAGAAGCCTCTGTGTACAAAATACACAATTCTAAAATGCAGAAAAGTGTGTAATCCTTTAGCTGGTCTGAAGCAGAGTTCAGGCCCTGGGCAACATGTTCAGAAATGATTAGGCAGTTTGTGCCAGTCTCGTTGACTCTCTCTTCATTTTAGTGACACCAAACTGAGGAAGATTGCTTTTGCCAGGCTGTAAATCAGATTAACAGAGGTGGGAAGAAAGGATTGAGATCAAGTTTATGTCACTAGAATGTATAAACATAATAATACAAATAACAGACTAAACGGAAAGGAAATGGTGATTTAGCTGGAAGCACGGAAAGAAAAATCTGCTAGTATTGTCAAAATCACAAGGAGTAATATTTTCTGCAAAGCCCAAATGATTCTGGTAGCCTACATCTCATTCCCAAAAGTCTATCCTAATACATTCAAGAAAATTAATTTGGGTTAATTAAAAAGACAAATTTAAAGTGCATTAGGATATATCCACATAGTGAAAAACTATCAAGCTACCAAATACTCTTGTCTGTGGAAGCTTTTGCATGTCCCTAGCCTGCTGCAAAGTGGAACACATTAATTGGAACCATCAGGAAAGCATAATATATTTTTTTTTTTTAGGTTTTGTGGGTTTGCATTCTTTTTTTCTGGCAAGATTTCTTTTTCTTTTTGCTTTGTTGCACCTTAGGCTTAAGCAGATGCTGTGCATGAAGACTGGTTTGTTTTTTTTTTTTCCTAAACAAAACTGGAATATCATTAACATCTGCCTTTACTGTTCCTTGTAAGAAGGGAAGAAAGGTTATTTAGCAGATCAAAGCAGGAGTGTGTCAAAGTGATAACACTGTGTTTGAATCCTCCTCTGATACTGACCAAATCACATTCGTAGGATTCTCTTCCAGCCCGGAGCCGGTGTCATTGCAGACTGTCAAAATACTGTCTTTCAGCTGGCAGAGCAGTGCCTCCATGCTGGCTTTAGTAATATGTTTGAGGCTGTTTCTAAAAGAGGGTTTTTAACTCCATGAGCACTGCCTGCTTGGTTTAAGATTAGAAATGTGCTGGCTGTTTTCTGATGGGTCAGCAGAAGGTGTCTGGAAATGTCTCTGAGCGCTGAGTTTGCGGTGGTAGGAATGTAGCAGTGAGTTGCAAAGAGGAGCAAAGTTTGGTTAGACAGGAAAGCTGCCGTTCTGAACTGGTCTGTTGTTTAGGATTTTTTTTAAATTGGGAAGCTTTTCAATGAGGTATCAAAGCTTTTAATGCAAGAACTATTTACCCTATAGAAACGGAAATTAGATTTAGTGTATGTGGTAAATTTTGTTTCTGAAGCAGTTTGTTGAGTCTGCTTAGAATAAAAAGTGGCTTCACCCAAACATTTAATGAGGCATTTTATTACCCAAACATTTAATGAGATGTGTTATCAACTATTTATGCAAAGTGAACAAAATGCAATTTCCATTACTGTTGTTATTGTTTAATTCATAAGGGGTAATTTCTAAGAAACCCTTGACCTCTCATTTCAAACAAATTTTATCACAATGTTTTGATTTATAATTTCAAAGACAAAATTTGACAAAATTTTGAAGAGAAACTACTTCTGTTGTTTCTAGAAGTAACCTGTTTGGGAGGGATCAGAACCTGCAAGATGCTTTGTTCCCGCTTGACTTCACTGAAGTCTTGTTAATTCATAGGATAGAGTCCAGAGAAATGATTAGGATTATCCCAACAGCAAATTTTACAGTATTTGTATGTGAGTGTTTTCTTTCTCAGTGAGTGCTGAGAGAATTGTTGTGCTTTATGCAAGTTACTCTAAATAAAAAGGTCTTGATTCATCAGTGTGTCACTGGCAGAGTTACATCACTGTCATTCCCTTATGAATGTCCAGGTTCTTAACTGTTCTTTTGCAGCCATAAGGAGGTCATTTGAATACTTAGTTTTATGTGTTTGGCAACTCCTTGGGTCTTTAAAATCCCTCAGTGATATTTGAAAAGCATAATATTTAAAAATGGAAAGTCCCATGTCCAAAGAGTTTGGGAGAGAACAGATGTTTTGGAGGAAGGGAAGTGTTCACTAGCTACTTAATACTCGAGTGTCACAGCATTCTGGGGGAAGATTAGGAGTGTTTTGAATAGGGTTTTATTTTTATAATGTTCTACTGATGCAATAACAGAGAAATCCAACAACAGGCTAGTCCCAGGAAATCCATTGAAGAATTATGAATCTGTAACAGACATTCTGTGGTTCACAAAGTGTGTTACAACCTTCTAATGAGTTTATATTTTGTTCTGTTCTCAGTGTCAGCCAAACCAAGACCTCACAGTGATGAATACACAAAGAAGATTCCACCTCCTAAGCCGAAACGAAATCCAAACACTCAGCTAAGCACATCTTTTGATGAAACCTATATCAAAAAGCATGGCCCCATGAAGGCAACACTCACTAGGGATGCCTCTTTGTCGCAGGTCAGCAGTCCTGCTCCAGACACAGAGGAAGAAGAGCCGGTTTATATTGAAATGGTTGGGAACATTCTCAGAGACTTCAAAAAAGACGAGGATGACCAAAGTGAAGCAGTCTATGAGGAGATGAAATACCCTATATTTGATGATGTAGGCCAAGAATCAAAATGTCAATGTGAATATGACCATCACACTTGTTCTTCTCAGTGTGCTACTCCCACAGTGCCTGACCTAGATTTCACCAAGTCTTCAGTGCCATCTACTCCCAAGGGCTTGCTTTGTGATATACCCCCACCATTTCCAAATCTGCTTTCTCACAGACCTCCACTGCTGGTGTTCCCACCAGCACCAGTGCAGTGTTCCCCGAATTCTGACGAGTCTCCTCTAACTCCATTAGAGGTCACAAAGCTTCCCGTTTTAGAAAATGTGTCTTACATCAAACAACAAGCTGGAGCTTCTCCATCTTCACTGCCACCTCATACACCAGGCCATCAAAAACTGGAGAAAGACCAGACAGTGTCTCATGGAACTAGCACCCCTGGGCACACCTCCTCACCTCCTCATCCTTCTACCTTATACAGAACACAGTCTCCACATGGTTACCCTAAAAGTCACTCTGCCTCACCTTCTCCTGTCAGTATGGGTAGGTCTCTTACCCCCTTAAGCCTCAAAAGACCTCCACCTTATGACTCTGTACATTCAGGAAGTCTCTCTAGAAGCTCTCCATCAGTGCCTCATTCTACAGCCAGAAACACATTGCAAGAAGGAGGAAAGATGGTAAATGCCTCGGTCAGCACCTACGGGTCATCATCTCAGAGTGGTTCCCGTTCTCGGACACCCACTAGTCCTCTGGAGGAACTTACCAGCCTCTTTACCTCAGGACGAAGTCTCCTGAGGAAGTCCTCCAGTGGCAGAAGATCTAAGGAACCTGCAGAAAGTAAGTTTTTGATGTAATTTTTCCTCATTCTTCCTTATATAATAGTATCTTTCACTATATTGTACTAAATCAAACGCTTACAAAAATCAAATACTTCAGAAGTCTGAATTCCTTATATAAACTTCTTGTAACAGGAAGAAAAGTGATTATTGCAAAAATTGCTTTAGTCTTCATATTGTTATATTTTTAAGATATTTAAGTATGCATACTGCACTACAGAATTCATGGGTTGGTCTTGCAAAAGGAGTCAGTTTTCATTAACTTTTCCAGTTGTAATGGTGCTACGTGGGCTGGATCTTCCCACCATGTCACATCCTTTCTTGATGGATGCTGTGAAGACACAATAATTGTCCGAGCAGTTTGTAGCAAAATAACCAAACAGTATGGCTTTTTGGCAAAGAACCATTGATCACCCTTAACTTGGCCAGAGATCATGGTGTGTATGATGGCAACCAGGGTACCGGCTTAAAGCATTCCTCTCCTTCCCACTGCCTCCTTCCTTGCTGTGCCACAGAGGATCTTTTTCAGCTGCCCTAGTGTAACTGGGTAGGAGGCCACACTGTGAATCGATCTGAAAACCAACATGACCTGTAACACATTACCCACATGCAGAGAAAAGCAAGGGGGGAAGTTGTGCAGGAAAACCTTAAGCCAATATTGACTTTTCATATGCTGTATCATAAAACCATTGTCCCATATGTGTTCAGGTTTACACAACGTAAATCTATTTCTGAGCTAGTGAAATATGGAAACTCCTAATGAAATCAGCAGGAATCACAGGTGTGAGTGAAACCAGAACCTGCCACCAGTATTTTTCTTGCAAAAACTTTCCCATTCAGTGATGCCAAAGACAATGTCTTGCAGTTGAAGGTAGCTGTAACACCTCCTGTCAGAGTGCAAAGTGGGCTCAGTACGTTTTCTCCTCCAGCTTCAGTAAAATCAGTTCATGACTTTGAATTCTTGACACCTGCCTAACAGAAAACCTCTCTTTGGAGAACAGCTGATCTTATGTTTGTGTAAGTGCTATATTATACCTATTTGGCAGCTGTAACATTAAATATGATGTGATAAACTAGGCTGGTTTATACCTGATAAAGGAAGGTTTTCTGGTTTCCAGGCTACCATATCGCTAGAGAAGAGAATTCTGCACTGCCTTTTTGATTGTGTTTGCGCTGCTGTGTGACATTACTCTTCGCAGTGTGGTCATGTCATTTTGGGGCATGCTTAGGGGGCTCCCAAGAACACCCCCTCTGGGTTTTCATGGGCAGAGGTTGCCTGCTTCGCACCTCTGCAGTTGAGTGAGTATGTACAAATGTGTAAGTATGGAGAAGGTTGGTGGCAGTGGTTTGGGTTGGAATACAAAGCATTCTTCATCATGGACTCCACTGCCCCAACTTCAGATGTTTTATCCTTATTTATCTCTGTGCAAATCAGGAATAATGACTCTGAAATCAGAAGGTGGAGGTGAAAAGGGAGCTAGCAGGGTACTGAGGATACAAGTTGGTGCAGCAGTTTGTTTAATTTGACTTTAATATTTTTGTGGCCTTCAGTCATAAACAGTTACGTGGAAGTCTTAGCTCCATGATTCAGTAGGGTTTCACTACATGATTACAGTAATAAAATTACAATAACACCAGATATGTGTGCTGGATGGAAGAAGTTGGTACCTAAAGGGCAAGACGATTCTCCTCATTTTGAACAATTATGAGGGATGTGATGTGCCATTTATAAGTAACTGCAGTGAAGGGGTAGGGAGATTACGGCAAAATATAGACAACTTTGAATATTATTAAGCATACTTCTTTTTCATAATTGAGCAGAAATCCCCTGTAAAGCCCATGCTACACCAGATCTACTTGATGAGTTTTGTAAGTTGGATGGGTTTGTGCTCACCAATGTAGGCAGAAGTACCAGGTTTGGAACCTATAGGAATTCCTGCAGCAAATGTGGCAAGTGGGAAATTCCAGCAAATCTGTGCTGCTGTGTCATATCTACCTCCGCAAAGATATTCTCTATATTCCTCTTGGCTGAAATTGAATTCAGACCTTTCAAGGGACCTTTCACAGATAAATTTAAAATAAATCTTGCCCTGCAGATCCATGCCACAAACAGCTTTCTTCTTGACCTCTCAAGGAGCATATAGCTTGCTCCTTAGGAAGTAGTGCTCCTTATTGGTCACGAATGGTAAAACAAGTAAGGATAAAACATTCATGTTATAAATAGACACCAGTGGTGAAAAGACTCTGGAGTGCAGCTGTGCTGAGTAAATGAACAGACTGCCCATCTAATCCGATTGTAATTTGTCTGGTATTTACAGTGTGACTTAATCCTGCGGATTACTGCACTGAGCAAAAACCACGTTTCTGCTCAGATATTACAGAGGTAGAAAACACTCTAAGATTTATAGAAAACACATACAGGTCTAGTATTTTATGTCTTGCAATTCTACATTAAAATGATCCATCATAAAGAATCGAACTCATGGGATTTTAACGTAGAGTCTGACCAGACTGTCATGTTTACATGCCATGATTATATAGAGTATATATATTGTAGACTGGACTACTCATGTGATCTGTTAAAGAAATCTTGCTCCTACAAACCACACTGGAAGCCTAAGGCACTCATACCATTCTAGATATTATTTTTTTTAAGCTATGGGAGAGCAAATGCATAACATAGGACTAACTGGGACTGCCATGGTTTCATAGTTGTCACTTCGGTGTAATTTGCTCTCAGCATACAGAAAGATTTCCAGAATCTAGAGGATAATAAAAGCCAAAAAAAGGAAGTTATATGACTCTTATGAAATCATGCTAGGAAACTAAGAATATTTGCTTCTCAAATGTAAAATTATTCTGAGCACATCTCAGGCAACTTTCTCATTAAATCCTCCAAGACTTAGCCCTCTGTGACTTGTCTGAAGATCTCACTACCATATGTTAGTCAAAAAAATATAGCATCATACTAAATTTTATATTCAGCTGAGTGTATTTGGAAAATATTGCAGCAGTTACAGAGAAAATTCTCTCATCTTTATTGTTATTACTGCAACTGACTTTGTAGAAATTTGACATCCGAGTCCAAACTCGGAATGTATTTGCTGGCTTTTATTTTGTGGCATTTTTGAGTTGGTTTCTTTTTGAGCAGAGGCACTGCACAAACTGTATTTCCACTTTAATATGCAAGCAAAGCTGCCCTTGTAGCCTTTCTGTATTGTTTTCTTTACTCTCCTGCAATTTTTCTTTTTTTATCCCCCTCCATTTTTTTTCCTGTAGAGTTCATTTGAAGTTGCTTTAGTGGGATATTGGGATAAATCAGTGATATTAAGGATGACCATCACTTCAGGGGCATGTTTGATGAGGGTATGAGCTTCTGTTGAAGCCCCAGACATGTTGCTGAATGCACTCAGCATCCACTGGCTGCAGCTGTGATGTGTGTATCTGAATTTTATAAGCAGCTCACTTATTGTGCTGTGTTCTTCTAGAAATCCTCCTGTGTGCCGTTAGCATCTTAAATATGCATTACAGCACAATTATGAAGGTGGGGAGAAAAGAACAAAGAAAAATAAATTGTAAGGCCAAATCAGAATTGAAAAAAATTGCTGCAAGATGATCACAAAGAAAGGCAGAAAGATGGAGACAACCCCTATGGAAAACTGAAGAAAGATGTAGAGCATGAAAAATGTGAAAGAGAGAAAAATATAGATATTATTAATTGTCATTGACTGTTCTTTAACCCTTTCTGCTTTTGTGTGGGGTAACATGACCGTAACAGTTGGCAGACCCCTGTGAAATATAACATCAGTCCTCAGAGGTTAGAGGGAAACTATTTAAAGGGTACCAACACTGCCTGGTGTCCTTGGGCTTCTGCAGTCTGTCCTTTTCTAATGCAGCTGGAAGGTATTTAAGTATGACCACTCGATCCTGCTGTGTTGAATGACACATTCCCTTTGCTTTTAGCATATGCACTGAGTGTCTGTGTTACCCGTGTCCTTTAGTGAAGAGGGAATTACGGAGGAAAAAAGAGAGGGAATGGTCTTGGGATTTTCTGGAGCTGTATTTGCTGCCTCTGTCTTTTCTGTGCCATAGAAACACGCTGTACTCTGTGAAAATATAGAACTGAAGTCATGTGCCTATAGGCATACCCACATCCTAAAAGGCAAAGCAGAGAAGCTGCTGTTGTGCATCTGAACTGCACTCGCTTCAAGGCAGTACATTTTTAATTTGTGAAATGGTCCTATAAACTCTTGGTAGGACCAGCCCTTTCTGTTTGCATATTGGTTGTTTCCATTTGTTAAGGCTTCAGTTTCCTCATAATTTCCTGGGAACTTTGCACCTGTTTTGAGCAAGTATTGCCAATATTTATCCTAATGAACCGCACAATGTAATAATTACCTCTGCTGTGTGCCCTGACTGTGCATGAGGTGTGAGATCAGGACACGAGATGCACAGCAGCACACAGTTCTCTTAGCTGCTCTGCAGGGCTTTCTAGCTGCTTTGGTTTTTGCCTACAGAGTGTTTCACTCTTCAGCTTCTAGTCACATATAGGGAGGAAATTTGTGAACGTGCTACTTTTAAAATTCAGTTACAGTGATTGAAAATTGGGATAATTATTAACATTTCCTGTTCCTGGCTGGTACCCACTGCATTAAGAGTTTGGGAAATGACTCAAGTAAAAATTCACCCCACGTCGGTCTATTTGGTGTTTAACCTCCACCTTTGTGCATTAAATGCAGGATGAGGGACATAGACAGACAAGGGAGGATTTCAGCTTACATATTTCCAATGGAGTTACGATGAAAACTGCTGGCCTAAGGAGAGTAGACTTGGTATTGAACTGTGCATATTTTCTCTTTTGGATACCTGCTCAGCCTCTGGTATTCTGAAGAGGAAGAACTTGCCTGCAAGACTAGGCTGGCCATAAAAAGTGTTATAGCTACTCCACTACATACCATTGGTCAACTACTGCATAGCTGAGATGGTATCAGAGAGTGAAATTTGGAAGCCTGTGTCATTTCTAACCCCTAGGTTAATCTCTTTTCTCTAGTTTATATAAAGGAATGTCATCCTAATTCTCCAGCTCTTTCCATGCTACAATGCATGTAGCAATTGATTGCATGCCTTATGAATGCTATGTTCAGTTAATGAGGTAGCTACACCTTTACAGAAACAATACTGCATAACTGAAGTTACTCCTGAACCTTTGAGCCAGAGGTGTATTGGCTTCTCTGACACAGGTGAGGCAGCTGTTTCACTGGAAGTTAGCTTTTCTAGTCTGATGACTAGATGAGGTGATCACAGCAGTCATGTCTTGTTTGACAGTCCTGAAAGCAGATCCAAAAGGAAAGATTTAGAGGATGGAGCATGGGGAAGTGCCAGAGGAAAAGGAATAGAGGGTAAGAGAACACCGGCTTTGAAGAGAATGACACTCACTCACTGCTGGAAGGATATGGCCATGCCACAGTTAGTTGCATTTAGTCAAAGCCTGAAGAAGGCTCTGTCCTTGTCTATCAATTACTATTTATTGAGATATAAGCAAGCTAGGGAGCTACAGCATCAGAAGTTCTTTCTTCAGGTGCTCACTTGTGAGTGTATATTCAGGGAAAGAGCTGTGTACACCTGCACACACAAAGGTCATGAGCTCTCTGGTCTGCTGGTGTCAGTTAGGTCTCTCAAATTCTGCCCTTCACTAAGGGATGTGCCTGTTGGGGTCAGTGTGCAATGTTGTGAGATAACTGAAAATGACTTTAGTAGAAACACGGGGATGAAAAGATGTGGTCATCATCCTTCAGGAATAAGGTTTTTGGGAAAAAACAAGATTCATTTTGCAGTTGAGTGGTCTTGAGTGCTGCTTCAGCCATACCTGTTGTTGTCCTACACCAGTAATCCATGGATCCCCTAGCAAAAAGAAGTGGACACTGGACTAAATATTTTGATTCAGATCAGCTGGCCTGGCCAGCTGGAGCCTCTTTCTTGTTGAAGCTGACACGTGTTGCCCTATTAACAATCACAGGAAATAATTGCAAAAATAAAATCATAACGTGACAGTAAGATCATTCCAGCTACACACGGAAAAGGCAGGAAACCAGCCTTTCACCTAGGTTTACTCTAAGTGGGAATGAGCTGAGAAGCAAAGGTACAAAGAAGAAATGTGTGAAAGGATGCACAACAGCTCAGTGGCAGCTTGCACGTCCCTAAGAGCTAATCCCTTGCCGTAGCTACACCATCACTGCCCTGTTTTGCATTGCGTGCAGGTAATTCAGTTCTTTCTCTGCACCAAGGATAATGCCACGTTTGAGAACTTGGTTTGAATGGATAAATCAGTATAAATCAGTAGGTACCTGCTTCTTGATTGAAATGCACGCTATGTCATTTGTTGTCTTGCTGCTTTCACACAAAAGTGAGTATGTCTATTTTAAAGGCATTTAGTAGTTCAAGTCACTAATGGGTGGGATGTCCCCTCCATTTTTAAGATGAAGGAATGTCTTTGTTACATGCAGTTATTAAAAAAGAAAACACACATTTTGAGATGATATGCAATAGTTTTCTTAATTGGTACCATGACATTGTCTCCTTCTCTAATTCAGCCTTTTAGGCTCATCAGAAAATTGGGTCCTCCTGGGATTGTGCCGGTATACAGAAGCATTGAAGAAGACATAATTTCATAAATAATTGCTCAGGTTTTTCTGGAAACAGCTGCTGTTTCTGATTGATGTATATGGATTTAGTTATTCCTTCTGTTTATATTACTTGACTGCTTGATAGAATTCCTGGTTAGCAATTTAATCAGCATTTCTATGCCACTATCCATCATATTTGAGAAGTCGTGGCGGTGCAGTGAAGTTCCCACTGACTGGAAAAGGGGAAACATAACCCCCATTTTTAAAAAGGGAAAAAAAGCAGACCTGGGAAACTACAAGCCAGTCAGTCTCACCTCTGTGAAATTATGCCTGGCAAGATCATGGAGCAGATCCTCCTGGAAACTATGCTAAGGCACATAGGAAATAAGGAGATGATTGGTGACAGCCAACAACAGTGTTGGTTGATAAGGGAAGAGCAACTGACATCATCTACCTGGAACTGTGCAAAGCATTTCATACAACATCCTTGTCTCTAGATTGGAGAGACATGGATTTGATGGATGGACCACTCAGTGGATAAGGAATTGTCTGGATGGTTGCAATCAAAGAACTGCAGTCAATGCTCGATATCCTAGTGGTGACTAGTGACGTGGCATTCCTCAGGGGTTGGTATTGGGACTGACACTGTTTAACATCTCTTTCGGCAACATGGAGAGTGGACTGAGTATACCCTCAGCCAGTTTGCCGATGACACCAAGCTGTGTGGTGCAGTCGACATGGTGGAGGGAAGGGATGCTATCCAGAGGAGCCTGGACAGGCTTCAGAGGTGGGCCTGTGTGAACATTGTGAAGTCCAACAAGGCCAAGTGCAAGGGCCTGCACGTGGCACATGGCAATCCTAAGCACAAATACAGGCTGTGCAGAGAATGGCTGGAGAGCAGCCCTGAGGAGAAGGACTTGGGGGTGTTGGTGGATGAGAAGTTGGACATCAGCCAGCAATGTGCGCTGGCAGCCCAGAAAGCCAACCGCATCCTGGGCTGCATTAAAAAAAAGCATGGCCAGCAGGTCAAGGGAGATAATTCTGCCCCTCTACTCCTCTCTGGTGAGACCCTACCTAGAGTTCTCTGTCCAGCTCTGGAGCCTCCAACATCAGAAGGACACGGACCTGTTGCAGCGAGTCCAGAGGAGGGCCACAAAAATGATCGGGGGCTGGAGCACCTCTGCTGTGAGGACAGGCTAAGAGAATTCGGGTTGTTCAGCCTGGACAAGAGAAGGCTTCAGGGAGACCTTACAGTAGCCTTTCAGTGCTTAAAGAGGGTCTACAGGAAAGATGAGGAGGGACTCTTTGTTAGGGAATGGAGTGATGGGACAAAGAGTAACTGAAAGATGGGAGATTTAGATTAGATATCAGGAAGAAATTCTTTCCTGTGAGGGTGGTGAGGCACTGGAACAAGCTGCCCAGGGAAGTTGTGGATGCCCTTTCCCTGGTGGTGTTAAAGGCCAGATTGGATGGGGCTTTGAGCAGTCTGGTCTAGCGGAAGGTATCCCTGATCATTGCAGAGAGTTTGGAACTAGATGATCGTCAAGGTCCCTTTCAATTCTAACCATTCCATGATTTTTTTCATGAAGAGGAAGTAAACTTGTTAAAGGGTAAAAAAGAAAAATTAATAGAGATAAGGCTATTTTCTTTTTGTTAGATTTCAATACAGTTTCAAGTAAAGGACTGAAAAAGACTGAAAAATTTTTAGGTTTATTATACAGGAAGATAGTTTCTGAAAGTATTTAAAAATAAAGGAAAAATAAAAGCCTTAAATTCAGTTATAGGCACCTACTTCTCTGTGTTGTGAATAAGCTAAGTAACAAGTGCTGCACTTAAGGACATGGATAATGATAATAGGTTTTGAGTTTTAAGTGCCATTGATTTTTTTCTCCCCCCCCCCGCCCTCCTTCCCTGATCAGAGCTTTCTAAGCCAGAGAAATATCTTGACCTTTAGGCCAAATCCTCAGCACTCATAAATCACCACTTCTTATTTGAAATCGGGAGAGCTAGTCCAGTTTACACCATCTGTGTCTCTGGCTTCAAGAAAATAAATGTGTCCTTTGTGACTAGAACAGCTTGTATTCAAAATGATGTAGTCATACAGCAGGATGGTGAATCGAAGAGTTTATTGTCTTTTTATTTCGAACAGGAGCATACAATTTATGACCAATTTATGGGTGCTCAGCAGTAACGGTAAGAAGTGCTTAATCTGGTGATGTTTTCCATAAGCATGTATTATCTTCAATAAAAGTGATAAATACAATTCTTTAAATTTTCTCATTGTGTTTTGTAGGGAATGTAGTTTCAGGGTCCTCCTTTTGTGAAAGAACTAAGGAAAAAACAATCATGGGGAGGATAGGAATTGAACTACTTTGATCTGAGGGAATGGTGCAGTTTTATTTACGTAGCCTCTACTCAGGAGGTTGACACAGCCCCATTGAATGAAGCTGGCCAGCCCGGAGGTGCCAGAGGTTTGAGAGGAGATGCCCAGAGCTCAGAGGACGGCCGCTGTGGCACCCGGGGTGGGTGGCTGTCCCAACCCTGCGCTCTCATTAGTGTCCTCATCCCTGAGGCTTCTGGATTTGATAGGGAGCCATGCTTTATTTCTGTCTGCTAGGAGAATGAATGGTTGTATTGAACATAGACATGTTTAAACTTTGTACCCTACAGAGCTTGTTAGGGGATTGTCTGATTATCTCTAACCTGGTGTCAGTTGGAGGTAATTTATTTGAAAATAATATGGAGCCTCTTGCTGGAGGAAATGTCTGGTGTCAGCTTAGGTTTGTGGGGCTTTTGTAGTGTCTTACTGAAATCCTATCATGAGTTGCAGCAACTGGAGAGTTAGTAGTTTTAAGCGGGGCTGCAGTTCAGAAACCAAAAAGATACCTATGCATGTTTATCTGTACAAAAGGGAGAAAGCAATTTCATGAGAGTGTAGATCAAACCAGTGGCTGGGGACTGTAGTGCATCTTTTGGTGGGTTGGCTTGGTGGGCCGGCTGAAATGATGACTTTCAGGGTGGGACCAGCTGGTGCTCCTGCCTTTGGCAGTACAAGGCTCCTTTTTCAAGGCAGCTGCTATTTTTTTCAGAACTTGTTTTTATAACCAAGCAGTGGACCCTGAATTGCATTTTTTCCAAGTTAAGAATCACGTTTTCTTTGCATTAGGATTCAAGTGCATTTTTGTTTGTTAAATTCTAAAAGTAAAACTAGAGGCCATTAGTAGGAAGGCCTACATTAATTGGATTTGTTTTTGAGCACCATGCTGTTCACAAAGCACTTTTGACCAGATTTGGCATGTTCCACAGGTATATAGAGATAGCACTTAAGTCTGTTTGCTTAAACTAAATCACAGCTAAGAAGATGGCAGGTTTTTTTAGGAATAATAACTAGTCCCTCAGACCACACCACCACCACCAAGCCAAGGACTGTAAGCTTTAGGAAGGTGAAATACCGTGCAAGTTTCAAAGACAGCAGATTGTAGCAGTTTCCCCAAAATTTATCATGAGTGAAAAAATAGTTTTGCAAACAAAAATCTTCTTTTTTCCCAGAAGCTGGAATATCTATATCATAGCCAGAGGAGCTGCTTGGCATCATTATCAAATGAAGGTCTTTTGCATGCCAGCTTATGATCTGAAACCTGATTTCATGATCTCTTGAGCTGCTGTCACTGCATCTTTACAAGAGATGGAGTTTAATTAAATGCCATATCTGTACTTACAGTGGCACAGGTCTAGCTGTAGAAGCTTTGTGATTTTAAGACAAGGTGGTGGGAACTTCGGGAGGAATAAAGGAAAGAACAAGGTTTCCTCTCTCAATTCTAAAGTCTTCCAACACTTCTGACTGTGATTCTTAAAATACCTTTACCTTACTGATCTGTGTAACAAAGACTGAAAGTTTCTTGAGCTAAGAGGTTTATATATCCATTTTTAAAAAACATACTTTTTTTGGCATGTCTGATTTGATTCCTGGCAGAGTGAGCTCAATTCTTAAACCCTGTCATTAAAGGCCCAATCCAGAGGTCCTTGAAGTAAGAGATAAGATATACTTCAGGGGATCCTATTATAAATTATGGCAGGAGGGGTCCTCTCCTTGTCTTAGGCTGCTGTTCCTTGCAAAACCAGTCTGCAAACCAAGGCACTTCGGTATCCAGAATGTAGCAGTGAATAATACAAAGACTTAAAAAAAAATAGCATGTGGTTGCATGATATGCTACTCATTTTTGTTAGTGTATTATATAATCTACATATAATATTCTAGTAAAAAGTTTTAGACTCTCAACTGAGAAAAGGTGGATATGCTTCTCCTTAAGTTTTATCTGGACCTTCCAGGAGTCTATTAGTTACAAGATAAACCAAAGATTTAGAAATAGCTTTATTTGGGTTATATGTGTAACATTGATTCAAATATTGAACCATGAAACTATAGGGGTGTACAAACATGATAGGTATAGATAAGATGAGAAGTACGGGAACTAATTGTGAGGATAATAATGCATATTAAAAAATTAGGTTCATTTATATTCAATTTGATGTGAAGGTTCAGGTTACTTTTACACCTCTGAACAGAATTATCCATCCCTAATAATTATTTTTTTTTGTTAAAACAGTAACATGCAATTAGCACTTTATCTGGCATTTAAGAATGAGTAAGGAGAACTATTGTTCTTGTAACTACTCATCTGAAAAAGAGAAGCTGCATGTTTAATTTTGCTGGAGATGGGAATGACTTTTTTGTGTGTGTGATTTAAATTCATAACTGAAAAAATACCTTCTTCTAGGAAATCTATAGCTATTTTACTGCTCAGGCAATGCTTGCATAATTTATATTTCATTTATCCGCGCTGTATTACATACAGAGACACCTGTCCCAGCCACAGTAGCTGCTCTGCACGCTTTACTATTATTAAAGCAATAATAGTAACGTCTTACAAGCACAGGCATCGGCCAGAGCTGTATAAGGCCATCTGCAATTGTACTTATTTCCTCAGGATCTGGAGTCTGTGCTACCATGCCTTAACAGTTGCTTAGCTAGCAAGGGCAAAACCCATTCACAGAATTAAACCTCTAATTAGAAAGTGGTGAGGGCCTCTAAAATTATTGTCTCTCTTATAAGGCAGAGAGAGACAGAATGACCTATGGGTTTCATTCTGTAATCAGGAGAAACCTTGAGCGTTGACTGCAGAGCAAATAGTGCCTGGAACCCTGACCCAGCTGGGCTTGGCACAGAGGCTGCATAGAAAAGCCCAGACAATTGTGCCCAGATTTGTAAAACTGAGAGCAAAATTCAGGAAGGGCTGATGTTAAAACAATGTCAGGATTCCCTTTTACTGATAACATTCTGTGGTAGAAGGAAAGCTGTACAAATAGGACACTAGTTCTAAAAACAAAAGGCAAATTTTCTCAATCATTATTGGAGTCAATAAAGAGAAAAGCATTGATAATTTTTTTTTTTTCATAAAGGTAGTTAAAATGCAGACAAAATAGCCTGGAAAGAGTTTGGTTTTGCTCCAACTTTCTAATTGATTTTTTTTTGTGGAAAAATATGAGAGTGAGGGTATCTGTCCCCAGTTTTCACAAACGAGTGTCCATTACTATCTCTGCCATTTTTCTGACTAACAGCAGATTCTCATTTTCTACTGAATCTGGATGAAGGCATACACTTTAGAAAAAATGAAAGTGGTCAAACAATGGAAAAACCCTGCATTCAAACTGCTGATATAGTTCAAAGGCTGGTTTTCAGCAGAAAACTTGACCAAAAAAATCTTGACAAGTTTAATATGGTCAGCACTTCTATAAAAGACTGATATTTTTGAAGTGAAGCTTTGAAACTTAAGGTCATGAACTTTCTACAAAAACATTTTTCTTAAAGTGTCTATATTTTAGCTTTTTTGGCTCACCCTTGCCACCAATTCTCTTACCATACTGTGCTAGGACATATGTGCAGTGCCCATCAAGCCATCGTTCCTTCATCCAAATGTGATGCTCTCTAAGCACCCAAATAACAGAATGAGCGTGCAGTGAAATGAACAGGGTTGGGAAAGAAAGCAATTAAATAAGAATAGACACCATCTTCTCTTCAAACTGAATGCTGGTAGCAGCTAGGCAATCTCTTACCATCACAGATTTCCACAGTTTAAATGCATGTTTCATTTAACGGTGTTTTCTTTGATCAGCGTTGAGTTTAAGGTGGGGATGGCAGTATATGCTTTTGTTGTGTATGTGTGTCACTTAAGTCTAGCGTTGGTGATACCAATAGAGGTAAGTGGGGGAGAGAGGAGTTCCACAAGATGGCCACATTCAGACTTTTCACACTAGTCACCTTCCTTCCTCTCCTACTTACATCCTGTTTGCTGCAAACAGACGTAGACCATGTACGTACTCACCTACATGTAAGAAATTTATGTGCACGTGTTTACTTGTTTGACTGAAAGGTCAGCCTACATTATCAGCAGGAGATCTGGGTGCAGAAACTATGTAAGTTTGCAGCTCACCAGTATCAGCTGTGCTATACATTCATATGAGTCAGCATAGCTGGTTAGCCCCGAATGACAACTGCTGGAAGGAAACCCCTTGCTTTGTTCAAGTCAATGGCAGAATTCCCCTTGACTTGCTGTACTTAGGTTTTTGCCCAGGAAGGCACTGGGGAACACAGAGGCTTCTGTTGAGGTTAAGTGCAAGTCACCAATTCCCAACATTGCCAGCTCTGAAAGGAAAATAAAAGAAAAATATGCAGTGAATATTACAGAATAAAGTGTTCTGCCTAATTATATATTTGTGACTGGTCCGAGGTAAATACCAAAGCTATTAATAAAGTAAAAGAAGAACAACCTTTCCAAGAATGCTGTTTGATGTAATGGTGAGAGTGCCAGGACATTGCTTTTGATTTGCTTTGGTAATAGATCTATACAATGTGTCTCTTCCAGGTGTGGCCTTTTCAGTCAAAAGACGGGGCTATGAGGTGATCTGCAGCAGAATAGGCACACTTGAAAGATCAAGCGCAGTATTGGAAGAAATCATTACAAAATAATCATGGCCTTGTTGGAAACAGGATGTATTATGTTGTCAACACTCTATAATATATGCCAAAATATGATCATCTTGGATCAAACAGCTCTCCGTATGTAAGACTAAAACCAGGTTTTCCTGTATTTCAGTTAATCATCAATATATAAGAGGATTTTCCCAGCTACTCTAGGACATCAAACAATGTTAAATGTATGTTTTACCGTGCAGAATTTTTAAAACTTCATCTTTTAAGTGACTGACAATGCCACCTGAAACTTAAAGATTTCTATTCTATTTTTTTGAACCAGATTATTAAATTCATAATTTTCATTAAATATTTTTATTCTAAAGCTTTAGATGATCTTTTGGTGTAAATCTATCCCTTCATTTGTTAGTTTTGAATTAATTGCAATGGGGTGGTTTGTTTTTTTTCTTTTCCTGTCTTGTTTTCCCAGACAGGATTGCCCATGTAGCAGCTTTGGGATAGCCAAAGAAAATCAACTGAAGGCATTTCTTCGGCCTTCTTTCCCCTCCCTTTGCTGTCTGTAGTCGGCAGAGCTGATCTTTGCAATTCTGTAGCAGGCAGATGTGATGACTGGGTTTTATTGTATAAACCAAACCAAACCAAACCCTGTACTGCTCACAGAAACATGCTCCATGAACACTGAGAAGCATTTCAGCCATGTCTCCTTAGATGGTTTGTGAGACTCTTTCAGTCTTTCTATTGATTTTGCATGGAACTAGGTCAGAGCTGCTTTTAATTGAACAAGCTGGCTGCAACTCTCACTTAACTGTAAAAAGGGGTATTAAAAATTGATATGCAAAGCAAACTTCTGCTTAATTAGCAAGCAGATGAAGTCAGAATAGACAAACCACCATAGTTAATAAAGATGAGCAAATGGCTTTCACTGACAGTATAATATGCTCCTATTTTGGGGGAAAAAATGGCTTAAGCACTGAGCATTAGCCGCGTTTCTTGCATGTGGTATTAATAACATGTTAGTTTTCTTTGGGAGAGGTTGGGATAAATTTACAGCTGTGCAGATCAGACAAACCACCACACCTTAAGAAACCATTAAAAGGCAGTTCTAGTTTTTAAATTTGTGATGGAGGTAAATAAAAATCTGGTGTGCAGGAAGAGGAAACTGTGGGATTCCCTCAAGGGCTTAGCATTGCTCTGCACCCAGTGCCCGTGGCAGTGGCCAGCCTGTAGCAGATGGGTGGGTGCTGCTGTCACGCTGGCAGGGTTACATGGGACGCTGGTGGAGCTGGACCTGGCCTGGCCTTGACTGGGACCCTGGGTTAGACAGGGCTCGCTGAGCAGGGCTGCTGCAAGCTCGGTGGCTCTGCCCAGCTGGGAAGGCGGGAGCTGAAGCCTGGGACGTATCTCTGGTAGCTCTCATCAGCGCACACATGTGCTGGCTGCAGTTTCATCCTGCGTCTCCACCACTCCTGATGGCCAGGTGAGCCTTCGGGGATGCTCTGTGCTCCTGCTCCCTCAGCCAGGCCTGTACCCGAGTGACTTACTTTGATTTACACCTATATGCATATCCTGAATTTTATACCCTGTGAGTAGTACCATTTGCTTCGCACAGTATGTGACTTCTGCCTGAAGTCATGTATTATTTATTTAGGTTTATAACAAACACACAGAAAAAAGAGTAAATGAATAATGCATGGATGATTAGCTTATACATTTCAGCTCACAGCTGAGAGATGGCAGAGAGCAAACCTCATTTTAAGTTCCTTAAGACAATTGCTTTTCTTTCTTCCCCCCCAAAACCCCAAACTGTAATAAAGATTCTACTATTTATCACTTAGCATTACTCTAAGATGCCACCAGGACCTGAAATTAATTTGTGCTTAAGAGCAGAGTGGCAGACTGACCACAGAGTGAATATTAATTTGAATGATAGCTTTTCAGGTAAGATGTTTTCTATAGTACTTTTCAGTTTGCTTTCCTCCAAGTTACAGCTGACTCAGTTTGTTTCTCACTTTCTTTAGCATTTATGAGTTTTCCAGTACCACAGCTCTTGTGCCAGCCTTGCCTAGTGTCCAGCTATTAGGAGACCTTTCATAGAGGGGAAATTGTATAGGTCAATTATTTGTAAAATATTTCTTTCTAAGAGATTTTAGCCACCATCATATTCTTGAAATGGAAAAGCCTGAGATTCAGGTGAAATAAATAAGAAAAATGCATATCTTTGAATATTGAAATTCAATGACACCTGGAAGTGCTTGAAACGTTTGAACGCTTTTATGGCAGTTCAGCCAACTGTATCCATAAATATTTAAAGTAGTGAATTATTTCTTGAAATTTACATTTTTATGTACTATTTTGGCTTACGAATTATTGAACAATAAAGATGCTTTCCATAATAATTTCACCTTTCAAAATACAGCACTTGACTGTGGAAAGATTTGCCTGTGGCCATCATATGATTGAGTGAGCTCCCAGCATAACACTGAGCTTCAGTATCTCCTAATTCAAAATTAAGGTTTATAACAGCATGAGGTAACTTAGATCCCATCTGTGTTTCTGCACTTCTAAAATAAAATTTTAAAAAAAAAAATCTGTGCAGCAGCTACTGTTACCTTTCACCAGAATATACATATGACTGGTTAGAGTTCATGTTTTCAGTGTGGGATCAATGTGGGTAAAGTGGCTGTTTAAATCCTGCTGTAGATTTTATAAAGGGCTACCCTGTTTAAAATATACTGGTTTGATTTTCAGTTGATGGTAAGGTCTCCACCCCATAGGTAACCATAGCTGGTAGCTACACGGGTGTTCTGCTTTCTGCCACTGCCTTGTGCCTGACTACAGGAGCGAAAACACAGAGCAATGAACATGCTTTTATGAGACATAATAATTTGTGCCACTGAGCTTGCTCTACAGAGCTGCAGTTGCAGCAGGGAGTAGTTGCCAAAACATCCAAGTGACTGGGAGAGTCAACAAAAGGTCCCAGTAATGCGCTGTGACCTGGGAGGGGAGTGTTCTGCATTTCTGGAGCTGTCACGGGCACATTAGAAGTGAGGTATTCTTTCAGTCGAGCAAGAACTAGCACAGTGATATTTTCTATTGAATTTGAGTATGATTCCCATTGACATTTATTAAGGAAACTGAAATTATTCCAAAATCGTCCCCAGAATATTTGAGCGAAAGCGGGGCATTAATTTTTTTTTCCATTTTTTATGTATTTGCAAGGAAAGTAATATTGCAGTGAGCAGGAAAGTAATATTACAGAAAACTATATAAAACACTGACATGTTGTTTTTCTGACTGTGTATCAATGCTACTGATAGTGATCACCAAATAATAACAATTCAGGCTCTGTGATGGGTTGCATGACATTATAATCTGACTCAATCTGCTTTTCATTTTTAGGATATATTACTTTTCAGATAAACCAAGACTGAAAATCACCAAGAAAGAATAGTGGAATGTAAATTTATGAAGTCTAGACAGCCAGCTGAAAACTGATTTTCTACACCTTATAAAGAAGTAGACTATAAGCCAAATCTTTATTTAGTCTGAATATTTCTGTGGTTTCCAGCTGTTTGCAGAGAACTGCTGTGCTTTGATTCAGCTGATAATAAAACTAAGAATGCACAAATCATTTTTATCAGGCAACAAGTACAAATGTTTCTCTGTTAAGTAAACTGAAGTGGATAAATCTTCAGCTCCACACTCAACCGGAGTATTTCCACTGCCACTAAGGGCTGGCTGTGTGAGCATGTGACATTTCAAGGGGTGGTGTGCAAGTAGTGTCAATGAGGCACACAGAGAGAAGGTTTTCACTAAGGTGATCACAGCAGCAGCTGAATGACATAGTAAATTAAATCTATTGAATGATGCATTAAGTTGGTGGGCCGCTTGCAGGACCAGAATGTGACTCTTTTAAAGCATATTCTGTTCTTTTGGTTTTCTTTTTGTTTCGCTGGAAAGGAAGAACTGCAATCTAGAGAGCATCCTGTGTTGGTGGTGAAAAGGATTGTGTGCATTTCCAAAGAATTTTGAAACTTTGTTCATATCTTTTCTTTTCCCAGATAAGAAGTATTTTAAAGAAGTGAATGTTATTGGTGTAAAGAAAAAAATCAGATATGATTGCATGTATATGTTATGTGAAAAAGCACATCATTATTTTTGATTGATCAATGCTCAGAAAAAATATAAGAGCATTTTTGTTGATAACTGAAACAGTTCAAATCTAGGTATAATTTGGGCTCTACATCTCTTTGCACAGCTCTTTGTTTTAGCAAGTCTCTCTGTGCAGTCACAGGCAGAGCTGTTACAGACATTTCGTAGCAAAGGTCCCTGAAAGGCAGATGTCATGTTATATTGATACAGACTGCTATTCAGCCTTGTACTCTGCTGGGGTTACCAACTACGAAAAACAAACAGTTTGGATTTTCATTAAAGTGTCTTTTTGCATCCACTGAAGTAGGTAAGTGACCTAAAATTTCAAGGAAGACATTTAATTTTTGAAGGTCTTTGTCACATAAAATGTCACTGACTCCTATTTATGAGACTTGCAAAACTGAGGTCGTTTTATCATTATCTCATGGAGTGTTACTACTGTGAATAATAAAAAAAAGATCTTGAAGGTTGGAGTATGATATCCTTAACATTAATTTTTACTATTTACTGATAGTAATTACTGAAATACACTAATTATTATATACTGCACTGCATATGCAGTTAAGTATTTTTACATGTTTCCTATGTGACATTTCATTGAGGAAACTTCAAGCTGACTGTGTTGTTGCTCATCAAGTTTATCTGCAGACTGGAATGTCAAAGAACTCAAAACAATATGAGCTTTTGTAACTGTTGTGCATAGGTGGGGTCTCCACTGTACCATACAGGTATCTAATATCGCATCTTCACTGTTTGCTGTAGCAAGGGTAAACAGTGGGGGGGGTGGGCTGAGCCACAGACAAATTAAAGCAGTTTGACTGTGGTTCTTCTTCTGTGACTCTGTCATTGGAGTGGCAATTCCTGTTGGATAGTCCCAGTTCCTGGCCATGGGGATAACTGGGAGAAGTGGTTGCAGAGACAGATTTTGCCGTGGTATCTCTGGCAGTCCTGCACAGCCAGGCCGCTGCCGTTCCTCCTGGGTCCCCTGGGCAGCTGCTCTCGTCTCCTTCCTGCCAATGGCTCCTGGCCTTTTCCCAGCTCTCCCAAACCTTGTGATGTTCCTTGTAGCCACAAAAAGGTTTTGTGATAGGGCTCAAGGGAAGATTGTCCATCTCTATCAAATGTGAATTCCAAGACTGTAGATATACACAGAAATTAAGGTACATCATGGGTTTGATTTATAAACCTGAATGACTAGAACTGAGAGTATCAGATAAGCATATCTTTGGGCTTAAATTTGAGGTATAAAATTCCAGACTCAGACAGATTTCTTTTTTTCCTTTCCCTTTCCCTTTCTCTTTCCCTTTCCTTTCCAGAGCTTTTATAACTAAAAGCAGTCTAATGTTTCTTCTGTATCTAGTTTTTCATGGAAAAGATCAGGAATGAATTGTTGCTCCACTGTGTTGTTCAACCTGCAAGAAAAGCAATGAGGGTCTCAAGAAAAGAACAGAAAACCACTAGCCATGAAGAAAGCAGATATCACTGCTTCACTTGAAAAATCGTTCAATGGTTTTTTGAATTTCTTCTCCTTATATTGACTCATGGTGTTACTCAGTCAGTAATTTTCTGACTCCAAGGATTTTCCAACCAAGTGAAATTTTATTCCCTAGGTTATTGTGCTGGGCACACCCAAAATATTAACGCTGGACAGTTTAGTAGATTTTGTGCCTTTTATTAGAGCTTATGAGGAGTACAATGTTGCTTGCACGATGTTGCCTTACAAGAGAGCTTCTTTAGAAAGTGCCTGAAGTAGAACTTGTTCCCAATGAAATGACAGCTGAAAAGACTTCAAGCATTTCTGTAAATTGTTAATAAAAGCATAATTTGGTAGGACACCATTTTCAAAAATATTTTCCTGGCATATAGAAGTTGTAACAGAAAAGTTACATTCTATCCATCTGCTGCATTGTGTATGTTTTTAATAATTAAAAAGTGTATAGGTTTCTGCCTAGATAGTAAAATTTTTATATATATTGCCCTTAAAAGATGTATGATTGGTATATATGGAATATTGAGCAAAAGATTGTTATATGATACGCGTAATTAGCAGACACTCTGTAATTAAATGTGCATTTGTATATTTTTTAGAACCACTAGATGAGCTGAAGATCAGAAGTCACAGCACTGAACCACTACCAAAGCTGGAAAACAAAGAGAGGGGAGGCCATCACGGGACAGCTTCCTCCAGGGAGCCAGGGAAAGCTCAGGAATGGGATGGAACGCCAGGTCCACCTGTGGTGTCCAGCAGGCTTGGGAGATCCTCTGTCAGTCCAACCATGTTGGCCGGAAGCAACAGCTCAGGTATGTCAAGTAACAGAACAGGGAAGATCTCATGAATCTCCTTGTAAGCTGAAGGATTTCTAAAGATACGCAGATGTAGGTAAGCATTTGGATTCTTTAGACTTCCAAATATCTTCTAGAACCTGCCCCACCCGTTAGCTGCTGCACTAATAAGCATTGGGCTGTCTGCTTGTGCTCTGTTCTGGAACAGGTTTGGGATGGTGGCAGGTAATATAAGCATGTAAACATGCCATTCATCTATTTTAAAAGAAGGAATTCCACTTGACATTGAAAAGGGACACTGCGGCAAAGACACCCCCAGGATGGCACCTCAGAGAGAAGTTTATAAATTCAGGTATCGTATACAGTAACAAAAACACACTGTGCAGAAACAAGGTGTCTTACTGATATGCGCAGGGAGTGGACACAAGCAGCCTTTGCTTTATACTAGTATGTAAATTTCTAGGGAAGTGACTATGGATTTCAGAAGTCTCAAATTCATACCTATCCATTTTATTCAACAAATTTTATATGTATAAAATAGTGAATTGCCATAAACCATGAAAAATAATGCAACTTTGTTTATTAATTGGCTAAGACAAACAGAACTGATACATGAATGGACATCTATAAACAGATAATATAGCTCTGCTATAAGCGCTGCATTGTTACTTTTTGAGATTTGACAGTTCACTTAAAAGTAAATTCATTGCTTATTGCTTGGCTTGTGAAAAATACCCGCTTCAGAAACAGTTGGCATGTATAGTACTGGAGCCTCACGGTCAGTGTTCAGTCAGCATAGGACCATGAACAAGCTACTCAAACACAAAATTATTCCTGCAGGAGAGATCTGCTGGGCAGTCAGTGGCAGAGACGAGTCTTTACAGTGCCAAGCTAGCAGAGGTGCTCACCTTATGTGATATTTCCCTGCATTGCTGTAAATGACACCTGAAACTCAGTATATAACTTAAATAAGGTTTGGTGATGTGATCTATCATTTGCAGCAATTGTGCAGTCCAGTTTTTCTTGCTACAGGCCCCCCCAAACAGTCCTCTGGGAGCAGCAAAAGTGACTTTTCTGCAAATGTCATGACTCTAGCACAGAGTATTTGGGTGTTACTGCCTTTTGCTTACTTGTCTATGCTCACAAAGCATCCTGTTAGGGAAGAATTTTCCAGATTAGCTCATATCTTTGTTAAAAATTCTGTTCCCACTGTATTAGAGCATCATCTGCACTAGTGCAGGTAAAAGGGTGTGTTTAAAGGTAACACATCAAAGTATCGGGACATCTGATAACTAGGCCAAAGGTATGTACCAACCTTTTCAGTTCTGTGAGATGACAGTACGGAGCAGAATGGAAGAGAAAGGAAAATTAAAAAGTTATTAGTAAAATACAGCTCTTCTGTCCAACTTTCCTGCATAGTTTTATTTTAAAGAGCTGGTTGATCTCCAAAAGCACACAAAACATTTTGGCCTCAATCTTCATTCGGCATCAGCAAGCTGTAATAGTTGTTGAATCATGCCTTGATTTAGTTAAGTGTGACTTTGTCTTTCATAGCTAGGACTGTCAAAGAAAAATTACGGAAATCTTTTATTGGCTGAATTTTGACTCCTTTTATGATTAAAACCTGAGAGCTAATTATGATTTTTCTTTCCCGGCAGTTTTTATGACATTTCATTTGATGAATATTGCCTCTCATCTGCCATGAATATTTTTTCCCCTGTGTCTCTAGCTGTTGCCTCAGAAACATGTTTTACCTTTCACTGGTGGAGCATTGCATTCAGAATGCTGTACACAGTTCTCCTCAATGAACTTGTACATGAACTGTAACAGTTCATTCTTCACAATTAAATTAGAACTGTAATAGAATGCAAGAAGAGAGATTTGATACATCTATATGGAAACAAACGCTTTCTGGAGTCAAGGAGATAGTAATTCTGTGCTAGGAATTTAGACCTTAGATTTACCACAGGACCAAATAAAATCAGGACAGTCCCCAGTTCATTTGTTGTTGTTTTTGCTCTCTTTCCGATATCATAGACAAGGGAAAAAAGACAACCTTTTTTTGTGCAGACATGTCTCTGAAACACCACAGTTTGCTACCTGCCTCCTAGTTCACACTGGTACAGGCATTTATTAGGGCAGTGTTGGAATAATTTAAAGAAAATGGGGTGAATTGCTCTGCTTTAAAAACGAAAGGATGAGGAAGGACTTCTCATGTGCTCAACGGGCAGCTCTGTTATGGGACAGGTTAACTAGGAACCAGGGTGGTCTGAGTGAATACCTGAATGGGACAACTGATTTTTTGTGGGTTCTCCCTATCTCTGCACCTGCTGGTAAGATCAGAGGGGGAACGAGCCATCTGCAAACAGAGTCCTGAGCTTTCTGGTGATTTTTTTCAAATGAGCCTGGTCTGTCAGGTGCACATTGGTAGCACTGTCTGTAACACCTGATTGTTTTCTCATCTGTCATATAATTTGTCAAAGCCACTTTCTGTTTCTTGACATCCTGTTGTTTCTTATGGAAAGCAGTGTAAGTGGTTTGGGGGCATGCTGGCATTTATGAAAGTCAGTGTGATTGTAGTGAACAGCCAAATGAGATCTGTGAAACAGAAGGCTGTGTTAACTTCACTCCAGGAGCTATGCAGAGTATTTTCTGGAATGTTGCTGCTTTTTTCCTAACTGCAGCCATGAAGCATTTTGCATTGCCACCTGCTGCTAGAGACAGGCACTGCGCTGCATTTTAAATCTCAGATACTCCACTCTGTTTTTGAATCACCATCAGCTTGTCACTCAGCCAGCCCATTAGTATTCTAGCTGAAAACATTGTAGATAATCAGGAAGGGAGTAAATGCCCACCCTTCACTGGAATTACTGGCTAGCATTGTGGAATTGCAAAAGTAATGAATAGTTAATTTCAAGCTCTTTGGGAATAGAGCAATGCCTGCAGAGCCCAAGGTGCAAGATGCATTCACTGGTACAGGAGAATAACAGCAAAGTACCAGTTCACGCTGGCTAGGGCTGCTTCACTCAAAGAGGACTGACTACCCCCACCAACCCCTAAATTTTCTCCTCACAGGCAATGTCAGAGTATCACTGTGCTACTAAGTCCTCAAGGATTCTCCAAGTGAAGGCAAATTAATGCTGGAGGTATATGTTACTGG
>JAOXJM010000052.1:19094690-19106307 GCA_026413425.1 Tringa solitaria | reverse complement strand
CTGGACACTAAGGCCATCGAGCCAGAGCACAATGACCCAGGCTGTAGGATCACAGAGTCACAGAGCCTGACTGCAGAAGCACACGCTGCCCTCTGCAGCAGTGGTGTTACAGCTGTGTGGAACAATGCACAATTTTCCTTTTGATCCAGAGCCTCAAGATTGACAGTAGCCCATGCCAGAAACTTCAGAGAAAAATAGCAAGAAATTTTAAGGAAAAAGCACTGCCAGTAGGATATGATTATTCCTTACCTTATTGCCTCAGTCATTGACATAGACCTGAGACATGACAGGTCAGAACAAATCTTAATTTAAAACACATCCTGTCTAATGCAGACATGGTTTTTCTCATTACCTGACTTGGTTTTGAGACTGCTAAGCCTTTGACCTATGGACATGTAGTAACACTGATTTCCAGGGGTTCAGTGCTCCCTTTGTGAAATCAGTTTGGTTTGACATGCTGCTGTTCTGTTTCAGCACTAAGTAGCTTCTGCAGGTGAAGTCCTAAATACTTTTAAGTGACAAAATACTAGATAGTTTATTCCACCTTAAGGTTTTGTAATTTCAAGTTATGTTTCAGCTTACTCATCTCTTTTTAGGAGACCAACATGGCCAGGCCAGTATGATGATAATAGGTGTGATTCATTTTTCCAGTATGCATGTTTTCTTTTTCTTCGTTTTTGCATGTGATTACTTTCAGCCTGTCACATCGCCTTGTTTAATTCAAAACGTGCTTCTTGGCAGCTGTAGCAAATAAGCAATATTTCTCTTTTCATGTGCAAAGAAGAGACTGTGACAGGATAAGAAGCTTCTCCAATGTAAGTGACAGCCAGAGTATTTTTTTGAATTAAGATTAGGATAGGCAGAATGAAGGCTTCCTTGGATGAATAAAAGAACTCTTCCCGTTAAGATCCAAAAATAAAAATCATGCAGGCTGTTGTATTTGTGGAGAATATAGAAAACCATAGCGCATTGCTATAAAACTGATCTAAAATATTTCCATAAAATCTTGTCGCGTTTCAGCACTCTGCTTTATTGAGGAAAATCCAACACCACCCCCTGCCCCAAATACAACCAGCCAAGCCTCTACCTCTTTAGTTATGATGACAGCACTTGAGCTTTTGGAAAAAGGTCATTTATGTGAGTGCTTAAATACATAATTAAGTACATAATTTCAAGGCAATCCTATTTGTAATTGGAAAGCCTGTATTTCTGTGCTGGAGAGTCTCTCCTAAAATTCTCATCCTTGATGTTGTCCTCTGGGGCTGTCCACTGGCTTATGTCCATGTGTACTGGCACTGTCAGGACTCAGCTTAAACCTGAGACGCCAGTAATGGTGGTCCCATTGCAGCTGACCACATCTGTGGCTTTGCTTCACGCTGAGGTGGCTGTGGCTCCAGCTACCAGCATTATTGGGAGTGTTGTGGCTGCTGTGGGTGACATAGCAGGGGACTGAGACACAGCTGACCTGCCATCCCCTACCAGCATGACTTCATCTGCACCTGGCTCCTGGGGGTGGTTCAGGCACCCAGTGAGCATTGCTTTTTTCATAATATGGCACAGTGTGAGGAATGTGTCATTTGAAGCTGTGCAAAATAATACCACCAAAGTTTCAACAGTTAAATATAGCAACTGAATCTTATGAACATTTTTGCACATAACAGAACTAAATATGTTATGCAGCTCTCTAGCTACACTGAACAATCTGCTGAATTCAAACCTCGTGCTGCCCATTGATTGCAACGGGCATCTCTAATGGCTACTCAAGTGCACTGCATCCCCTGGCCCCGGTCCAGTAAAGCACTTAGACATACACCTGTGAGTTCCCTAGCTTGGCAGCATTTGAGTGGTGTACAGCGGTGTCAAAAGGCCCCTGGCTGTGGGTGCAGACAGGGTCCTGTGTTTGGAGTGGAGCCTCTGGAACTCTCTTTCAGGCAAGTTTGATTTAGAACCAGAGGATCCACTCGCACAGTGGAGTGAAGCGCAGCACAGAGATGAGGTGCTGTGCTAACTTTATCAGTATGGAGCTAGATGGTTTTTCGCTTGCATTATCATGGACCCTGAGCAAATGGGTCCTCCTCAGAGGATGGGTATCTACAGAGCCTTCTCTTTGTTCTTATCGGTGATAAAACTCTGGCATTACTGTTGCAAAGGGGACTTCTCAAGAAGTCTCAAGACTACTAGTTTCAGATGTTAATACTGAACTATCTCAATATTGTCCACATCAGATAAACATGAATTTAACACTAGAAAGTATCCCTGAGATTTGCTGGCAGAAGTTGTTCTTCCTTCAAGATTCTCAGCAGTAAAGAAGAAAACTCATTTTCACTCCAGAACCAGAATCAGTGTCAATATGCAGGCCTTGCAGGCAAGCTGAAATGATCATTTCAAACATGAAAACCGAGAAGTAAAGATACTGAAAGTGGCTGGACAGTGGACACTATTATGTAAGAAGACCTCTTACTACTTTTTAGATAGCCCAAAGCAGAAGTTACTATTTGAAGTGATCATTATTATTTTGAAGTGGTCAAAATCCAGTTAGCCTCAGTGCAGAGAATAAACTGTCCACAGCTGAAAAATAACACGCTGCAAAATACAGAACAGTGAGTTAGGCAACACATCATTTATGGACACTTTTTTCCCCACAGCAATGTGCAGTGTGAAGATGTTACTCAAAGCACTAATTACAGTAGAATAGAATATTTATTTCATCTAAAAATATTCCCACTGAGACCAATGGAATGGCTATTTTAAAACCCCTACACTTCCCTTTCACTGCATAACCCAACTTCTGAACTTAAAAAAAAAAAAAGCTAGATGGAGCCATCTCTGAAACCTCTGGGTGAGGGTCACCATGGAAATTGCAATAGTTTCTTTAATACTGTAACATATATTACAGGGAGATAAAGGAACTAAAACTTCATCTGTGTATGATAGGTTTTATTTCTTTGATGCCAGATGAAAGGAGTCTCTTTGGCAAGGAAATGGTAATCTCTTGTTGTTGCACATATATCCAAATTGGAAATTGTGACACTTCTCTCTGCTTTCCCAAAGCAAAAAAAACCTCAATTCAGAAGCAATGGCAGACAGTGCCTTGGACTTTTTTACATGCTGGGTGTCTGATTCTGCTTGTCACAGCAAAAACGGAGTCTCTATTTCACAGTAGGGAAAAACAACCACAAAACCCCCAATTCTTGTCCTCTCTGAAACCCCAGCAAAATTCCAGGAGGGAAGAGACATGAGATCCATTATCTGTATTACTGAAAGAAGCAGTCAGAAGTCTGGCACAGAGACAATGTGAAATCAGAACAAAAACAAATCTAATCAAACCTTCAGAATAACTGCCCAAGTCCAAAAAAAGCAAACCAACTGATTATGTACAAAATGCAAGGTTATGGGGAAGATCAGTCTGCTCCCTTCTGCATGCTTATTGCCGTGTTGACTCGTGGTATGTTTACAGACTGGCTAGGAATGAGTGAATTGAAAAATGCATTTGTTGAACAGCATAAATATTTTTGCTGCTCAGCCAGCTGGATGTTAACCAACCTATTAATAATTAGTTGATGAATATTCAGCTATACAGATGCTTTCACTGGTCTAAGTGCTCCAGCTTAAGTGGATAGCTCTTCTCCATACCCTATTGAATTTGGAAACATCCGAGGAAAATAACATTTAAGGTGACAATGAAAAAGCATCAGTGAGACTGGAAGAATGCATTTCAGCGTGTTGCTGGTAGGTGTGTGTAGGTGGTGTAATGTGCCTGCTGTCCTCAAATTTCCAAGATGTTCCAAGTGACCTTAAGGTCAGTTATGGACATAATTCCTTTCCAACAACGGCCCAACCAGTGGCTAGTGATGATAATAGAGATTTTTGTAGGAAATAGAGATATTAGTATAAAACAAACACAGAGAAAGCAGCAGCATAAATGAGGTATGAGAAAATGCATTTCAGACAGAAGCAAAAGATACGTGATAAAACACGTACTTCAAAGGCAAACTTGTTACACCAGGATTGCATGAGGCATAGGTCCTTCCTCTCTTCTTGAGAACATGAGATTGAATTGAGGATTTCTTTAAACCCATTGTAAGGGGGCATGGTATTATTATAATTGCTTATTATCATGGTAAAGGAGTACTATCAATGCTAAATTTGAGAGTCTCTTACTGTACAAAGTATGTCTGTTGAGTGCAAATTTCCTTGGTCTCAGTGTTTGCCCACTAAATAGGAAAGACAAGTGCAGGCTTAGGAGGAAGGCTTATAAAACATGAGGTGAATGAACACATTAATCTGAGGCCGAAGTCATGGGTTGAGAGGAGATGTTTCCTTGGCCATAAACAGGAAATGAAGGGACAAATATTTTTCTTGGGCAGAAACAGGCAGACCTCAGGAAAAGATAATTTCTTCTAGACCAGATGTGGGGTGTTGAACACTGGGGTAGCACACCAGTGTCAGCAAGGCTCAGACATAAAAACCTTCATTAAGGACTCCTGAGCTGCATGGTCACCGTCGTGTCAGCATGTTAACAGTAGTAACCTGCGCCGGAAATCAAGGGGGAGCCTTCTGAGAAATGCCTCCGTGTACAACAGCAGAAAGAAAATTAAATAACCGTCTAATTTCTGTATAGTTCTTCACTGGAGTAGAGCCTTCTCTCATGGCAACCTCTGCTTCTGTAACGGCCTTGATTCTAGGGAACTGACTTCAGAATCTGCCACTGTTAATGTTCTGATTTCTCTCCTTTATTCCTACTTTCTGTCTCTCAATTCCGTGCCATTAACATCAGATTTCCAATTATTTTTGATGTCATTCTAAATCCACAAATGACAGTATCCTCACCACTTTCATACACTCCCTCCTTCATTTTCTGGCAATTCATGCTTTCCCTCAGCACAGTCCATCTTTTGGGCTACCATCTCACTTAGCTCTGGGATGGACAGATAAAACAGGAGCTGCTGTAACTCCTTTAATCACTGCTGTGTTTTATGAGGAGTAGAAAAAGGTGCTGGGTGGGCAACAAAAAGGCTTTCTTTATATGCTTCCTGTCTGTCTTCTCTTTGATGCTCTATACTTCAGCTTCAGAGATGCTAGAGGAGAGGAAAGAGGCCAGGACATGGAATGGGTTCTGTCTTAATCCCCCTTCTTCTGATCTCAACTTCTGTTCATGCTTTAGCTGAATGCCCAAGGAAACATCCAAGCCTGGAGTCTCTGTTTCAAGGGAATCCTGGGTCCACTGCATTTCAGTTTACTGCAGCAGTAACCTGCCTCCTGTTCACTGCTGTGTTTTCTTCTCTCTTCCTTTGCAGAGCCTAAATCAAGTTGCAGATTAGGTCGGTCTGCATCCACATCAGGTGTGCCTCCTCCATCCGTTACTCCGCTCAGGCAAGCCAGTGATCTTCAGCCGAGCCAGGTACCATCGTTAGCCAATCGTGAATGACTTCATGTGCTCCAACATGCCAAATGTTTCTCACCTCTGTGTCTGTCATTTGTAACAGTAAATGACTTTTTGGTTTTCGTCTTTATTTTCTGTGCGTGTGCGTGCATCTGTGTGTGCGCATCTCTCATCGGCAATGAAATTCCACTGGCCACAACCAGTGGAATTTTCTTTCCTCTTAATTCCTTGTATCCTTTTCTGTCTTCATTCTGTAATATAAATGTAGTAAAACTGTACTGTATGAATTGGCTGGATTTTTTATTTTTTCATGTTTTCTGTACTTTTTTACTGTCTTTAAAATTTATCAAACTTTGATAAATTTAATCTATGTTTTTATGTAAATTTCTTTTAAATGTCTTGTCTAAAGCACTTGCACCAATGTTTGTCAATGACTTGTACATACCTGACTTCTGCCCAGATGTACTTTAATATTTGTGCCAGTCTCACGTTTGTTTTGAGCTTAATGCATGATTGTATTACACTATGATTTAGCACTGTCCTGGAAACTGCTCTTACAGCAAGTTATTTTGTTTAGTTAAGGCAGCTAGACTCTCTTCAGCTATGGGCCATGTAGTGCTTACAGGACTATTAAATAGTCCACTGTAGTTATATTTTATTGTATATTGATGGGAATCAAAAGCCAAATCAAAAGGGTAACATCTCCTTGAATCTTTAACAGAGATACTTTTTTTTCTCCTCATCAAAACCAAAAATGCCATATAGACCCTTGAGAAAGAAATGAAGGTGTTTGGGTTTGGCAAATTTTTCTAATAGCGCAAAAATGGAAAAGAAATAAAGACATGGGAAACCTATACTTACCTTTATTTTATATGCTAATACTGATATTGTGTCATTTTGCTGTGCAGACCTGTATTATTAGTTTGACAGAACTAACTGCTGAGAGTAGCAATTGAGAGAAGAGGTTTCACTTAAACATAATGTGAATGCCTTCTGTCAAGCTCAAAGCACTCCGGTATTGCATCACTCGTGTGTACATGTACAGGCCTACACAACACTCCGTGTGTGGGGGGGGGTATACATACACACAAAGAGACATAAACATATATGTATATATGTGCACATACATATATGTATGTACACACACAAATGCCCTTATTTAGATGGTAAATTTTCGATTGACTTTCAGGGAATTAGTCCCCATAATCGTATTGAATTTCAATAAGATTTGAGTGGAAAACTCCCTGAGGATTGCTTTGCAATAATCACGTTTAATTTGTTTGTAGCTTGGTGAGTTGTTCCTAGAAGGTCTTGACCAAAGTAGAGACCAGAAGAGTATGACTGATTTATTCAAAGCAGACAGCCAACTACTTGTTAGGAAGGTTATATTTGGGTAGCCTAGTCCATACAGGTTAAAATTCTTTAACGTGCAAAACCGATGCTATTCTATTACTTCTGAGCCTGGCTGGACATAATACCTATCAGAACCTTGCACATTTCTAAAGCATATTTTACATAAGAAAATAAAATTCATAATGGAGATTCAAAATGACAGCCCAGTTAAATACCACGTCAAGTGTTCTAAGGAAGAAATTAGGTAATTTTACTTCCAAAGGTTTTGAATGTCCCAGTGTTCATGTAGTATATGATTTTTGATTAGATGGGTCTTACAGCAGACATGATGCTTTGCTGGTTACTCAGTGGCAAAGGCACCTTGGGTGTTTTGAAGGGATTTTAGTCTCTCAGTTTATATTAAGGACTAAACAATAAGCCTTGAAAGCAGAAGCTGATGTGATAAAAGAGATAATGAGCCTCTTAGAAGCTGCAGCCAGGGTTCACTGAAACTGTGGAGGAAAAATCCACCTCACTTCATACAGAAGAAAGGAACAAAGATGATAAGAGGACTTGTCAAATGACTGTAGAGAGTGATCTTGTTAATTGAATAATGTATGGTATGGACATGGCTTCATGAAAAACAAGAAAAACTAGTAAAAGATTTTTCTTCCCATAAGTCCTTCCTTCAAGCTCTCACTCTCTTATTGTCCATCTATTACGTTGTCATTTATTGCGATGACATAATTTTTTAAAGGTGTGGATTTAACCCTGATTCCAGTGGAATGACAAAAGTCTCATTATCTCCATGGTAGATACAAACATTACTTTGATTGTGTTCTTTATACACCTCTTCTATCTTAACGTGCAAATAATCTATGACAGGTGAAATGTGTTTGGAAATGGCTGGGTTGTTAGCCCGTTCTGAATGTGACATACATTCAGATGTGACAGGTTGTGGCATACAGGGTATTTCTTTTCATGTGCTGTGGCTATTGATTGTATTGATACTGGTTTCCTTAACCACATCATAATCAGCAGTTAGATTTCCCTTTGTTTATGAGATGGGCACAGCTAACATTCATACAGAGATACAAGAACCGAGAAAGGGCAGATTACTCTTAATCAGTTTTCTCAAATCTTCATTAATCCCAAACTGATGATTTTCAAAATATTTAACTTGGGAAAAAAACAGATTTTCAACCGAGCTCTCAAGGATACAGAATCATTCAAGGAAGTGGTGAGGATGCTTAGTGGTTAAAAATAGATCTGATCTAAGGAAACCTAAATTATAATTCCAAAGAAATATCGACTAATTATGTAACTATTGACATTTAACTCCCCTATGCCTTATTTTCTTGTTTGTTTATTGGTGTAGGAATTGTGAGGATTAACCAGTTAATATTCACATAAAGTATTTATGGTATATTGATGGTAAGCATTATACTGATCACTTATAAATAAAAATAAGGAATTTATAAACAGAGATTAATCATGTGGCTGGTCTCTGATGGAAAACACCTTAAAATTCTGCGGTGTACTGGCAGCCAGCAGTTACCAGCACACTGAGCCACATCTAGAGCATGTCGTTCTGTACTTAGTTCTGGTAAATGGAGAGGCATTTTGAGAAAGCTGGTTGCAAGAAGTAACCTTGGCTGAAGTCGTGAATTGACTCAGTGTAAACTGAAAGATAAATATAAGTTTATGGAAGTTATTGACTGTGTAAGGACAAAGTTTAAGAAATTAAGGATGTAGCAGAGAAAGTCAAGTGGAGAGCTTGGAACTGTAATCTGGCTGAAGCATGGAATACATTTGAGCTACAGCACATAGCTATATCTCCTAGATCCATATCTTAATACAAGTATCTTAAAGAGAGGAGTGTAAGTAGCAGAGAATGTTCTACATATCACAAAATGTGATGCCTTGTAGAGGTTCTCTGATATTAGCAGAGAGCTTACAGGGAATGGAAAAATGTTCTAGAAAGTACAGTAAGTTATATCTTGGAGATAAGAAATGTCTGAAGAAAATTAGAAATAGTGAAAGTTCATCTGATTTCAGCCTCTATATGGAAATGAAAACAAGTACCAGTCATTTGTAGCCATCCAAGTGGACAGAGAACAGTAGAATTTAACCAATTTGTGACGTTTATAAAGTAGCATAAACATGGTCCTAAGATGCCTCAATAAATCACCTGTGTTGCTGGAGCCTCTGTGCCAGTACCTGAGACTTCTGTAGGTGGTGTTTCACCCTGCAGTGGTTAAATGCTCGGTCATGGTTTAGATTGGATATTAGGAAAAATTTCTTCACCGAAAGAGTTATCAAACATTGGAACAGACTGCCCAGGGAAGTGGTGGAATTGTCATCCCTGGAGGTATTTAAAAGATGGGTATACGTGATGCTGAGCGACATGGTTTAGTGATGGACTTGGCAGTGTTAGGTTGATGGTTGGACTTGATGATCTTAAAGATCCCTTCCAACCTAGATGACTCTATGATTCTATTCTATGTCAGGACACCCCCGTAGTTAACAAAAATCGTTCACTTGTGTAAAGTAAGCAGGATTTGGAGTCACAGGTATCACTGTGAAACAGTGATGTTTCTCTGCATCCTATCATTCTGCACGTCTTCATCTCAGGGTAACAAAGGATTACACTCCATTGACGTACTCAAAAATCCCTGTCGCGCGCAGGATACGCGTGCACTGAGCATGTCTGTCACAAAAGAAGAAAACGTTTCAAGCAACCTGAAATGTGGAAGTCCCTCTGCTGGAGAGCAGAGTGTCTTGCATGCGTATTTTTTATGTACATAAAATCCTCTCTAGGTCACTGCCAGGCTTCTCCCAAACAGCCTTCAGCACACCAAAAAACCACTGGTTTCCATTTTAAGAAAAAGGAGCCAGTGTAACTATTGCTAGATATTTTGCTGCAAAGGAATTTTGCAAAGTGAGGTTTGTTTTCATTAAGATGTAGACAGCTATTGGAAAATCACATCCATCAAGCTGCACAGCAGCACAACAGTGCACGTTTATAACGAAGATCCACAATCTGAAGGAAAATACACCCCCTGAAAACAAAATGCCTGATAGTTACAATACAGTATTTAAGCTTTTCTGCAAAGCAGAGCCTATTTTCAGACAGATTTCCACAAAACTGTGTACCTTATCTGCAAACGCGCAGCCTCGCTTCACGCTGCCCGTTAGTAACTTGCTTTTCAGCAGGAAGACAGCACTGTCCTTTACTGTTGTCTCCTTGAGGTGTGCTATCTTATTTCTGAGGCTTTGCATGCCTCTTAAGGTCTGGTGTCTTCTTGCGGGGAGGACTGGGCAGCGATATCTAGCTCCAATTTAAGCACGGAAAGAAGATTTAAACTCTGTACAGTGATGATCAAAGTAAAATCCGGAAGCCATGCAGAGATTAGAAGGAATGACTCAGGGCGGAGGGAATGAAGATACATGGACAGCTATGAATTAGGGAGTTTCAACTGGCATTGAAGGAATGAAGAAAAAGCTAGAAAATATATCAGAATCAACATTTAAATTTTCTGTGTCTTATTTAAAAAAAAATAAAAATGCAGCTCAGTTCACTACTAGCCTGGTATTTTCCTGAGCCCCCAGCAAGTTGAGATGGCATTTTCCTTCCCCTGTTGGACCCCATCAGTGAACGGGACAATGTGAAGGACAAACTAACCATTACCTTCCAAAACTGAGAAGAGCTTTCACTTATTTTATGATTTATCTGAATATAATATAGCAAAGGGGAAAGGCCTCCCATTCACAGAATGGACTCGACTGTGTAATTATTGTCTTGTACCAAATGAATCCATCAATAGTTTGAGTATGTGTCTTTGATAGGCAAGAACTTCAGATACAAGTTCGCTCCTTAAATTTGTTATTTACGTAGCTAAATAGTAAAATAGACTTGCATACAGGACCAAATGTACTCTTTAGCTGAGATCTATCCTACCTACCTCCATGATGTCTAAATCTGGGGTATAATACAGGTTTCCCACATAAAGAGAGGCAGCCACAGAGGGTATTCACCTATGTAAACCCTCAGTGACCATGAGAGCTGCATGTCTGTTACCCTGGATAACCTGGTAATTTATCCTAATTTAACTACCCCTTGTCAGTTATGGAAAGCTGGCTGGGATCATTGCTGGTGCATGTTAGAAGCTCCTGGACATTTACCACTGAAGAGATAACAGTTGTTAAAATTTCTAGTGCCAGGTAATAGAAATTTATACCTTTTTAGATTTGATCCACAGGTGCTGAGTGTTAGAGAGAAGCTATGTGGGTGATACAGCTGAGTCCTACCTACGGTTAATCTTTGAAATGACATGCTTTTGGCATCTTCCCTCCTGCCAAACTTGGTAGTCAGACTGGCTAGCAGTGCCCAGGGGAGAGCAGGAACCTGAAGTGGTGTCGGGGTGGGTGGGGTGGCTCTTGGTTTAGTGTCTGACCCCCCACCAAGGGAGCTGTTCCAAGGAAATGGAAATACGAGCTCTGTGGAGTCCTGAAAGCAACAGACCAGGATTTTTCCACCATTCTATAATGTATTCATGTAGGTAGAGAAGTAGAAAGCAGAATTTCTGCTTTAAATATGCAACTGGAAGGGGTTTTGTTGTCGTATTTATTTCCAGTTGGCGTGAGACAGGTATAATTCACGCTGCTTTATGTTCAGCAAGAACATAAGAAAATACCCTCTTTATTGTTTGGGTCTGTGCCGGAGCAGTCCTGAGCAACAATGCACTTTAACAACTGTTCAGAATGAACGGTTTGGAATCATCCGAAAGGATTAGGAAAAAAACCAGTACCTTTCCCAGAGCCGAGAACGGGGAGCAGGATGCCCGCCGGGGGCAGCGCTGGGGCGGGGATGCGGGCGGGACACCCCGGGAGCTTGGTTCT
>JAOXJM010000052.1:19062363-19094671 GCA_026413425.1 Tringa solitaria | reverse complement strand
GGAGCTGGGTTCTGCGTGGAAAAGCGGGTCTGTCCGCGGCTCGTATCCCTGCGTTGTTGGAGGGAGGGAGGGCGGGAGGAGCCCCGCACCGCCGCGCTCCGCACCGCACCGCACCGCCGCGCCCCGCTCGGCGAGCACTTGGCGCCGCCTGGCGGCCGCACGCCGCACCGCGCCCGGCGGAGGGAGGGGTCCGCCGTGCCGTCCCCGGGGCCTCTCCGGTCCCGCTGGGCTCTCGGGTCCCCGGGAACCGCGGAGGGGGCTGCGGCGCTGCTGCGGGAGCCGTGCCCGCTGAGCCGGACGGAACGGCCGCTTCTGCCCGGCTTGTGGGGCTCCTGCTTGACGCTGCTGGTGACAAAGCCCCGCACGGCTTCGGGGAAGGTAAAGCCTGTTCAGATCCTGTAGGAACTTCGCCTGACTTTTCTGGGAGATAAAGTATGTCTTTTAGGAAGAGTGGTTTTGATGTGTTCGGTTGTGTTTTATTTTTTCTTTCCCAGCTGGCTGGAATCAGAAGTGTCGCGTCAAATAATTGCAAGAACCTTGTGCAAAAGTCGTCATGAGTCGTGTTTGTGGCCTGTACTTGCGTCCCCGCGGAGGGGTGGCTGCACTCTCACCGGCACCCACGGGTGCCAGCACCACGCACAGCCCTGCGCCACATCAGCTGGCATTAGGGAGGGAGGGAGGGAGGGAGGGAGGAGGCTTGCAACCAGCCTCACCTGTTCAATCCTAAATTTTTCCACACAACAGCTTAGGTAACGTTTCGTTTAAGACTCAATGTTGAGGTGCTAACCGAAATGCAGTTAAAAAACACACGCTTTATCGTGAAAAATTTTTTAGCATTAAAACTGATGAAAGTCCTTTCCACGTGCATTCTTATCAAGTGCAGTATAAGCTCATTGTAAGACATTTACGAAACTTAAGAGAAGTACTTTAGAGTTAAATTTTGACAGGTACTGAGTTCTCTGCAGCAAAGCTGCTCACTATTCGTCTCATGCCTGAGTGTGTGAGCAACTCTGTACTGGGTCAGCTACCTATCACAAGCCCAACTCTTAATGGCTCTAGCCTTAGTTGTATATACAAAGCATATTAGAGTTCTTGTATGCCTTGTAAGCATTGTGGTTACCCTGTAATTAATAAATGCAAGAAGGGTAAATTGTTATTATTATGGCTATAATTATTTTTGAAGGCGCCTAGACAAAATATTTCCCCAATGAATTGACATTATCATGCTTTAGTTGGCAAACGTGCATCTGAAAGTGTGTGGGCTCTATGTTACTCTGTGAGTGTAAACAGAGCATCTGTGCTCTTCTATTGTTCTAAAGTTGCCATTTTCCCCAGGAACAGTGTACAAGAGTGCAAAGCAGTCAGTACACACACTGCGGTTGTAGGGCATCCACCAGGGCTGGGTTCCTGACCGCTGCTGCATTTAATGAATTCTGCTGCTGAAAAACGAGCACCTATAAATCAAGCTCCGCTGTTCCATATCTGATCACAGCAGTCTTTTTTTAACTTCCGTTATAGGGAAGAAATATAGTCGTTGCAGGTAGAAGGAAAACTCTGTAGACTGAAGTACTCTTTCATCCCATTTTAATACTAGGGAAATGGTAACAAACCAAAAAAAAGCATGCTAATCAGAGAATTTTTGTCTGCTATATAACATAAACCTGTGTTATCGCTCAGCACTTCAGATATTTCCTAGATGCACTCATTAAAGAGTCATGATCTGAAGCTAGATCAAACTCTTGTGATTCCGTGGTTCTAGTAATGCAGAACGATTTGCAATGAAAGATCCAACTTCAGTCATACTTTTGGGCCAAAGGGCAAAAAGATCCCCCTGGGCTGCTGGTTAAAGATCTCAGGGGAGATAAGAGTCCCAAATTCCTATCTAACTAACAAGTATCTAACTACTGGACTAATAGCTACTCTGGTATGACTCTATCCCTCTTTTTTTCTCTAATTTTCAAAAGTTTTGAAAGTCTGTTGTGTATTTTGGATGTAGAATAGCAAAACATATGAAACAATTCATGGGGTGGCGGCAATCGATTTCTTATTCTCCCTGTGTGTAAATGCCAAGTGTTCCACTTCAGCCAGTGCAATGCCTCTGAGATCTGACTCTGTGCTCCTGCAGCCAAGATTATAGTTGTTCCTTTTTGATACTTGATCTTCTTCTTCATTCAAAATGTATGTCCACAGTGTGGGAACCGTCCCATGCCTCTTCCTCTGTAATCAGAGTCCCATGGGATTTTGGTCTGGACTTTCTATACACTATTTATTGCTTTGGATGGTAGCTTCTATTTTTGCCTGTGAAGCTGTTCCCTTAAAGGGACTAAATTACTCCTTATGTTTAACCATCACCTTTAATAAGGCTTGGGATAGTCACTGCATCCAAAACCTGCTTAATGTTGGCCACTAGGATCTACCACAATGACATTTGTGGTGGTGTCTAGGAGTCAGAGGCATAAATAAGGTCCCTGTGTTGGTAGACAATGTGTGTAGAACAAAGACTGTCTTTACCCCAAGGATTTGTAATCTCAGTGTAAGAGATGAGAAAGTAAGCAGTTGCAGATGGGAGCAGATTGGTAAGTATGTGACTGTCAGGAATTGCTTGAACTTTGGTTTATGTGAAATCAGAAAGTGCAAAAACTATCTGGAGTTCAATCTACTGTATTTTTGACTGATTTTAATTAGTTTCATGTGCCGCTAATACAACAAAATGCATTTGAATATCTACACCCAGGTAAATTTTACTAGGAACATTTTACAAATGATGTCTCTCTCAAGTGGCCCTCTCATGGAGAAGTCCCACTCCTCCAGGGGAGAAGTCTTTGGTGTCTGTGTAGGTGAAAACAAAAGAATGTAGACATAGACTGAATCTTGTGGATGCTGTTTTTGCAAATAGCTGGGAGGAAGAAATTCCTCTGGGTCCTACCTGGGAGGATGGACAGACATGGAAGAACCCACAGTGGGGTAGAGACAAACCCCTGGCACAAGCACTTCACTAACAAGACATGGGCCAACTTTTAGCTTGAGACGGTGTCTGGAGTTTACCAGACTGTGGCCTTGAATGTGTTTGAAAATCTGCATCCTCCAGAGCCATAGGATTTTGCCTTCTTGCTCAGGCTGAATGTCCACAAGAGCCAGGCCTGAGTCATCACACTGACTGCCACTGCCTAGAAAGAGGTGCCCAGGACATGAGCTGTGTCCTGAAGTGTCACACAGCCTTCTGGGGCGTTTTCACTGACAAAAATCTGTGAGTCTGGATTTCCGAGTGTGCTTTTGTGCCTTTGTAAAGGGCAGCAGAGCCCCGTGCCCACCAGAGGGAGCAGTTGGATTACTTTACGCGGTTGAGGTTTTTTCTCTTCCTGCAAGGACAAATATCTTGCACACCAGAAAGGCAAAATTCTGCCCTCATCAGTCCAGCTAAATATGCTGTCAACATTTTGGATGAGAGCAGCAACAGGAATGTTAATGCTTTAGGGAAGGCTCCGCGTTGCATTGTGTTGAGTTTCGGCTTGAATCTGGTCTTACATAATCAGCGCATGGGTCCAGAGCAGAGCAAATTGTTTCTAAATATACAAACTGCAAATAGAGAGCAGTTATTAAAAAAGAAAGAAAGAAAGAAAAGAAAATGCAAACCTTGAAGTGGATGTGGAATTGCCACATCCATCATCCCTCACCTCCAAGGCACGCCTGACTGCTTGGCACGAGAAGCAAATGTGTCAAAGCCATCTTCTGTTGGCAGACAGCCCTGCTGTTGCTGTCCCAACGTCTTTTCTTCAGCGTTCGGCTGGGCTGGCCATGCAGCAGAAGCAGGTCACGGCATTGCTGGGCCCTGCTTTGCCAGGACTCTGATTTAAAAGCATGAGAGAGTGTGTGCTCAGCAGCCCTCGCACCACCAAGGTGGTCTCTGATTCATGGCACCAGGGAAGCCGGGCAGGCAGAGGTGGATCCGAGCACACCCTGCTGTCATGGTAGGTCCCAAGACCCAAGCATGGCTTTAGTGACTCTCCTCCACACTGCTCAACAGAACAGGTTTGAGGCACAAAAAAGACGTTCTGGGGAGAAGCAGTGACGGGTGAGGGCAGGTCAGCTGTAGGGAAAGTAATGCCACGGAAAGACGATACCAGAGATGGGAACAGGGTGACCAGCCTCTGAGCTCCAGACCTAGAGTCTGTCTTCATACCTGTCCTCACCCTCGACAGCTGGCTTGGCTGCTGCTATTTCAGCTCTGATGGGAGAGAGTGGGGGGAAGAATATTCCATTCCCTTACTCCGATCTCCTCTTGCTCCTGCACGGGCTTTGTACGCTTGCCAGCAGAGTACAGAAAGAGGCTTGCTCCCTCACAGAAGTTGTTGAAACTTTTCAAATACAACAGTATTCTGACAAAGAATGAAATACAGCATTTAGGAGGGTTTTCATTTCCCGCTCAACACTTTTTTTCCTCTCTTTACCTAGTTGTTTCTCAGACTGGGAGTTACAATTTCTTTCAAAGGCATAGGACAGGCACGGGAAGATCTCGGCTGCGTTTTCAGGGGTTTGTTATGTTGTGCCTGGTTTTGCTCGGGCTGGGGCAGTGGGTTTCAGTGCTTTGAAAAATAGTCTTAGATCAACTGGGAAACGTGTGGGGACAGATGCTGAGCAGATGCAGCACAATGCAGGCGGTTGTTCCCTGGAAGGTGAGTTACCCTCCAGAGCCCCTGGAAGGTGGTGAGAACCATCTGCCTCTGGAGCCCTGCAAAGAGGGTTCGGACTTGGGGGCAAGAGCTAAGCATGGCCTTTGCACCAGACCTTTCTTTTGAGAGTCAGGCTTGTACATGGATATGTAGAATTTAATATGACATATATAGGAACTAATAATTAATATTTCCAATAAAAGACTTGCGCAGGTTGATGATATGGGGAGATACATGCCTTGTAAGTCTTACGGTCTCATTGAAGACATGTTCCTAAGCTACTACCTCTTGCAGCTTATAAAACATTGAATCAGTGAGCCCGCTCTCCTGTCCTGCCTACAACAAGAAACTAAAAATAATTTGGAAGTTCTTCATCTCACTTTTACCTGCTCTTACAGCATTGTACATGGTTCTACTAAAAATAGGTAACAGCTTAAAGTAATACTAAACAAATATATAATTTCTGTGAAATAATTTCAGTCCAAACATCGGTAAGTTGCCTATAAAGGAATTTCATTTGGTAGCGTTCCTTCCTCTTCAGGGAATCTCTTTTTAAGGCATTTCTCATAAATTTACTTATTCTCTTCTGAAACTTGTAAATTCACTTCAAAACTTGTTCTGAGACTTTTGTGTGCAAACAATTAGTTTAGTCACATTAAGAAGGGTGCAGTACCAGAACAATAGCAATTGCTAAGTTTATTTCAAATGGTCTTGCAACCACTATTGAAGACATTGTGCCTTGGTTAAAAAAATATTTAAAAAAAAGCCAGAAGCATGCTATTTCCTTTTTCTCCCCCCTCTTTTCTGTGTGTATTTATGTTTAACTCAGGGCAAGAATTTTATAATATTCTTAAAGGAAAAAAAAAGAAATAAAAATGGCATGAATTCATGAAAGCATGGGTTTATATATAGGCATTCTCTGTAAATGAACCGAATGCTGTATTCTAGGTAGAACAACCTTATTTGTCTGCTCATACACATTTCAGTTACCTCCATGCACTCCCACTTGTCTTACCTTTTTTGTATAAGAACTGAATGTATTGTACCATGTTTCTGTTCCAACCATGTGTGGCCGATGCATAAAACACGACACGGAACAGCGAGGTTTTCCCCACCATCTGCATCAAGTCACAAACCATTTGAGCTTTGTTCTCATGGTTGTCACCATTTCACCAGACTCTCTCGGTGTTTGTATAGCCTTATACAGTATATTGCACTTACTGTACCTGTATAGTATCTTGTCTGTATACTGTATGCACATAAGTATGTATATTCACTCATGTATGTATGTATGTATAGTATGTTTATATATCTCTGTATATGTATGTGTGTTTGTTCATAGTCTTTCACTAGAAACGTGTGGCTATTCATATACATTATGTGTATGCCAATTATAAAAAGGTATGAATGCCAGCACCCACTTTTGATAACCTACTTTTATTCTCATTTTGTCTTGTTAAACAATGAAAATAAAGATGTCCTGTATTTTAAATGAGAACTTTAAAAGATTATTATTTTTACCAATTTTAAGGTTTCCAGTTCTTCAGAAATATTGTTTGAACGCATCCAAAATTGCAAAGATATTTGTGTTTCTCATGACAGTTTCCTGTGGTTGCAAAATGTTTGGTAACAGCCCAAACTGTGCAGTTCTGGTTCTCTGTATCTTACGCTGGTCAAGTGCTCCTAAATTTAGAGATGCCCTTAACCAGACTCTTGTGCTGCAAATCCCAACTCTATTCTCATGGGGGACTTGCAATAAGTCTAAGGGGTGACCCATCTTGCATGTATAAATACTGGGTATAGAAGCGCCTTAGGCTGGAAAGAAAAGTTTCAGTAGTGCAGGCAAGCCTTAGGAATGGGTGAAATTATCGTACTTTATGTGTCAATTTTATGGGAACATTACAGACACTATTTGTCAGACCTCTTATGGTTGGCAGTCCGGAGTAATGTGTAATTGCCAATTGATTAGGCATTTATTAAAACAGCTAATAATCATTTACTAGACTTTTGTAAAATTATTCTTAATCACCACACAACTGCATGCAGGCTCAGGTAACTGGCCTTGAGGCGGCAAAGCACTGGAGTGTCTTACACAGCAAAATATCCCTGTAAATCAAGGGGACGACCGATACATATTTTCCAGTTGAGCACGTGTTTTAAGTTCTTCACCGAATTGGAGCTTCAATGATAATCATTTGTGTTTCGTTGAGACTTAGGACTGATAAATTTGCTTCCTTTACAGTTAATTCTGTCATTGTATTTGCTTGTCCAGGCCCCAGCGTGTAGGAAGTTACTGCAGCAGAGTGGCAGCAGCTACTCAGAAAAATCTCAGAAGGCAGATCTTTTTGCAGGAGATACTAAGGAACTTGTAGGATGACAGAGCCACTGCTAGGAAGAGCCTTCACCCCAGCTAAAAATGCATAACAGAAGATCCTTTTCAGTTTTTAATTTAAAGTTACCAAGTTAAATTCTGGCCTCACCCACGTCAACAGCAAATTCCCATTTCACTCATAAGCTATAACTGGAATATCCAAGGAATGCTTTTTCTCAACAAAAAATAGGATGGAGAAAGAACACATTCCACTAGTGGAGGTCTGTGTTTATGGGCCAGTGGCCTGATCTTAAAGCTTTTCAAGTCAGTCTCAATTAGAGGACTCTTAGGTTGAGTTGGCCCATCTCCTTTTTTACAGTCTGGAAAAGCACATTTACTATCTGGAGTTTATAATCACAATTGTATAATTCACAATTGAAAAGAATAAAAATGAGAAAAGACAATAGCAATATGCATTTTGAAAATTAATATTGGTCAAATCATGGCTCTTGCTTGATTTCTGCCCCAAATTTTAAAACACAAAAATAATCAGAGAAAAATGGCACTTTTTTTGCTGTTCAACAATTTGTTTGCTTAAGTTAGAGGTGATAATGTGTGTATAGGTTACCATGAAGCTGAACGTTTTGTTTGTCATACGTTGTCGTTAGCCATTCCCTTTAAGATGGCTATTTAAACATCCTCCCTGCTCTGGAGACCTGAGCTTGGATGCCCCCACGCTGTTGTCGGAGCTGAGCCGAGATTGCCTGGTCACCGCAGGCCTGGGAGCCAGCAGAGCAGCGCCCCTGGTTTGGTGTGTTAGAGTCTTCTCAGGGAGTTAATGCTGAATCAGCGTCAGCCGCTGGGTCAGCCAGTGCCATCCCTTCGGAGATTTCCTTTTAGGCAGGAAAACAGAAACAAGGTACAGGGAACAGCTGCTCCCGATGAATCCCATTTTCTAAAGCGTGCAGATGCCAGTCTTAGTTTCTCGTCTGTAAGTCAGCTATTCCGCGTGTCAGGAAATCATGCCTGTATTAGCTTTAGGTGCTAGATTGGTTAGCAATTCTTGATATAAATGAAATTACTGTGAGGGTAGAGCAGGTGTGGTATCTCATACTAAGGCAGGCTCTTACGTTTTTATGCATTAGAAACTCTCAGTACAGTTCATAACTCCAGTTAATGTCCATTAACTACATTTCAAATTGGAGATAGAAATGAATCGTAAATGGATATCTCTGTCCTTTAATCATGTTTTTATATATCTTTCAAAAGGGAGATGTGACCACCTACAAGAATATGATTCTCTCTCTACATTCTGTTGTTTTCAGTCATGCTTTCCTAAACTTTTTTCCCCCCACATAATCAGTACAATACATGAGAAACGGCATTTAATCTAAGAAAATGGTTATTGACTCAATCTCACCATCAAAAAAGGAGAAATGTAAGAGCACATTTCAAAATTTCTCACCTGTAAAGCAACTTCACAGTCTGTAACTGAGATATTTTTGTATTTAGGTCACCTAATACAACACAAGGAATGGGAGACACCTTTCAGTGCTGAGGCATTCTCCTGTCATATATTATTTTGATAATTTTATTTTTTATTTTTATTTTAAATTTTTTCTTGCTACCATTTCCTTGAAAATGCTAGACATGTATAGAGACTTAAGGTTTTTGCTGGAAAACAGGTATGGTGAGGTTCTTCGGCTGTGACAGCGATAAAGGTTAGTTAAATCTTGAGTTCTAGTACTGGTGTCAATAGGAAGAGTGCTGAAGCTCATGTATGTGTTTTTAGCTGGGAAAAATTGAGGCCAAACTAAATGGGGAAACTACTGGAATTTGTGGTGTCCTCACATGTCACTTTTTTGTAACTTTAGGGTTGGCCTCAATGTCCACTTTCTCTGTTCTCCAAAGTCTTGGTCCTGTTTCCACTTATTTCCATTCTTCCCTATCCAGTTTCTGAATCCTTCTCAGCCTCTGGTGGGTGACCAGAAGCAATAAGGCAGAGCACGCACCCTTGCCACCTTCAGCTCCCTCTTACAGGAGAGCTTCTGCCCTTCGCAGGGGTTGGGTCTGAAGGAGGAAAGGAACTTGCCCACCAGTGGCTCCCGCTGCTCCCTGCCACCTCTGAGCGCAAAGGGCACAAAGGGGGACAGGCTGTTCATCTCAGTGTGAGATTCAGAATCTGGCAGTTTTTCAAAACTGCCATGATTTAGAGTGAGAAAGACTGGCTGCAGGTGTGTTGGGCTGTGGATGTGATGGCTCAGTCATAGGCAGGGCCAGCTGCAGCGGCCATTGAGTCCCTGCCTCAAACTGTCCTGCTGTTTTAAGGCTGGTTCATGAGCAGTTAAGGCCCATGTGCAACGGGACAGCAACCTCCTGCAAGGGGAAGAGGTGGGGAGGCAGGGTCAGTAACCTCTCAGGGAAATCTGGGACAGTAGAGTGTCACCCTGCAGGTGCTGTACTGCAAAATGCAGTTGGCAGGAGATCTCTATCGCTGAACTCTAGCAAAGTATTCTGTCCTTTGTCCCTCCTGTGGTTGTCCTAATACAATATTGAATTTTCCTTTCTGTTTTACAGTGAACGACAGGATGTATCATGGTGGGTTGCTTGAGTTCTGCACTTATTGCTTAGCAAAGGCATAGATTAAGCCTTGATTTTTCAGAAGTGATTTCAATAGGAATGCACTTTGTGATGATCCACTGCATAAATGAGATGCATGAGACAACTTTACACAATATCCCTAATATGAGTTATTTTACAGGCTCTTTTTTTAAACATCATAGCATTTGCAGGATATGTTAACTAACAGCAGATCAAGCAGTACATTTCAGACAGCTGTTTGGTGTTTAAAAAAGGAAGCTTAGATGGGAAGAATACATGTTTCCAAATAAGATAATAATGCAAGGTCAGGAAGATCTATAGCTAGACCGATTGCCAGTATAAAAATGGAAAGCAGGACAGTGAATTTATCATTTAAAGTTTGCTTTATTGATAGCCTCAGCAATAATCCAAGGGTTCCTGGAAAACTCGAGGCACAGGAGTATATGCAGTGCTGGTTCTGTATAAAGTAGCTGTGACATTTAGTAATTGGAAGCAATGAATCATGAAACTGGAGGTCTGGAATCAGAGCTGCTGAAGGTTTACTAACCATTTGCTAATTTAATTTTAGGATAAGTATTAAGTTCATAATCATGAATCTTGGGGAATTCCTGGAGTTCCCAGGATTCTTGTCAGCTGTTTTTAAGTGGTGGCCATAGAGTGCAAGATGACATAATAAGCCTTTTAGTGAGTCCTGTGTCTGAAAAAAGGTGTGCAGAATTTTCTTATGACACTGCCTTGTGTAATTGCATTAAGTAGTAGAACAGTTTTTACAGGGTCTCTAGTTTGGGTTTTTTTGTAGTAGTAGTAGTAGTATCATTTGTAAGAAAACCAAAATTTCCAAAGGTTTAGAAATTTAGAATAGTGGAAATCAAAACATTAAACACAGGAATTCCTCTGTTACAATATTCCTTAAATGTGATGCATGTGCAGTTTTATAAGCTGAAATAGCAAGTGTCGGTGAATTCTTTTAATGTTAAATATACAGCATAAGATTACGAAGTGCTCCTTTCCATCCAACTATTTTGTCAGAATTAGGGCTGGGGGAATCCTTTCCCAAGGGCTTACAGGGAAAATAGGTTACTCGTGTCCCTTAAAGAAAGAAGAGCTTGTGAAAGGCTGGATAGGGCAGTTTGTGTGGAGCTCAGCACCTCGCACCACCTTGTGCTTGTGCTGCGAGTACGTGAATGCACAGGGGTCATTTGGTGCGGCTGCAGCGCCGTAGGACACCTTCTAGAGAACACCTCAGACACTTCTGTAGGAGGATTTGCTGTACGTTGGCCGGTGTCCCCAGGGAGCGTTACCATGAACTCAAATTGCATGGAGAGTGTCTGCTGTCACCGCTCACCTTGCACATCCTGCGTGTTCCTGAACAGACTGTTACTTTTAATCACCTTTGTATTAATAACCAATTGTTGTTTTGAATTCAACAGTAACAGGAGAACGGGTTAGCAGTACAGAGCTGTATGAACAACTAACTCTCCTGGGCCAAATTACACTGTCTTTCATGTCAATATTATTCCAGAGTACCTCTGTCAGAGAGAAAGAAATGACTGCAGGTTTAGCCTGTAGTTTTACCTTCGCTTACTGACTTTTGCAGCCATTGGAAGTAACAACATTCAACTGCAGTGCTATGGTATAAGATAACAGTTAGCATAAGAAATCTTGGCCAACGTAGTTTTCCAAGTGCTCTTCAGAAAGCTTTTAAAATCATTTGAGGTTTTTTTTACTATTTGTTTGAACAAACGGTAGTCAAGTTATTGGACCCATAAGGCCAGCTGGTACATTCCTGTTGGCTTCAGATGGGCGAGGATCTCGCTGCTCAGATTTTCTGAAACCCGATTCTGGCTGAACTCCTGCCTTGGACAACTCCCCTTTTGCGAACGTGTGCCGAGGACCTCCACGTCAAGCTGAGTTTCAGATAACAGATCGTGAAGTAACTGTTGGTACTTAACATAGCCCTCCGGCACTTGCACCCCGGGGCACACGACTGCCTTCTAGGAGTGGGATTTCACACCCTCCCGAGTGGAAATACCTTACCCGGCCAGATGGCAGGGACCCATCCGCACCAGAGAAAGTGCCCTCAAGAGTTTCAGTGGGAAAGAGAGTTTGGAAACTCCTGTCTGAGAACAGGCAAGAGGGAGGCAGTACCTTTTCCTCCCAGAGGATGGTAAGTGGCTTTCAGAAGGCCTTTCTTCTTCACTTACTGTAGCCTGCCAAAACAAACCAGCATGTTTGGCTCTGCTGAATGGTGTGTAGCACTGCTCGCAGATTGCACTGCTAGAGGTCACTTTTTTTACAGATCCAGGAGACATTTCTAATAGTCTCCTCCAAATGTTGCCGTTACTTTTTATTTCGTTATATTTTATGTTGGTTTAAGATCACTTTGCTACAGCCTCACTTCAGCTGTTGGGCTTTTGTTTTATCTGTGATATGCAGCTGTCACAAAGAAAAGGGTATTTGTACATGACAACCATGACCACATACACGTGATGTGGTTTTCTCCATCCTTCCTGTTAATGAGTAGTCAGCCTCTCTGCCCATCCAGCAGGAGAGGGAGATACTCACAAGGGCCAGAATAGAACAGCATCTTCCTCAGCCCCATAGCCTCTACCACTTCAGCACAGTAAGCGGGAACCTATAGCACTAGGAAGAAATGGAAGCACCACTGAATCATGGGGCTCTCTTATATTGCCGAGAGCTTACAAATTCACTTCAAAAATAGGCAAACCGAGCATTTAGCAGCAAGATGTCATGAGGAGAAGAGGCTGAATGGGGTACGATGTTGTCTAAAGCCCTCATGTAAACTACAGTGGAGAATATTTTTTTAGGTCATTAGAAGTTCATACAGCACACACACAAAAAAAAGCCATAGAAGAGTCCAGAGCATGAAATATCAGGTGGTCAATTCAAATGTTAGAAAAGCTTCCTCAAAAAATGAATGAAAATTGGCAGCATTTTCTAACTCTGTCACTAGTACTAGAGCTGCCTACAATATTTCAAATCTTTTTCTCCCCCATAGCATTTTTAGCAGCACAGATTTTCACAGGCACTTGTATGAAAAATTATAGTGCACCTTTTAATGACAGGTTTCCTGAAACGCCACTCAGCACTAGGAATTAGCATGACTTTATCCTACCTACACTTCACCCCAGTGGCCTGACTTCAGAGGAGCAGGGTTTCTCCTGGCACTTGCTCTTCTCTGGTCCTGGCAGAGGCAGCAGTGCAGGGTCTGCCTGCCCGTCCCCAGGGCTCGCGTTCACCATTACATGAGGCTCAGTTCCAGGCCAGAGGATACAAGTGGGACTTCTGTACCACATACGTCTTTTTACCAAGAGAGAGAATTATCTGTCTATGTATTTATGTGTCTATTTATCTGTCACCCATGAGCAAGTAGAATTTATCCCACCTAAGAAAGAGTCCTGGTCCTGTTGCTGAGGATTTTTTACTCTGTATTTTCAGACCTGCTCCCAGATTTTTTTTGTAACACCCCTCATGTTCTTCATTTGGAAAGGCTACACTATACAGGACCATTTGGTTTGTATATAACTTAAAGGTATTGCCGTATTTTTTTCAGTAACATAGATGTGTGCAGTAATGTGCAGAGCCCTGCTTGTGCACTGCTCTGATGTCCCTCACCTGGTGCTCCTTGTGGTCAAAGTTCAGTTCCTGAAGGGCCACAAGATCATATCTCATATTTTGAATAGCCAACAAAAAGATACAAGATATTTACTACACCTAATAACCACAGCTAGCAGGTGTGGAAAGTTGTATCCAGCAGTAGCTGCATAATTTTATCGTTGGAGAATATTTTTTCTAGCTTTTTTCCATCTGTAACTATTATTCTTTTCGCCAAACCAAATGATCCTGCTTAGTTAAGAACAAGGGAAGAACTATGTTCCTTTACATTTCTCTTTCTTGCTTTAAATATCCATATTTTGAGCGCTTTTGTGAATCTGCTGGTGCAGGCTGCCACAGGGCGGGCTGGAGCTGCTCTGGCATTGCTCTGTGGGCAGCGGTGGGGGTGCCCGGGGCTGAGACAGAGCCCGTGCCAGGGCAATAGAAAACAGAAATAGTCTGCTGTGGCACCAGGGAGCTCCTGGCAGCGTTGAGTCATTGTCTATTCCCCAAAGCCTGTTTTGAGTTTTCCCTGGGATTATGAGCTTTTCTCGGTAAATTCTGATGTGGCAGAGAACTACAGAGTGCTCTGACCCCTGGCTCCAGGTCCCGTCCTCTCAGAGTGGTTGAACTATAGATGTTCTGCCTGTCAAACCTTTGCTCCAAGACAGCTCTGTGATCTAGCTCAGGGCAATCTAATTTAAGCAATACATATATTTGTTAACCACTGGGACTGCTACTTATCTTTCTGGAATGATTCAACATTTCCATCCCGTGAAGAAAGGAAGACTGGCCCACTGCTAATGGAGGCACCAACAAGCAAAAATATACCAGTTGCACTTTGTAGAGAAGGGGACTAGTGTGGCTAATTTGTCTCTCAGATCTTCATAAAGCATTAAAACACTCACCAGAAGTGATCTTTTTTTACTTAGGTTTTCTTAGACAAAACCTTTTGCATTTTTTGGAGGATGTGTAAATCTGTTGTTGATTTTTCGTAGTTGAAAGATGGTTTTCTAATATTACTTCTTATTCTCTGGCACTGCCAACTTAGAATCTGAGAGTATGTAAAGAGATCTTAATAAAATTCACTTCCAACGTTTTGAGAGGGCAGATAGTAAAAGTCAGGTGATGTTGCAGTTTGGCCCCAGTCTGCAGCTAGGACCTCACGCAAGGAATTCATTCGCCACTTCCCATGGGCAGGCAGGTGTTCAGCCATCTTCAGGAAAACAGGGCTCCATCTCGTGTAATGGTTACTTGGGAAGACAAATGCCATGACTCCAAGCTTCCCTCCCTTCTTTCTTCTTCCCCCGGCTTTATATGCTGAGCATGAGGCCACATGGTGTGGGATATCCCTTTGGTCAGTTGGGGTCAGCTGTCCCAGCTGTGTCCCCTCCCCACTTCTTGTGCACCCCCAGCCTGCTCACTGGCAGGGCGGTGTGAGGGGCAGAAAAGACCTTGAATGCTTAGCAGCAACCATAACCATCAGTGTTTTACCAACAACATTCTCATCCCAGATCCAAAACATAGCACGATACCAGCTGCTAGTAAGAAAGTCAGCTCTGTCCCAGCTGAAACCATGACAGGTGGCAACATAGACGCATTTCTCCTAAGGCATTCCAGAAAGTTGGTGATTAAAACTGTATAGAACAATTTGGTTTTGCATAGTGGAAGAAATTTCTTTCTTTTTTTTTTTTGATGTTCAAGTTTAGAGCAAGCATTTGCTTTAAAGATGATTTTTGAGAAAAACTAGAAAATAATGAATAATTGAAGGATTAGTGTGTTTACCGGGAGCTCACGAGACATCCTTTTTCACACTTGCGCTCAGGTGAGAGAATTTATCCGGCCACTTCAGGCTGCTGTACTGTTCCTACGCATCATGCTATCACACAGCTTTTACTGACTGATTAAGAGCAAGGATTCGAGCCTACCTCCAGTACCTCATAGATGAATCTTCAAACTTCTGGGCCTTTGGCTGGTGTTTTCCTTCACTCTCTTGCTCTGTTTGAACAAAAACTGTGTCTTGAAGGCTGGATAATTTAATGAGTGAAAATTCCCTCTCAACAAAAATTGATGTACAATCAGCAAATTTCATAATTTGAAGGAGATTACGTGACATGGTACCTGATACACATCCTGGAGTCTGCAGGAGATCCCTCCTTACAATCCTAACGTTAGCTGCTGGCTCTTTCTTCCCTTTTCAGTAAGAACAGGCTTTGGGCCAAGACACTTTGGTCAAAACCAGCTTTGCTTCTCCTGTGCTGTGTCTTGTTGGCTGTTACCTCCAGTGCTGATGGGTTTTGTGCCTGTCTGCCTACATCCACATCTGCAGCCAAGCTCTGACATGCTGCAGTATGTGTACCATTCCTCACGCCCTATGGGATCTTTCAGGAGCAGGAGAGCCATATAGCTGTATAATATTATGAGTGCTCTGCTTCTTTCTGTATGTTAGATTGTAACATCATTAATTTTTGTGCCTCTCACACTGAATAAATCCCTTGTTATGATATAGCAGGGATATTAACAAGCTGGTGCATGACCAGAGGCACCGACTAAAGCCAGAAAGGACGGAGGATATGAAAAAAATTCCTACTGGAACTGAGCATGAGCACCATCAGTTCAGTCGCAGGAAGGATTAGGCCTAAGTCCACAGAGTTAAACACATTAGCTTTAAACACCTCAATAGCCCTACTTAAGTCATCGAGGGTTACAGCTGTGATTAAACACCTGGGCTGAGAACTGGCTGGTGGGCCTTAGCGCCTGTAATTTGCCTAGGACACACTGAAAATGTAGTTAACGCTCTTTGGGATTTGGTATTAGCAACGTGGTTGTTGTCATATCTGTAGTTCAGTGATCTACAAATAGGGGATTTCCTCTTAGGTCTGTGTTGCAGCTTCAAGAGGCGTGCACCCTTCTTCAGTACATTTTTATTTTGTTGCACATTAGCACTAGAACTGGGCAAAAATATAAAATTAAACCCTTTAACACTTGTTCTCACTTTTAAGCTTTTTCCCCAAGTTTTTAAACATCATATGTGTTCACTTAGTCTATTTTAGCAAATGACTTTGCACATACCAGTTCTGCACATTCATGCTGCACATACCACTATCTGAATGCAGTTACAGGAGAGGAATTTACCATGTGGATGATACATGTGAGAAGATGTTGGTGTGAAGGACTTAGCCATGAAAAAAAAATTTAAAAGATCAGAAGTAATCTTGAAAATCTGTGCTTGGGAAAGTGGAAAAACTTGAATTTTTCATAATAAATGGTTTGCTAACTGCAACACAATGTGGTGGCCGGTATAAAAAGGAATTTTGGAGCTGCCTACACTTGGATTTATTTTAGGGGCTGTTTTGCAGGGGGTGGCAGAGTGTCTGTGTAACTGATACATTCTGCAACACCATTTCTATCTTTGGGAAGTTGCAACTGGTATTTTAGAGCTTAGCATGTCGAAATCCCGCTTCAGTCACCTTGAATCCCACGAAGGAGATTAGCTACCAGCAGACACGGTGTTGGCAACAGCACTGCGTGTAGTAGAGTGGGGAGAGTGAGGGTGACGTGGATGTAACATCCTCCAGGTGGCTGTGGTACCTGCTGTGGATGGCGCCTGTGCAGCCTGGTGGCTGGAGCACGCAGTGTCCTGCAAGGATCTGGTATTGGCACGTGCCTGCTTTACTGACATGGTGGGTTATGAAAGAGAAGGCATTTCCCAGTGCCTAGAAGAGGAAACCCACCACTCAAGCACCATTGTTGTCAAATCAAGCCCCGAAGCCGGTGTGCAGCTGTGTGTTGTGAATATTGTGTTTCATGAATTGTGTGCAGACCGTGTGCCTGTCCCGTCCCACATAGGAGGACCCTGCCAAAATGAAGACGCTGTTGTGTAAGTACTGACCCGTCACCGACGAGTAGAGTGGCAGGAAACCTGCTTCAGGTAGAACCTCATCCAAAGACCCACGAAGTCAAGCCAGGGGGTGGGGAGGAGTATCTCCGGCTCAGTTGGTGAGTTTTGGACCAGGCCTGGACACCCAAAGAGGGGAAGTCTCACGGCTGTGGTGGTTGACATGCCTCGTACCTCCCTGCACCGCAGTAAATGAAAAATAAGTATTTGATTAGGAAGAGCAGGCCCAGTAGGCTTCCAGAAAACTTAGCTCAGCCATTCAGGAGGACACACCGATATGTTACATCTGGAATTCTAAATTCATAAGAATATTCAAGAACAAAACTTATATTATGGTTTAAACGTGTTCTACTCAAAGTGCTATCTAATGTAAGCATGGTTTTGTTTCAGTGTAAAAAAAGGTAATTCTATCTGAAATTCTTTTATCCTGTGTCACCCCTTAAGTACCTTTTTATGAAAATATTTGAAACAATATGCACCTTTTTGTATTTTGTTTATTTTTCTATTTGAGTACATTTATTTTTTTTATTATTTTTTTTTTCTGGTAGGCTTGCTCACATTCTTATCTTTTGCTTTGTTTCCCGCTATTAATCTGAACATTTTCTCTGTCTGTTTTTCAATAAATGCTAAATACACTTCAAGCTGACCACAAACACTACTGAAGTTTCTCCACTGGCTTCTAAGACCAGTACCCAGTTCTAGGAACCTGGATTATGCCCATTCTTGGCCTTCTAAGATTTGTGAATGAAAGGCATATGCATTATTAAATGTACTTAAATATGCTTAATAATAAACATACATTTTCTTCATGAATCATAAAATGCTGCCAAAGTATTACCGCAGATGTGCATTTTCATGACAAGATCAGAGATGTACTTGGACAGCCCCTGCGAATGTATGGCCTGTATTTACTTACACACAAATCTTTAATTTATGAATAATGTGGAAAATAAATGTTGGGACACTCAAGACCACTTCAAATTTGCAAACTAAGTGTTGGAGGAAGTTTCTGATTTGCAGGTATACAGTGTATATATACTGTGTATATAAATACAGCGAGTGCTCTCAGGACAGTTTAGCGTTAGCGATTTTGGTTCCAATCAAAAGCCTTTGAAGACACACACATTTTCAATCAAGTGAGCACCCCACTGCACTCCAGTAAAGCCACATTCTCAGGCTTCAGAGGAGCTGTGACATGTACTTACAACTAAACATGTGCTGGCCTCCTTTTTTGGATCAGGATCATGTTTTCAAATATTCTACATGCATGAAAACATGGAGTTCCTAAACCCTTGACGCCTTCCAGTTAATGAAATATTATCACAGAATAGGATAGGTTAATCCATCTAATTTGCATGGAGTTCATTAAATCATTTTTAAAAATTAAACACAGAGTTATATTTAGCTTGATACTCAGAAGTGTTAACACCATGCTTTTAATGTGACAGATTGGATTTGGAAAGCAATATAAAACATGGATTTCAGTGTATAGAATTTTTTATTTCCACAACTTAAAAATGTTGTTAAGATCCATGTGACTTTTTAAGATCTATTCCATCATTTAAAATCCATCCAGGGCTAGATTTCCAAAAATATTGATCTTTATTAGCTTTCAATGCTCTGGAGAAATTAAAAAGGGCACCTTTTATTACTCTTTTTTTTCCTTAAAGTAGTAGAAGTAAAGACTGACTTTGTTTCTGTTGTTGCCATACAGATTTTTTGTTCATCAAACAAATTAGAGTGTTTCAAATAAAAGTAACGTTAACCTTGCAAAGAAACAACATATTCAGTCTATCACCAAATAATTATTTGTATGGGTTTTTTTCTTCTTTTGTTTTTCCTTCTGTTCTTTCTCCCCCACTCCCCCCAATAGGTGACGTGTATGCAGTGGTTGCAAGGGGACCATACAATGCTGGATATGATTGAGAAAAAACGTTGCCTCTGCAAGGAAATAAAAGCTCGACAGAAATCAGAGAAAGGACTCTGCAAACAGGACAGCATGCCTATTTTGCCGAGTTGGAAAAAGAACACCGGGACCAAGAAATACAGCCCTCCTCCTTATTCTAAACAACAGACTGTTTTCTGGGACACTGCAATTTGACAGGCGTGTGGAGGATGCCCTCTCCACTGTGTTGCCCCATGCACAGGTAGCCTGCTTTCTTAATAAGGCGAAGGCTCTAACCTAAGACTTATCTGCAGGTGGTGAACTTCCTAGGAAAAAAGCACACTGATACAGTGCTCACCTGTCAATCAAGAGAGAGATTTAAGTTTCCGACTGGATTAAGGCATACATATTTATCCAGGATTTTTTTGGATCCAGAAGATATCAAAATGTAAATATTTCACCAATATATTGAAAACACCCAAGCTAATACACTGTTTAAATATATATATATATAAAAATTCAAAAATTTATGAAGAATTTTACTATATAATGTTACTGTTATACTGTTTTATTACCTATTTTCTATGTGGTATTCTAATGTTTCCTCCCCCCCGGCCCCTGTCGCCACCATTTTATTTCTCTTACCTGCCTAGATTTGGCCTCTGTAGAAAAGCGTGTGGTTGTACGTTTTGTTGAACAGGACAATGTACAAAACAACTCGGTGCTAGGGCTGTAGAAGTTACCTAGAGTCGTACTCGTTAGATGTCCTTAGGTTTGGGGGGGGAGGGCTGGACAAAGGAGAGAGTTTTGGTGGGAAACAGCAAAACTGCAATGCAAATAAAAGTGCTTAACGCGGCTGCCCAAATTGCATTTAAAATATGGATTATTCTGCATTGGTTTTCCCATAAAGTCAATCGGGTAAATTGCCCTTGGTTTTATATGACTCAGTCACTAAAATTATTTGGCCAAGGAACTAAAATTTCTGCAGAAAAGCCTGCAAGAGAAACTCTTCCTTCACTTTGCTCAGCTGACTAGCAGAGACCATGGTTCACTGTGACTAAGCATCGTACAGCCCGTGGCCGAGAGACCCAGGTGCTCGGCAGGTGGGGGCAGTGGCACCGCAGCCACGGCTCCTGTCACCATTTCTCTTTGGTCCAGAAAATAAAGGCGACAAAATCTGTTTACATGTTTATTATTTTTAAATCCAGCAACACATCCTTACTTTACGCTGTGTCGGATTTCCTTGTGTTATTTATAAAGGCTGGAATTCAGGCCCCTGGAAAGCCAGTAGGGAAATCCCTCTTGATTTCATGGGGTTTTGCAGCAGAGGCCCACGTCACACGTTCTCCCGGGTGTGCTGATTCTTCTTCCTGGCTGCTTCTGTAATTGGCTTGCAATCCTGTATTGTATGACACCCATTTTAACGGAATATTATGTCATGACCAAAGAATTATGACCTCCTGGTTTTAACGGGAGAAAGAGATGGCTTATGCTGATTATGGGGGTTGAAATCCATGTGGTGAAATATCTTCCAAAAGGATCTGTTGAGAACGAGGGAAACTTGTACTGCTGTTGGTGTAGGGGAGAAAAGATCTATGGCATATATTTTGTATATTTAAATTTCTATCTATGTGTCTGAAGTTTGGTAGCACAAAAGTCCCTCTTTAAAACAATCATTTTAATATATTCGCTGAGAAGAAAAGATGTGTTGTTTGAAACTTCTTGTTACATTGGCTTTTCTTTGAAATTATATTGACAGCGTTGCCACAGCTGTAATTGCTGATCAAAAAAACCAAAAATAACAAATTTTAGAAGGTTTTTGTAATCTATATTGCTAAAGTTTGAGTTTGAGTAATGCTTTATCAGTAGTAGTTTCTTTTCAGCCTCTGAAATAAAGTTTTTAAATATTTTATAACTGATTAACTAATGTATATTTTGATGTCCAAACTGAGATTTCTGTAAAAGATTAAGTGTGTGTTTATATGTGTGTATGTATATTAGCATTATTGTATATGTATATATGCATATGTGTACACACATATATATGTATATATGCATGTATCTCTCTATATATACTCATAGATGTGTGCATACGTATATACCCACATACATTAAATATTGGTGTGTGCTATGAATATACAGTGGCTGGAATGGGTGAGCAATTGAAATGCAGATTTAAAGAGCCCCTCACAGCTGAAATGACAGAAGACATGAAAAAACCCAGAGGCTGTGAAGGAATCTTTGAATACATGTTATATCCAAAAGACACCAACTGTATATTCTGCTTATTCTCTTTTTTTTAAAGAAAGAAAATGGCAGAAGAAAAACTCCAGAGATCTCGCAAAGTTCCAGAATCTGCTGGAAAGAAGATGACTTGTTGGTCGTGAGAAATCTGTTGAGATAACCGGTTCATTATTCAGAAAGTGTTTATGCTTTGTCTTCCTTGTTATGTGGCAAGAGAAGAATTTTTCATAACCATGTGTGAAATACTTAGCCCAGCCCTTTCCCCCAACTGCACTAAGTCTCTGGTGACAAAAAGAAAGCCTCTGTTCGGTCAGTCTTGATGCTCCTTCTCTGCGCTGGTCTCTTCCTGGAGCAATTCCTTTGCAAACCCTGCTACCGAAGCATCAATTTTGCGGTCCAGACCTGTGGGTATGCACGGCTGCCGCAGCGCCAGGCCCTTTGGGGGGAGACAAACGTTAATGTAAACAGTTACGTGTTTAATAGTGTTTGTTCATATTGTGTCCTTTTCCTATCGGTACGTAACAGGAATAATGATCAGGGAATCGAAGCATTCTTGTCCTAAGCAGACTTGCTTGTACGCTTAGCCCACCGTACAACCACTCCTTGTTTTGGTTTTATTGCTCAACACAGTTTATGTTGTCCTTCCTAAATAACTGCCCATGTGCTTCCAGACCTCCATTGTATCCCATGGAGACAATGGCTTTTTGTTTTAAAGTGCGACAGGACATGAAAAAGTAAAAGATAACTTAGCACTTATCTTCAAAGCACTTTAGAAATGTGAACTGAACCTCACGCTCGGGAGAATCATTTTACAGCGGAGGGAAGTGGGGCTCAGGTGAAGTAGTTTCCAAAGGTCAGGGACATTCTCCACCGTCCTGTCCCGTGACTGCTGGCCCACCCTAGCGCTCGAGTAAAAGGTGCATCGCACGGCCCAGAGCGTGCCATCAGAATGCTGTTAAACATTTCCTACATCACCTATTGTCTCAGCAGTTTCTGTGTCACAGGGTGAATGACAGTGCTTAGTTACACACGGTCATTAAAGCTGTAGTCTGTATAAATATGCAATCTGTATATACATACAGATCACATATATACACACACTTACGAAGACTGTATATATGAAATCGTTTGGTATGCACTTATTTTGCTTTAAACTCCTGAAGTTAAACATTATAGTGTAGCAATTTGTGTAAAGTGCACTGTGATTTCAAGAAAGCACAGTAAAGTCACAGGTCTTGTTATTCTTGCACTAAAAATGTGTTTACGTATATTAGCCAATGTATGTCTACTTTATCGCTCCTTTTGACAAATTAAAGCAAATGGTATAAAATGGTATGGGGTTTTTTTTGTTTGGGTTGTTTATTTTTAAGTGGACAATGGCACTATGTTTTTAAATGACAGGGTTTTTAAATAAAATTAAATCATTCTGTGTTCATTCCGATGTAATACATTTACCGATATCTTGAAATTGAATGTCATGTTGCTTTTTTCATATTTCATTAGAAATTGTCAGGTATGTGCCTGAGATTGTGTAGGAGTAAGGAGTAGCTAGAGGCTAACTGTAATCATATATTATTAGCCGTTTCTATATACACAGTATAAATACATATTAATTTTCTTTTCATTTTTGTACTTGATTTTTTTAGGTAAGATGTAATTAAATGTACTTTGATACTTCTGAAGTAATAAGATGTTGTTTGAAGATCAATTCTGCTTTCTTTAGTGCATTGACAATATTTTACAATAATTTAGTGCTTATTTATTTGTGCTCCGGTGTAATTATAATAAAAAGCAATAGTTTAAAATATTTGGCTGTTCATTTTCATTTGATGGTTTCAGCTTAGAGCTGGGTTATTCACTAGGGATTAGCCAAAGAGTCCTAGGAAGAAAAGTCAAGTCATAGATGTATATTTATAACATTCCCTAGGCACATTTTTAATCGCATCATTTGTTGGAGGAAATGAATGAATTGCTTTAATAGGTTAATATTTGCAAGTCATGCCTGGTTGCATCTAATGCCATGAGTGCCCTCCTCAACTAAATCCTTAGGATAAGATTTCTCGGAAGAGCAGACAGAAATTTTTCTGTAAGTACCTTTCACAGATGGGGATGGAAGATGCTTGCTTACTTCAAAGACTCCCCCTTCAAAGATCTACATTTGCAGAATATCCATAAATGGGAGAGGGACCCATCATGCTCTCTGTAAAGCTCTAAAAAAATCTGTCATGTTTCCAGACAGAAGCTTTACTCCCATCAGGATGTAAAACCCAGTCCTTACAGAGGAATTCCAGAGTGGGAGGAGGGGACAGGAGAGGGACTATGGGGGAAGAAAAGGACGTGTACAACCTTGCAAACGATACTCATCTTCCAGTGCTCAGCTTTTCAATACTTCATAGTTTTTGTAGAAGTTTGTAGCCTGGATTCTATGACTGAGAGAATCTCCTCCCTGTTTGTTTTTTTTTTTTTATGACAAGTTTGTAATTTAAAAATGTTTCCAAGTGCAAGTAAGCAAGTAGTTAATAAAGAACCCATAAGAAACTGTAAAGTTCTTGCTATAGCAATGAGACCAAATTTCTCTCCCTTCATGGAAAGAGCTGCCTTTCGTATGCAAAAGAGGTACTATCCATATTTGTATAAAGCTGTATGCAGAAGTGAACTGGTGGGAATCTTTTGATTGTGTTCTGCAGGAGCTGGTTCTGAGTCAAATTGCAGATGATCCCAAAAGTGCTTTCCAAGTGTTTCCCTTCCTGCGGAAGCCAAGTGCTTTCCCCAAGCGCAGCCTCTCTCTCCTCAGCAGCAACACCATTGCCAGGGCCCATACGAAGGCTGAAGAGCTTCGCTACCTCTTTATGCTCCTCTTCCTCTCCCCAGCCCCTGGCATGGATGTTCAGAGTGACTCCTTCTTGAAAGCAAACGCTAGCCTTTTGTCCCAGGCTCCATCTTTCATAGGGAAATCCTATAGGAATGACTAGAAATGAACAGAAAAAGGTTTTACAGGGATTTCTCCAGCCTGAATAGAGGGAGAGTGATTCTCTCAGTTTAAGAGTCAGATTGTTGCGTGCACTCTTCAGTGGGACAGTTCATGAAGTCCTGTGTCCCAGCTTGTTTCCAAAGACTTTCCGGGAAGACTTTCAACATCCACCTCAGTCCCTGTGCCATGCCTGGGTGCTGCTGGAGACAGCAGCGCCTGAACCAGAGAATGAACGAAGGGGGAAGACTGCCAAATGCAGCAGGGAGCATAAATTTGGGAAAAATTCAGAATTTTCCCTATTTAAAATATGTGTGTTCACTTTATTTGCCACTGCAGAAACACTTTCTATGTGCCATTGTTTCTTAAACAGAAGAGGTTTAAATTAAAGGAAGACAAGACCATAAAAAGCAACAGTTGAGTTTTACACTTGTATTTGCTCTAAGTTTATTTAAAAGTGGAAAGGTGCCTGCAGTGCTCTATCTTGGGTCTCTGCTCCTTTCGCATTTTAAAAACCCTCACAATAACACTGGCTGGAGTTACTGCTGTTACTCCACTGCAGTCACTCAGAGTGACCTTAGCTGGTGCCAGAGTGGCTGCGAAGCAATTAAAGCACACAGGGGCCTGTCTTGCTTGGGAACAAGCAACCTGCCCTCAGCAAAGCAGAGAAGTCAAGCAGCCGTTAGAGCAGAGACGGGCCAACATCTCTCAGATCTACGGCCAGCGCTGACAGAGCTGGCAAGGGAACTGCAGGAAACTAAATAAAACTTAAAAACCGAAAGACAACTGAAAAGAAACACCGCTCAAAGGCAAGACTCAACACATTTGGCATTTATTTTCTAAACCTGCCAACATCTCTTTTATGGTGTGGTTTTGCCTTTAAAACAAAATTACACACCTGTCACCTTTTAATTGAGATTTTTGGCACTGGGGTGGGTGCTGGTTTTAGTGTTCTCCCCACCTGTGGCATATTTTCATCTTCCTTTGTCCCCTTCTCTCTTTCTGCCTCAATCCTTTCTTTCATTATGTGCTTTGGGAAATATATGTGTAGATACAATGAGAGTTCCCCTGTTGTCTTTTGTTCCTGTTAATGTTGTGCTCTGCCTCCCCTGTTCTCAGCTGGCTCTGTGCTCTCTGACCATCACAAAAACATACAAAGAGAGCACAAGCAGCAGCCACCATTGATTTTAATGTGGAGGATAGCATTTATCAATGCTGTTCTCAGTGTATAGACAGCAAGTTTCATGGAGGGATCCAGAAGTGGCTAAAAAGAGCTGATAAAAGCACAGAGGTACTGAAAAGCTGCAGACTGGACCACAGCTGCCCTTGGTGGGCAGCAAAGCCAGGCCTGATGCCCACAGTTCTCCTGGGCCCAGATATCCTCACCCCAGTACCAACTTTGGGTGGAGGAACGGAAGAAAATGGTGCTAGAGGAAAGGTTCTCTCACTACAGCTGGCAGGACATCAGCATGGGCCAGGAAGAAATTGGATTATATGTATTAAAACTATGAGCAAATTTTTGCATAAACCTTCTCCCTCAGCTTTCACCTCTGTCTAGCGTACCTCCTGCACCACGAGCAGCCAGCAGCAATGGCTCAGGAGGAACTCTGCCTACCTCCCCAACCCCCAAAGAAGCTGGTGGAGGAGACCAGGAGCTTTGCACTACTACAGCAAAGTACTGGTGCCGACCTGTCCCCTTCCTGCAACCTTCCTTGGTCCATGGGCTGGGGACAGTGAAACAGAGGGAGGGAACAGGGGTGGCAAAACTGCCAGTAGCTCACAACAGCCACTGAGGAGCTGGGGCACCGGGATGAGGGTGTGGAGGGCAAATTGTCTGGAAAAACGTCTGACTGTGCTGCTGAGGGAGAAAGCAGCTTGTGAGAAGGGAAGGGACTGATGTGAGGAGCAGAAATCTCCTGTCACACCCAAGGGCCAAGCCAGCCCTCCTGAGCACATGTGGAAAAGCAGGCGATGTCCCTGTGCCAGGGGGGAGCAGGACAGGGGGAGAGGGGAAAGGCCAAACCCACAGTATCATCAGTCAGGTTTTGGGGAGATGACGGGCTCCTGGGGCCCGAGGCTGAGGGAGCTGGATTGCTTTTAATCTCTGGAGGCCAGCAGCGCCACATCTGCTTCTGGCACAACAAGGCCTCTAGTTCAGCCACCACACTTGATCAAAATCCAGCAATAATACCTGACTAGACCTTCATACCAGGAGATACAATATGAATTTAAAAGAGAAAAGGAAAGAAAAAAAAGAGATAAACCCTTGGTGTCCAACAGCCTTGTGGTGGCTACAGCTGAACCCAGAGGGCTTCAAGCTGGCCAAGCCCCGGTGTGAGGGCAGAGGCTGGCAGGCCACCGCCTGCCCCACCTCCATGGGCAGCCTCTGAGGGGCTGGGCAGGCGGCGGGAGGCAGCTGCAGCCCAATGCCACCTCCCTGCCTGTCCCCACACAGCCACAGGGGATCTCGTTTGGAGGAGAACAGCGTGAGGGAAAGAGGGAAGCAGCCTGTGGTGCCCAGGGCCAGGTCCCCTATGCCTCCTTGCATGCCCCAGTGGTGAGCGGGAATAGCAGTTTTGCTGGGTAAAGAGAAATAACTGGGAGTTTGGCAGTAAATATTAAACTTCAGTTTCCAGCACGAGGGAGCCTGTGAGGCAGTAAGACCAGGGCACAGTGCCTCTGTGGTGAGCTGAGTCATTTGTTATCCAGGTGGGGTCCATTTCCCAAACGAGGCACCGCCCCTGCTTGTTTTTGGGCTTTCCCACCATTTTCCCAGCTAACACCCTCTGCCCCTCAGTAGCTGGCTCTTCCTTGAGGGAGCTGTGTCCACAGGGTTGCCTTGCCCGGCCACCACGGGGGAGTGTCCCTCAGGGTCTGGCACCGAAGAGGCTGCCCCATTCCTTCAGAAGAGCGCCCTGGCATAGCAGGGGTGGACAGAAAGCTGCCGGAGCTCGCTGAGGTGAGGCAGCAGCCAAATCTCTGGTTTCCAGCTGGCAAGACCAGCAGTTTTGCCTGGTCACGGCTTGGCCAGTCCAGCGCTTGGCACAGGTTGCACTCCTTGGGCTGCTCCAGTGCCACCTCTTGCTTAGCTGCAGCTGGTGGGACTTGGGCTGACAGGCTTTGTGTTGGGTCAGTCCTGCCTGCCATAACCTCCCTCCTGTTCTCATTTCAGAGGAGAACATCAGGGTGGCAGTGCCCCACAGGGACGGAGCCCATGGCTGGCTGAGGCAGCAGGAGACAGAGCTCTGCAGGTTGGCTCAGAGGCACTGCTTAGGATGAGGGGAGATCATGGGGACACAGCTCTCCAGCACATATAGCACCTGCCAGAAAGTAAACTCCTCTGAACACTTTTTCGTTAACCATTGCAGTGTGCCCCCACACAAAGGCTCCTGTTTGGGGGCGCAGTGGGAAGCACCCTGGCTGTCAGTGCCCTGGAGGAGAGGAGCCTGCACTTCCTCAGATATCGCTCTTAAATTAACGTCTCTGGGCCTACTCTCTATGATTTTATACTTTGTTTAGACATTAACACCTCTGCAAAGTGGGTGTTAAATGGTGCTGTTAGTGTCTGTAACATTTTTACATCCACTTGAGGAGTGTAAATGATTCTACAAGGTGCAGGGCAGTGGAAAATCAGCCTTTCCCTGGCTCCAGCTGGCTGGGGAAATTCAAAATAATGCCTGTGGAATCCAGCTCCCACCAAAGAGCTCTCTCCTTTCCCAATTTCTTCAGGCTGTTTTTTGTGTGTGTGTGTGTGTTTGTTTGTTTGTTTTTACTGTTCTTGTAAACACAACAACTGAATCTCTAGTGTTTTTATTTTCCTAATTTAAAGAGGTTGAGATTTCCTTGGCTGAGCAAGCAGAGGCATTCACTTCCTGCCTGGCTTTTAGGCTCGTTGGCATTTGAGAATTTTGTCACAATTTCTGCTGAAGTTTGTGGCCCATCCAAGAAGTGTGAAACCAGCTCTTTCTTTTTCTGGCTCTTGCCCTGTGTGAGAGATGTGGCATCACACGTCGTATATGGAATAAACTGACAGGATGAGTTATTCCTTGTGGTACATGTTTGACTGGCTGGTCACCACCTGGCTGTTGAGTAGTATGGCAGTGATCTCCAGGAGGGATGGTGACACCCCAGTGTCCACTGCAGGCAGCTGCGGTAGTCTGGAATGTGCTGGTATATGCTGTGTCATTGGAAACAATGGGATTGAGAAGTGGAGCCGTGATCACATCTCCATGCAAAACTTTCTCATGGTTAATTCATAGCAGGTTGCAAGGTCGTGTCTACCCAGGTCTGTGCCATCACCCCTGGATGCTGGTTTCTGCGGTAGGCAGGAGCAGATGCTGTTATAGACTGACATGAAGGTCAAGAGGTTTCAGAACAGCGTAGACACGAGCATGCTCTTGTGTGTTCTCCAAGCAGTTTAAGCAAGCCAAGCAGGATTAAAAACTATAGAGTGACTCGGAAGAATGAGCGCACTAGAGAAAAACTTTTGGTCCTTCCAGTACACGCTGTTGCTGTACTGTTATAACCACATAAAAGTGGGAGTGTTGCTTCATCCTCTGAACTGTTTCAGTTACAATTTCCACATTCACCATTAGCTCCCTGCTGTTCCTTGGCCACCTTTCTCCCTGACCGTGGTGACAGAACATCTGCCCTAACCTCCTAAAAGGTATCAAATCTGGTGGTACCACAGATTTCCAAACTAACTGAGATGCAAACTGTTCAGGGTACTTAAGGTTGCAAGCTATACATATATAATGCATACAATAGCATACAATATAGAGTATCTTGCAGCACTCTTTTGGATTTGCAACATTACTGTGAGGAGCAGAAAGGTGGTAATTTCCCTTTTGAGGGAAAGCCCAACCAGGCATCTCAACCAAACACCGGGTCAGGGGCTGCCTGGGTACTGTGCACAGTCCCGTGAGCTTCATGTGTGGCCAGGATATTGCTGTAAGCCCTTCAGAAACAGGTACTGCACCTTGTAACAACAGTTCTTGCTGGAACGATCTTGCTGACGGTTGTGCGAGGGGTTTCGTGCTGTGGACTGACAGGGACTGTGAATTTGACAGTTACCACGTGTTTTTCCTTGTGCTTTTGCTGGCATTTCATTCATCCTAGGAAGCTCCCCTATTTCATCACTTAATGTTTATTTTTGTAGACGTAATGAAAAGTACAAATCTCCAGCATGCTGTCTAAATACTCTGAATGTATGTCTGAGAAATGCTGAAAACCTTTCATATTAACATTTTTTTAAAATGAACTAAGTGACTCTTCATAACTATTTTTTTGCAAAAAGTTTCAGATTCCCTTACTTTCCATCTCTTTCAGGAATTCAAATGCACACAATATTTTGAGACATGGTACCAAAAAGAAATTTCAAATTTTGACAAGTTTTAATCCAAGTGAACATAATCTGAACATAATCTCCCCTTCAGGAGGGAGAAAAGTAAACTTGAGCTCAGGCTTTCTGTACTTCTGTAAGAAAGCTTTCTTACTGTCTACTTCATGTCCACAAAGATACTATTGCTTATGTTAACAGACTTCTATCACATATAAATCACCTCTCTGTCCTTTTTTCTCTGTGAAAGAATGAATATGTAGTGCTTTTTGCTCAGGTTTTTCTTTATGTCCACAAGATAAATGAATGCTCTGTCAATTGAGGTTAGTGGGTTTAGGGGAAGGAAGGATTGTTTAGTGTCTTGGTATGGAGAAATATAGCACTTAATGTGTATATTCTGCTAGTGTCTTAGGAAAGTTTTATACTGTTTCCATGACAAACTAATAGGAAATCAGACAAAATGCTGACTTGGGATTTTTGCTTGTGACAAAGTGTCCTCTGTCCTTCAAACTGTAGCTCCACTGAAAAGCACTAGATAATAGATCCAAGAAGAATAATTAATGGTACATTTACTGCTGTGCTAGCATAGAGAAATACCCTTTTAGATTTGGAAAATAAGAATATTTTATACATCTTTGATTTATCTTTGGGTAGACTGTTATTGGCTGTCTGATACCATCAAAGGTAAATCAAAGCCTTAATGAGGGCCCAGTGTCTGTCCTGCTGTATTTCAGGGAACATTTTAAAACTTTGGAGATCTTACCGTTGAGTACTCCCCTACCTCTCCTCCCCCTTTTTAAATCTAGTCCCATTTTCTACAATGTGCACCTTATGCTTTCCAGATTCCTGCTATTAGCTAGTTTGCTCTGGGGTTTTTTGGTATGGGTTTGGTGGGTTTAAGTCTTGTGATATGTTTATGTTCTCCTGAAACTCTCCCATAAACCCTTGAAATAAGGAATAAATTAGTTTACCATGACAAGGAATAGACATATCACATATATATTAATGTATGTGTGTGTATATTTAAAAAAAAAAAAAGAGATACCCAATTCTAAGTGCTTCTGAACAAGAAAATGGGATCATTTACCTTTTGGCATTTGGGTCTTTCACATTAAGAAAGTCTCATACTATGCTATGACAGCTCCAGCTTGGAATTCTAATTTGAAGATGTCATTTACTTTGCCATAGACTTAGGCACTTATTTACTTAAGTATGTGAATAACTTTCCTCTGGAGAGTACAACATTACTTTCAGAAGGGGAAAGAAATGTCATTACATGCTCTTGCAGAATCCAGCCAGGAGAATATACTTTAGTTTAACAAATTATAACTGTTTTAAAAAAAAAGATTTCAGTGTCACATTTGTCATGTGCTATTTGATTGATGTAATTCTGCAATGGAATGTGAAACTTTAAGATAGAGCCTTCTTATAAAAACTCTTCTGAGGGGCATTAATCTCTAGTGTATCTAATTAATGTTTTAAATGTTTTTCTATAAGTTTAATCTTTATATATCTTTGTGCTGCCTTGTTACCTAATATTAACTGCTCATTGAAATTGATTGTTTCTGGTCTTTTCAACCACTGATTGTTCTTTCATGGCTGAACATTTTAAAATAACACTATTGATTTTTCTTACATTATAGCCTTCCTCATAACTCCTAACTAGAGAGTGTCATTGTGGCCTAAGAACACGTGGGGACCCTTACATTTTTTCACTGTAAATTCAACAATGGTATGTTTTGTGCAATATTCATCCAAGCATCAGGATCTCAAACCAGTCAATTCTATGGCTCTGTCTTAAAACAGTGGTTTGGTTTATTTTCTTTAAAAAATTGTAAAAATATTTACTCACAAATATGAAATAGTGTGACATAGATCTTAGAATGTGCTAACTGGAATATCTTGGGTCTCAACAAGAGACTGAGGGTCCACAGTTTCATGGAATCTGAGTAGGATTAGAGAGTAAGTTCTGCTCTCCCTTTTCATGCAAAAAAAAAAAGCCCTCTAACTTGCAGGTCTTATTTCTGTTGGGACCATGCGCCTCCTTCATGCTCTCCATAATTTCTTCTGTTTTTTCCTTGGTCACCTGTCTGAAAGAAGAGTCCTCACAATCACTACAGCCTGCTATTGTAAAAAGTACATTGTGGCCATCAAAAATGATTATATTTCTGTCATTTCAGAGCTCTGTAAAGAGCAAATTATTCCATGTCTTCCTAACATTGTAGCTTCCATGGTGAATAGAAGCTAGAGAACATCTGCATAGATAATTTATGTCGGATGATTATTCCTGCCATACTCACTGAGCAAATGATCTTTTGAAAATACAGTCAGTTTACAAGCAGAGGTACCCACAACAGTTTTGAAGAAGCAGACAGCTCAGAGTGTACAGAGGATGGGGAATCGATACCATCCCCTGCACCTCTGGTGGCCCAGAGCACTGGCCATGTGCATGGAGGTGACTGTCAGGCTTGTAGAGAAGCTTTGAAGGAAAGGAGGCTCACATCTGCTCCAGATGGCAGGAACAGCGATGGAATGACACATCACATTGTCAGGCTCACTGCTTATGCCTTTTGTGGTCTGATATTACTGTATCACTCAGCCCTGGCTTTAAGGAAAAGTAGTCATTAGATTGCTTTCCATTTTCATTGGGGGAAGAGGGACAATTTTAATGACAGAATGAAACATCATATGGTCAAGAAAAGCTTCTTTACATGTTATAAATGTTAGGACATACCAGGAAAATAAATGCAAAGGATAGGAAGTACAGTTGATCAGAAA
>JAOXJM010000052.1:19033336-19056802 GCA_026413425.1 Tringa solitaria | reverse complement strand
TTTCCCCAGTATTAGAAGAAAAGTTAGTCCTGTGTCTCTCAACCCAGGACAACAGGGAAAAAAATGTTTCCCTCAGGAAAACTTTGCCTAAAGAGAGAAAATGAAACTGAGGAGCTTTTTTCCTCTGAATATCTTACTGGGCGATTAAGTTGCTAAGTACCCCACAGCCTCAATGTCCTTTCAGCAGCCAGCCAAGGGAGGTGATATATACCTGGGAGCCTGGCTTCTCTCATCAGCTGAGGCTGTTCATGTCAATTTTATTCATGTGAAATTACCAAGATCCTTTCCAGCAGACAGCAGGAAGCGAAAATTCATTATGGTTCTTCCAAAAAAGTTCTTTTTTCCTAGAATTCCCTTTCCATAGAGCAAAAAACCATTTTTTTGCCCCCTATTAGAAGGGGAAAAAGCTTTCAAAATTCTATCACCTTTTGAAGGAGTGGATGTGACTTTCTACTATTCTACTTGAGACCTTCAGTGGATGTTTGTCCAACATGAGTAATGTGTGGAGTGTTATGTGGTGAGAAAAGTGTTGTGCCTGGTGGAGGTGACATGTGGATATTTCAGTGGCCCTGGCCACAGGATTAAAGGTATTACAGGATGAAAGAGGATGCTATGAGGGCTGTAATCTCCAGTGGAGCTTTGCAAACATTATTGTGTTAAATTTTGAGAACTATCTAGTGAAATTTCTTGTGTTAGTCAATCCCCCTTTTTTTTTTTCCCCCATCTGTTCTCCCCTGCTTATCTTTTCCCCTGGTTTATCTTCCCTTTCTTTCTGTCACCTTTCTCATTATGTATCACCCCCTAATTTTCTTTGCATTGAAATTTTTCTTCTAGGGGACAAGGAATCTGTTGTATTCAATCCCATTTCCTCCTGATAACTATTTTTACCTTCATGATATCTAAAGATACTTTCAAGATATGACAGAAGAAAAGAGCTAGACAGTGGCACCAGTATTCCTTCTGGCACAGTCAAAAAATGAAATCAAATGGCACAGCCAGAATGGTTATTCCAAGGATAATTATAATAACAGCAGGCACTGCCTTAATAATAATATTTTTCTCTCCCTAGATAAGAAGGCAGTTATGTAATATGAATACAATTCTATGAAATGTGTATTTTTTCTTTATCTAAAATATTGTAGTTTAAAGGCTTTGGTGCTTTTTGCTCTTGTTGACTTGTTCCCTAATCTGGAATTAATAGTGTTGATGCCTTTGAATTGATATTTACCTGATACTTTCCAAAAGACTAACAAGTTATTGTGCCTCAAATGGGAGCAGATCAGACTTTGCTTGAGAAATTCAGAAAGAATTATGGCACATACACATTTTTCTAAGCCTGCCTGCACTCCTACCCAGCAGGTATGCATTGGCTTTAAGACTACCTGCAATTTTAAATTAAAATTTTTGTTGATAGCTTGTAAAATAATGATTTCCTGAGCAGTATTTCTGTTTTAGCAGAATTTCTTAGTATTTTATAATAGTAACTTTTCCATCAGAAAAAGGTAACCATGTCTATTTCCAGCTAGGCTGTGTGAGGAAAAAAACAAACAAACAAAAGAGTAGTTGGCAATCCATTCTTCTGCTTTTAGATACTTCTAGTAAGAGAGAGTTGCAGTTTTCTGTAGCCCATGGTGCATTAAAATGACTTCAAGGACTTCAAAGAAATATTAATTCTCATTTCAACACTTGTGTTTGAGTGTAGATCACAGTTCTGGAAGAGCTTCTGTATCTTCCCCCTCGGTTATACTGTTTGACACTTCAGGCACTGCATAGAATTCAGTTATTCTATTACAGAAGAATGTATTTGTTTATCTTTTCTGACTTGTCTCCTTAAGCAGAATTGCTTTTTGTGTCCATTTAATTTATTTTTTTTAAGAATAATGGCACTTTATACAACTGTTCTTCTCCCAGATGTTGTTTAACAGTCAGCTTCCATCTTTTGATTTGAATTGTGTTGCAATGTTCTCATTTGTTTTGAGATTGGCTATGGTTACAATATTTGGCTTCAGCTTTTTGAACACTTCTGAGTTAACTAGTATATAAATCCAAGATTAATCATGTTGAATTTTGCCATTAGAGAAAGAGTTCCATCTGCTAAATTTAAAATTACTTTGGGCTGAGTAATTTCAAATATTAATAGTAAGGCATTTAAGCTTGGGCTTGCTTAAATTCTCTCTATTGTTTGAAATCAAAACTCTTCTAGTTCCTTTATACTTGCTGTCAATATAACATTTAGAAGAATATTTTGTCCAATTCCATCAGTCACAAAGATATAAAAAAATTATATTCTACTTTTCATTCAGCACCTGGAAAACTTTAATTTAAACCTGCCAAAACCTGCCAAAATTTCTTCCTGAAATGTTTCACATGCAGATGAACATACAAAAGCAACACAGTTCTGCTATCCTGATGGTTACCACTTTGTCCCTGGTTTGGTTACTGGATAGCCTGTCCTTGAGTAATGGGAAGCCTGTGCTGATAAAACACTTCTGAACCTCTGTCAGTAGCAACACTTGGGCTGATGCTTCAAAACAGAAATTGAAATAGGAATACAGGCCTCCCTGATGTAATGGAGAGTAAAATGTAACTCCTCTCTGTCTCTAATCTTTAGATTGTGGACAAAACGACTGAGCTCTTCACCATCATCCTGGGGAGCACTGCAAGCACACGAGAAGCCATGCTGAAGCTGGTGAGCCACTTTCTAGAGGCAAGGATTAGCTGTCATGATTAATGAAAAAAGCTAGTTCTTATTTATTTACTTTATAGGGGTTTATGAGGAAATAACCTTTTTGGTTTTGTTTTGATTTTTTTTCTGGTTGAGTGGAAGTTGGTTTGGGGGTTCCTGCCAAGCAGATATTTTATCATGTATTTTTTATCATTTTTCTTTAAAAACAGTAAAATCTTCTTGAAGCAAATTTCTATAAATCATAGTTATGTATTTATTGGGAAAGATTTCCAAGTGTTCTTGCAGAAACTGCAAAACTTTACCTTGAATTAAGTCTATGACCAATCAATGTCTTCTCTGAAATTAGTCGTTGAAGGCAATATTTCTGGAAAGAGAAAACATGTGGTATGGTACCACAGCATTTTCCTCTTCGATGTTACCCTTTATGTTCTTCTCACATTCAGTTTGGGGGTTTTAAGTCCCTGCATTGAGAAATATCCATGACAAGAAGTTTCCCCCTCATTTTTTAATGCTCCCCTCAGCATATGGGAGATTTTTTTTCCTTTTTGTCATAATTTCAGACTCATTGTTTCACCACCCCTCTTTCCCACATACTAAGGGATTAAAAAAGGAGAGGTAGTAGCTAAATTCCTGAAAGCAAAGATTTCAAGAGTGTATTTGATTCCTATAATGCGGAGAACTTTCATCTCCAATTGAAAGGAATAATGAATTAATCTATTTTAAACACAGGTTCAGTCACCAAATGATTTAATTTTACCTATGCTACTGTGGTTTAAAATTTTCATACAGCACTGGATCTAATGGAAATTCTCCTCTGAATGACTAAGAACTGAGTCTTAAGACGCTGAATTTTAAAATAATACAAAATAGAATTAAAAAAATTAGTTGCAAACAAAGGCATGGCTCATGTAATATTTTCAACTTCTTTTAAAAAGCTGATAGTAATTTAGGAAAAAGGTGAAGAAACTTCATTCACTATTGCATAACAACTCTGTATCTTATAATGGATTTTTAGCATCTAATATACAAACAGTCAATGAAGTATTGCATTACACTGATCAAGTTCTAGAATCAGTCAAAATGACAGTGTTCTCTTTGTGAATTTTAAGCAACACAAATAGATATATTCTTTTTTCTTTGCAACAGAGTAAATTCCAGGACATGTGTGGAAATAAAACAAGGCAGGCTGGATGAATATCCTAAGAAAAAAGTTTAACTGCTTAATTTAAAAAAAAAAAAAGGCAAAAATTAATCTATTAATCTGTTTCCTTAAGGTCATTGAGTTTTACAGAAACCACATAAGGCTGTAGTTCCAACAACTTTTTTATAACAAAAGTATTATATATCAGCACCAAAAAAATTTAAGGTTACACAAACCACATTATTACTCAATGAAGAAGTATTTTAAGAAAAATGCATAGCCACATAATGATTTTAAAACTTAATAATAATTTTTTCTGCCTTCTCAAAGTGGATAGTCTTTTATGAGATTCATTATTTGTCTGTTAAAGAGGAACGCTGTGCTTAAAAAAGAGAAAAATTACATACAGTGAAATTTACTGTGAGTGTGTGTGCTGTAAAACTTCTTTCAGAGGAAAGCAGAGCAAGCATGAATCTCAGTTGTCCCTGCAGCATAACACCTACCAGTACTGGTTGAGCAAGATGAACTTAAAATGCTTTGAATTCCTTTTTTTTTTTTTTTCCAAACACTTTTTTCACTACTACCAGGCCCAGTAAGTCAAGTCAACCTGTTGAGGTCTAGATCAGAGAGGCACATGGCCAGGCATAGAGGCAAAGCAGGTCAGCAGTGACAAGGCAGAGGGCTTGAGATTGCTAGTTCCAATGTGCTCAAAACCTCCTTTTGCAGGCATCTAACTGTTGCTAGCTCATGAGACCACGTTTTGTCAATGCGATTTCCAGCAGTTAACTTAATGTTAGCCCCAGTTTCTGGAATGGAAACATAGGAGAGTATCATAAACAAATTACTCTTAACCTCCATTAAGCATTTGGTAAATTAAGTCCCAGGTTCATAAGGGTATTTAAAGACAGAATTCATACTTGCCCAATTCTCTGAGGGAAATTGAAACAAACGGGAGTCAAGTGCCTATTGAGAAGTTCTGGATCTGGGCCTGAGTGAAAAAATCTTAGCTTAATTTGCCTTAGAGCTCTGCTTTTCTCTATCCCATAACAATAACAAGATTATATTTTTAGTGTCCATATTTGGAAATTGGCACCATGTTTACTGCTGAAGTTTAGTACTGACCAGTGAAGGGAAATGCAAGTCATGTTGCGATTGGAACTATATTTATAGAGTGTAAAACTAAATTTTAAGTTCTATTTTTGCTCAGCCCTGATCACGCAAGGTGCTTGGTGAGTTATAGGAGAATTTGCTTTCTCAAAGTATTCCAGATCACTGTAAGTCTAATGGCCATTAAAAGAATACCAAAAATACAAATGGAAGTGATGAAAGTGAGATAGGTATCAAGTTAATTTCTTTTTTGGTAAGTACATTAATGAAATTTTGTTTTGGTTAGCAAAAACTAGGGAACACTTTCTTATTTTAATATCACAATCTTCAGCAATAGGCAGCCTGATCAACAGAAACTGAATTGGTTGATTAAATGGAACCAGTGCCTTGACCCTTGTAATCCAAGAATGACTGAAAAACTGCCTTAGGAGGGCACAGAAAGGTTCCCTGATCTGGGAGCTTTCCCAGGCAGGCTAAAACAAGTGTGGTTACTTCCATGCTATACTTGCATTGCTATTTTTGGATGGCTAGGGTACAAGTATTGCCACCACCAGCAAATTACTTTCTTCAGAGAGTGAAGTGCTCTTAACTGATCTCAAAATCAGATGTAAAGTTTTATATATATATATATATATATATGATTGTGATAGGTATGTGTTTGTGAAAAGATTGTGAAGAACTGCCTTTGTTTACCCTTTCTCTTAGCAGTTTTGCTAAACATGCTCAACAAAAATTTTTGTGTTTTTTTTTTTAATAATCTGTCATTTTCATTTTTCATCTTGAATAATCTGAGATTACTCAAAATCCTGGGGAAAAACCTGGGCATGAGAGAGGTTTCTTTCTTTCCCTGGCAAGGTTGGTTATCTGGCAGCGAGGGCATGCCCTGGAACCTTACCTCTCAGCTATTGATCAACACTTGGATCCATTATGGATCTAAAAAAACTCAGACAAAGTGTTGTTGCAATCACCAATCACTTCAGATAAAAAATTGTGTTGTTAGAAAAATATTCAGAAATGACCTTTCAGAATTTTCAGTGTTGTATATGGTACCTGCCATTATAACTGCAGCTTTTGCCAAGGTTAGCCACAAAATGTCCAATGTAACCACGGCTTTTACCTGCACTTGGAAATGAAGATACCTGTGATAAATGGCTGGTAACAGTGTACATATGATAAATTTTACTTCATCTTCTGTCCCTTATGCTATCAAAGGGATCTGCAGAGTTATGTTGTGATAAAGCTTGGGCTTTGCGTGTTCAGAGATGGCAGATGTTTAAGGCATTACTGGTATCCTGGGCCAGACCTTTGTGGTTATATTTCCTCTCTCTTGTATAGTTCAAGGGGCGGTCATGGAGTGAAAAATTTCTTTAAGTCACTTCTGCCCCATTTTGGTCCAGGGAAAGATGCTGTGTTTACATTGCATTTAAACCCTGGCCATTAATGCTGTTTCATTGCTGTTCCAGCACAGGGTCACGGCCTTCTTTCCTTCCCTGTGGCTACATGCATGTTATCTGCCAGGAGTCCCTTGGAAAGCACCTACATCCACCTGCTTAGAGCAGCTTTACTTAACCACAAAAAGTCTACCCGTGTTGACTGCAAGATCTCACTATACAGTGAGAACAAGATACTAAATAAATAAGACTAACTTGTTCTTTTACACAGGCTGTATCTAACTCCCTCTTCTACTGTGCACAGATCAGAAGAAAGTCACTTAAAACCACTGAAAACAAAACTCTCATGTGAAATGAAATAGGCTTGGGATGAGTCTTGCACAGTACAAAAACCACCTTTTTACTATGCACCCTTGGGGCTGCAGTAAATATGTTAAATTTAATATGGTGGTTTTACGAGCTGAGAGTACAGTCTGCTAGATTTTTGTCTCTGATCATTTAAGACTGTATCATATCTGAAGTTCCACTTTCAATAAGATCTGCTACTATTACTCCAGGGATGTGAGAGCCAAAGAACAGTTTTTATCATAGGCTTGTTTTAAATAAATATTTGTTTTAATATGGCTGTTTTCTTTTGCCTGACTAATCTCACCAACTGTTTAGCATCTTCTCCCATGATAAACCAATTGGTGCCAAATAGTAAATGAGGGGGATGCTGAGTTTTGGGACAGAACGTATTCAGTGAGTGCTAAAGATTTTATTGCTTGGGGAATGAGACATTGCTATTCATAAGAGAAACTCAGGGTCTTAATTCATGGGTAGTACATACAATGAAAACCTGGCAAGTCTACAGTGGCATACTTGCTACTTCCCTGATGTTCAGAGCTGGCGTATTTGTAGCATGTGAGGACAGAAGCAGAGAGAGTAACAGGGTCTTCTGGATTTGCAAGCCAGCATGGGATGTCCATGCGGTATTGGTGAGCAGAAGTAGAAGTGAACTTGTTATAGTGAGTTTATTTGGCAGACTTCCTCCCTCTCCATCTTTCTCCAACCCATTTCACACTCCCCCTTCACCTTGTCTTAATCTCTCATTTCTCCCAGTCTTGGGTCTCTTGCATCCATTCTTTCTTCCTGTAGGAATAATCATCCAGTGAAATGGATAATCTGATGTAGACAGATCATAATCTCTCAATGGGAGCCCAGAAGTGGGAAGCTGAGATGTGTAGGAAGCAACCTATTGTACAGAATGCATTCTGGTCAAGTTGTAAAAGACGCTAACAACTGCTGAAATATACTCTACTACATTTGCTGTTACCATGTTTAGACACTCCTTCTTGTATGCATTCTCTTGGCTAGTCCCTAGCATCCAAAAAACTTCCTGTATGGTTTCAAGCTGTGGGGATATACACAGTCTCCTTCCATGGGATGGCTCTGCAGGAGCCAAAGCATGTCCAATCACTCTCCAGTCTGGTGGGAGCTGGCTTTCCGAAGGATAAGGCAACTGTAGCAAAGTAGAATGACTCAGCCATAGTTTTAACCACTAAGGATTGTGCAGCAACATTTTTTCAGAAAAGAAAAATGTTAGAAAGTAAATCAGATGAGTTTTTAAACCACATAGCAGAATGAAAGTGGTGGTTATGATACAAGCTTTTTTATCGCCCTAGCAATTTTCCAGTGGTCTCAACTATAATTTTAGTAAATCCAGCTGTGGTGTTTAGTTAAAAAAGAGGTTTGGGGTTGGCTTGGGGTTTTTGGTTTGGCTTTTTTAGTTTTTGGTTTCTTTAATTTGACTGAGTTTTCACATACTGTAAAAGGTCAGGGATGAATGGGAAAGGTTGATGCATTTCTCTGAGATCTACCTGCCTCTTTAAAAGCTATATTTTATTGCTACTTTGGCCTGAAGTTGGCAATTTATCTGTAACAATCTGTATCTTGTGGTATAAATCAGCCTTATTCCAACATACAGAGACAGGATTGGCATCTTTGAACTGGAGACATAAAAAGTAGCAAGGTTGTTCTTTTATAATCCCAGAGAATACTTTTTACAAGTCTTCTCTCTAATTGTGGTGAACATGATGGCCACCCTCCCTTCAAAGTACTATTACAGGGAGCACATTTTTTTATTTCTGGCTGGGAAATGAGAGGGATGGCCTGGCAGGAAGCAGCATTGCTGGAACTCACCCGTCCCTGCTAGCAGCGGCTCCCAGATGTTTGTAAGATCATCTCTGAAGCCATGATAGTCTAAGAGCATAAGGGAGGCAATATCTGTGGGAAGAGTTAATAGTTTTTATTAGATTGATATACTTGGAAAAAGTCAAGCTTTCAGGCACTCAGCCTGTCTTCATGTCTGAAATTATGCTCTGCAGAGCCTGCAAGGCTGAGTGCCTGCAAGCTACTATGCTTTTTTCCCAGCTTTTTTCCTGTTCTTCTAATCAAGGCTATTACCTCTTCCTACAAATCCTGACTCAGCTATCAGAGTTGAGCTTTCAGCAGGTGGCAGAAGCTAAACTAGTCAGGATTACTTCATCACAAATCTCAGGTGGAACAAGCAAGACGTGGCCCACGCTGTGTAAATCCAGGATTTGTTTCTCACTGTGTGCTCTGCATATGACAATGACCCTGCAGGGTGACAGAAACTAAAATTCAAAGAATGAGGTCATTAGAAAATACGAACTTAGAGAGGTTTGCTAACACAATTCTTAGCTATCTGCATACTTTTTACACTTTCACCCTTCTTTCCTTGACACTTGACATTGTTTTAGAGCAGATCTCTCAGTGAATTCCTTGCTCAATCATACTGTAGCTGAACAATAATGAAGAGTGTTACAGGAGTAATGACTTAAGCATCTTCCTCTTTTAGCTTCTAATAGTTTAATCAATACCTACTAGAAACAACAATTACAACTTCTGCATATGAATATATATGAATATCAAAACCAAAGTACACTGGACAAGTGCAGATGCTAAAATGTTTATTGCTGTTCTTACTCTAAATTTTTTCCCATATGTTTAGGGTTTTTTTCTGAACAACAAAATGTAAGGAAAATAACATATTGCTAATGCCTCCAATTTGGCTCTTCAGCAACCTTGTGGTAGCAGTTGCCAGGTGTTTCTGTCCATGGTCAGCCTGGTCAGCCACTCCTCACTCTAGTATATAACCCTTAGGAGGTGAGAAGGAATTTTCCTGGAAGGTATTAGTTTTCTGGGTTCTTGTTTGTGCCTGTTACAAGGCCTCTTGCTAATTATCAAATGAGTCATGCAATCCTGTTGAATTACAGTATATGCACCTGTAAAATGTTCTGCCAGATAAAACAGGTTCTCTCAAGTGTAACTGAACGTATCAATGTCAAAGTCAGCTTTGTCTGTGATGGGATGAAAAACTTTACATCATGTGCAAAATTTAAGTGCCTTCGCAGCTTGTCACTAAATTAACCACACCCAGGTGTGATGGAAGCACCTGGGTCTCCCTTGGAAACCTGGAGCTCATCTTGTTAAGAGCAATGAGGCTCAGCTGTTCTGGGAGTGGTGCCTTCACCTGGTCACGTGCACAGAAGAAGCTGTGGGAGTGCATGAGGCTGCTTTTGGTTTGGTGCGAGACTGCAGCCAACGTGGACACCTTGGAGGCGAGGAGGTCTGTAAAAGGAGCCTGAGAAAGGGTTGCAATATAACTTAGAAGAGTGGTATTACAGAGGTGCTTCTCTCTAATGTGATACGTTAAAAATCTCCTGCTGTATTGTTAAGACAGTCTTCCTTCCCCTTTTAGAGAGGACAGCAGATGTGGACTGAGAACTAAGTCATTTTTTCCAGAGCAAGGGAGGGAGACTTGCCACAGAGTACCCACAAAACTGAGAGTGAAGGTAAGTCAGAGATTGTTTAAAATGGCTCACTTCAGGCACTCAAGATTCCTAGAAAGTAACTATTATATAGAAATGTATTTTGGATTTAGTGTTCGTTGCAATCACCCTCTTCATTTCTTTTTCTCAGAATGTTGGTGATATACAAGTCTCCTAGGGAAACAATGTTTATCTCTATTGCTTGTGCTTCTCAGAAGGACCCAGCCTATTTTTATTTTTCTTGTACCTTTCTGGTTGCTTCTGGTTTATTTTGGCTTAGGCCCTTCTATACTCAGTTCAGAATGCAAATGACTCTGAAGGCATATACTTTTAGTTAAGGTGTGTCTATTTAACAATATGTATCATGAATTTAGCAGAAAATTCAGGAAATTTCTGTGCTTGGAAGAAGTGGGGGAGAAACTTATGGTAAAAACTTATTCTACAGAATATTCTGGTGGTCCTTCAAAAATAAGAGTATCTCTAAAACCTTAAGCTTATGTGTTATTAACAGCAATAAGCTCTGAAAAGCAAGGTCTTTAATTGAGCCTTCATTATCTGACTATGTGAGTATAGCATGGTAATTCAGAGAACTAGTTTTCTTATTCATTTGAGGCAGTTGAAGCAAACTATTAATGTTACAGCTGTTTATACCATCAGTGATCTCTCAACTGTGTGGGTTCTTCCATGGCTCTTTTCATCAAGACTTTATCTGTGATTTATAACTCATAGTAATGAATCGCATCTGGAGGAAGCGTTACTTTGTGAGCTAAAACCTTAGTTATTTACAGCATTAGTAAATCCTAAAAGTTACTTATTTTTTATCCAGTTTAGCATAGGACTGGGCCTATCTAGTTGCTTCCATGTATCTTCTACACAGCACATGTTAATAAGAGGCGAGCTCTGTTGTTAAAAAGAAATTTCACAGAAACTCGAAAGAGTTTTTTTTTCTGTGATACCAAGTTTTACATTACTTTTTTTTGTTGGTTCTAGCTTTACAGAAGGACTTAATCTTTAATAAGCTTCTATAGACTCTTACAAGTTGTCTAAAAAAGTTGAAATGTTATGATATGTAAATATTTTCTTCAATACCCCCACTTAGTGTAATTTTTATGGGACTTGATTTTAACTTTTGGGTTAAAGTAATTAAACTTTACAAAAGTTCTCATTGCAAAAGAAGAGCATCTAGCAGTTTTCATGCTGTAAGTATCAGTGCAACTTGCACTGAAAGACTCCTAGATAAAGACAGTTTGATCTGTTTGCTTATGTTCCTGGGCTGCATATCAGTTTAACAGGCAGGAAAAAAGAACCCACCTCCTGCCTCCACCAGTGACTCACTGGGCTCCTCAATTTCCCACATGTAATAAAACGGTAAGAATGACGCTTCGCCCTGCTTTGTAAAATATCGTTGGAAATCTCACTGCAAGTCTTCTGTAAGAGCTGAAATTACTTTCTAATGCTTCATATCTATATACATAAGAACAAGCCACTAGTGGTAAAAATAGCTGAATTCTGTAGGATGTAATACATGGAAACTCAAGAGTCATACTCTTATGTTTTACTGTCACCTAGTAAAACTTCCACACGTGTGAACAAGTGATGACTGAATTATCTTCTCTTTCAAAATTCCTCAGTAATTCTGAAAAAGACACGAGTTCATTGAGATCCCCACAGTAAAAGAAAGCCTGGGACAGCAGAAGTGACAAACATCTAGATGTTATCAGCACAAAATAGCTGACTTGAAAGAGATTAATAGAGCAAATAGGTAGGATTGAGAACTCAATATTAGGTCCTTTTGAAGGAAGTACTCAAATAACAAATTCACTCTTGCTAATGAGTGCAGGTCACTTCCAGTCACAGGAGCAAGATAGTAGTGATGTGGTTGGCCATTTTATTTTAAAACATGTATGGAGATTGCCAAGTGTTGGGCTTGACATGACCACGTTCTTTTTTTGGTGCATGAATGATCAATGGAATAGGAAATGTGAGTGTTAAGCTAAGATTAAAATTACAGCAGAGAAATAAATCATATGGCAGAAAGATAAAACAAAGGAGATCTCTAGCAACTAAATCATTAGCTGGGAAACACAGTTGCTAGGGCTAGGCTGACTTCCGCAGTAACTTTATGCTTATGTTTCCTCACCTGGAGCAGGGAAGGAAGACTTGGTCTCTTTTGTACTTACCCCTTACAGTTTCACATATATATCTAATGGGCTGCCAGTAGCACTGCTGAAGCTGTGCTTCAGAAAGGCAAAAGCACCTGCTAGAGCAGGTCTTTAGCTTATATATTTCTCAGTCCCCTGTCAGAGGGATACTCTTTAGTAGAAAGAAAACAAAAATTTGTGATAGTTTTGCAGTGCATTAAATAGAATGCCTTGCCAACTCCGGTGCCCGAGGCATAGGTTTCATTAAACATATCATCTTCAGTGTGCCTAGCTTCTGTTTGCTACTGCTAGTATTTACATCACACAGATTTTTAATAAGAGCCTTGAACTTAGTTGCCCTGGATCTTAATCTAGTATTGTTTCAATATTAGAACAGAAATCCTCTAAACCCATTTGCTCTAGTATTCGCCTAATCAATAAAAGAAGAAACCATCTTGGGTGGCCATGAATCTGGAATGCGGTGCTATGTTAAAGCTGTAAAGTAGGCAATAAGACAATTGAGGCAATGCCTTAATGCATATTAGGAGTTTGGATAGCCAAAGCATGCAGAAAAATTATGTCACATCTCTGTCAGATAACTTTGGTTTGTCCTCAGTGATTCTCTAGTGCTGTGGTGGTTTTTTTCCCAAATGCAACTCACCTTGGATCCTGAAGTCTAAGTTACTGAGCTCTTCTTTATGTCTTGTATCAAACAGTAGTGGTTAATCAGACGTGAATGTTTTATAAATTTTGAGTTGCATTTCTCTTTCTGCTTGTATGAGACTAACACCTCCTGTGTCCATGAGGTACACATACAACTGAGTTTTCAGAAGTAGTTGGTCAGCCTGACATGCTGTAGCTGCGTATAGTAATTAGCTTGGCCTAGGCACAGAACTGGTGCACAGGCCAAAGAAAGAAAAAAAAAAAAAGGCACCAAGTCAGCTGGAATATAAACACAAGTGTGTGTGTGTAAATAAATGCAGGTATAAGCACATACAATGCATAATAAGTTCAAGAGAAACCAGTGAGCTCCCCAATAGAACCAGAGAGAAGAAGAAGTGGAAAGTAGGGTATACAAACCTGTGGGGAGTTGTGAAGTGACTGCTTTTTTCAGTTTCCTGGGAGACATCTTGACATAGAAACAGAAGAGATCCTGGCTCAAGCTTAGGAATGGGTTAGTGGGTGCTGTTTGGAGTGCTTGTTCCCACGCATAAACTTTCAGAAGTTTTGGGGCTTATTTAACTGTCTGCCACTTCTAAACAGCATCAAGTAGAACTAATTACTTGTTTATACTTATTTATTTTCCAGCAATACAGACCTCACTGGCAAACAACTTCTTTCCTCTCAAAACTGACTTAATAAGTGTGAGTAAAAAAGTTCATGGTTTTCTTGTTAGGGGGATTTTTTTAGGGTTCTGGGAACTGAAATGCAGCCTAAAGCTAAAAATGACGCGCCCAAATATGAAGTTTAGATAAAATCGGACATTCTAAAAATATTTCAAGTTGGTCTCGCTTGCGTTAAGTAAAGGGTAGTTAGAAGAAATTCTTGTTTTTGATAACAAATTGAATCCTGAATACTCATGTCCAGTGTTAAACTTGGGGGGCAGTATCACGTAATCCTGAAATAGTAAAAATGCAACAAACTTTTCTGTACTGAGTCATGATGGGAACAAAGAAAACTATATGCATACTGAAAAAAAATCAGGCTTCACCATAGATTAAGGCAATAGGCTAAGCAGTAACTATTAATGCTGAATGTTTTTAAATCCAGGGTCAGGTATTTTTCATCCTGTCAGTAGAATTATATACCCAGATATGTATATGCATCTTTAATTGCTTATGTTTTTAATTAATCTAATGTTATAAAGTTATTCTATTTAAGTAATTTGTCCCTGTTTCATGAGGATACAGGGTTGTGAGGGTTTGCACGATAAGCATGAGCATCCATGTAGTAAGTAAGAAACAGTCACCTGGAAGGTGTAGAACTGATGTGTCCCCTTGTGGTATGAAATTTCAGGAAGGGTGCATTGAAAATAAGAAGTGCAGAAAACTACAAATTACTTACAAGGACATTCTGTATGTTGAAAGATGTCTACTTGGTCTATTAACTTCTCCAAGTGAAGGTTAAGATGTGACTTAAAGTAGTCGAGTGTCTTTGTAGGGAAAAATAATAGATAGCTCTTACATTCAGCTGGGAAAGGTAAAGAGAAATCCAACAGCAAAAAGTGAAGCTATGTAAATTCAGACCAGAGTAAGGCAGTCTGTTATCAGTAAGGGTTATTCATCACTGGAACAACTTACCTAGACATGTAATGGTTTCACCTCCACTTAAGGTATTTAAGGTATGACTGAAGATCTTTTGAAAAGAAGTGCTGTAACTCAAATACAGATTATGGTCTTGAAGCATAAATTATTGGGTGAGGTTCATTGGCCTGTGTTATGCAGGAGGTCAGACTATACTATCATAACAGTCCCTTTTGGTCTTACTATCTATGACTAAGTAGCTGCCAGCAGGGTTACGTGGAGGTATAAATCTTAGATGAATATCCGTACTGAGCTTGATGAATTTTGTATATGTGCTTTATGGATCAGGCAAATAAAATAGTGTCCATGAGCACTTGACCAGCACTGCATGTAGGAAGAACTTAGTCTTGTGCATTTTCTAAACCACTCCTACAGTCAACCCCAGTTCCTTAGAACAGTGTAATGGTATATATTAAACTGTATACCTCCATTATTATCAGCCTTGTTTGTTTAATTCCACTGAACTATCTGGTGAAATCCCAGTGAGGCTGCCTGGTGTATTTACAGCTATCTGCTAAACTACTGCAGGATAATGGAATCTAAAGGACAGCTTACAATGTCAGTAAAAATACCAGATGTTACATGCAGGCAAATGTAATAAATTAATTTATATCAGTTACAATTGATTGTTAGTGTAATAGCACTTATTTGCAGATACTTTAATAACAGCTAATGCATAAATATCCTTGCTGAAGTCACTTGTGCTATTTGCATTGACTAGTAACTTCCAGGAACCTTGTTTCTTATCCTATCTAAATAACTAAAAGATCAGACATCATATTATCTTGTACAGATTTGCATCCCCTTGCCATATATTTAACAGCCTACCTCATCAGCCTCCCAACACTGGTACAAAAAGTTCCAGTACTCGCGGTCACGCTTTTGAAATCAGATCTCAATTGTATCTGTATTCTGCTGTAAACAAGAAGTACAAGGAATACTGCCTCTTAATGCATGATAGAGCAACAGATTACACCAGCTAAAGATACAGAGATCTTTTTAGTGAAAGAATTGCTGGCTTTGAGTTTGACTTTCTTTAAAAAAAGGATCTCAAAGGACATCATGTTCTTTTCAAGGTCAAAATGACATGCAAAAAAAGTCTAGATGAGTTACAGGAGAAAACTATTGTGCTCTCTGTATGGAATCCTTAAAGGAGCATGCCAAGTTTGACATCATGGAATTCAAAACAAAATCTGACTCTTATTAACTGTAATTAAAATATGGTTTCTTGTGTCAGCTAAGTACATAATGCCCTTAAGATCATTATCTTGGGATCTGTCAAGGTTGAACTGCCTCTGTAGCAAAATGTGAGAGTATATTTCAAAACTTATTAAATCCCACTGAAAACCTGTTAAGTCATAGTAATCCAACACATCCTGATTGTCCAATTCCACTTAAAATAGGTATTTATTTCTGTATTTATATCCAGCAGGAGTAGTATGTTTTGGTTTAATTTGTGACTAAGTTAACTCTGTATTTGATAGTTACATGGAGGATGGTCATACAGATTACAGAACAGTCTTAGTTTAGTATTCCTCTAAGGGTGGATTTAAAGAAACTTCCCAAGAAAGCTGGTGTGACCCCAGTTGTACCCCCTCATCAGGGTGACGTTAGTGAGTGCTATGGACTCTGGCAGGGTTTACTCCCTTTTCTCTGTGGTGCCTGCAAGGTGGAACCTATTGTTGAGCAGTGGAGAGTGGCAGGGATGGGGCTACCACACTTACCTGCGAAAGCAGAGACAGCAGCAGTTGCCATTCCCAAGGGCGTTCTGTGAGCCCTTCTGCTGCATCACGCATGGAGCAGGTACAGTCTTTGGTATCTTAGGGCATGGCTCAGGACAAAGAAAGTTCAGAGGCGGGCAGGGTTTGCTCTGTGGCTCAAAGGCTGCCTTGGCTGCTGGACGTCTGCGCAGCCTGGATGAGTCCCTGCCAGTGCTTGTGGTGTGCTCAGATAGCATTTCTCAACAGAGGAGAGAAACCAGAATGGGCAACACCAGTAACACCACTGGTGGGACAAGTATGATAGTGCCTGACCATTGTGCCATGCCTGTGGGTGCTCAAGGGTGTGTTTGAGCCATTCTTGTCTTGACTGTTGCAGGTGTGAGTAGCCTCTAACACGGTTCCCATTGTTGTCTGGCCTGATTTTATAGCAAGGGTAAAATTACTTAGCCCTAAATATCAGCCTGAAGAATGAGGATTTCTGTAATCTGGAGGCCACCTCAATCAAAGCTGAGACCAACTTATATCTGTTCAAAACCAATCCTGACTGTGTTCCTAGCACACTTTTTCTTTTTTGCCCACTTCTTTCAAGAATCATTGTGAAATTTTCTGTAATTAATTTAAAAGCAATAACTGCATTGCTAGGTGGGATTCAAATGTTCTCTAAAAGCTGAGGAACAGAGACAATTCCTGCAGCAATGTTAGAACCTTGGCCAAGGGTTTTTGTTGAAAAGCACAGTATATTTTTGGACTGTCCTGTGGCATCCTCATTTATTTCATGATGAACATGCCATTTGAGAATGGAAACTGGTGCTGAAAAAGAGAGGTTTCCTAATTAACTCTTGTTTCTAAACCCTACAGTAGAATCCTAGTCGTGGCTTGTGATGGCATTCTAATGTGTAGTTTTGGCATGCTTAAGTTGTCTGTGGGAACAGTCAGAAAAATAGTTTGACTGTGGATAAGCCCTTTTGCTCTAGGAAGGAAATGATCAGTAAGTCTCAAGTTAGTGAAAAGAATGTACAGGTGGTTGTATGTTCTTAAAGTACTCTCATGGCGCTCTCGAAGTTTTCAGTGAAAACTTTTTTAATAATGCACAGTGTCTTTCCTATTTTCTTTTAAAATCCTGGTTAAGCATTGCAAGAATTGTAACAACTTAAAGAATTAAAATTGTATTTGAAAAGCTGGCTAATGTGGATTTGATATCTTTTCATGTAACTAAAATAGTTACCTGCAGATAGTGACAAGTGTTCAGAAATGCAAACCAGATTGAGGCAAACAAAGCATCATTGTGGAATTTGAGGTAAATAGAATGACATTTGGCATAAATGAGCTATTTCTAGAAAAAGCAATTATTCAGCCTCTCTTTTTCTATTAACTTTTCATTAAACTCATTCTTATAGATGGAAAAATCTTTGCATAGTATATAATCATTCTCAGAAGAGATTATATCACAAGTGTATTTAATAATGCTTATTGTTGCATTATGCATTTGGAGGACAAATGGTCCTTTGTAACAAGTTTCCACAACATCTAGTGCAGCAAGACAGGGCAGGTTTGCAATGTTAAAGTGAATGAAGGGGAAAGACATTATTAAAGTAAAAATAACTTGATCAGTGAGTATATGATCCTTGGTCCCACACTTAATTATGTTCATGATCACTTCCTTACGTGCTTTATGGAGAGGAGAGGGGGGAGGAACAGTTACGTTTTCTCTTCCAAAATGGTTGTTGAGCAGGTAATCATGTTACCTCTTGTCACTGTCAAACATCTGTAATGGGGCTCTGTGCCCACTTTAAGAAACAAACCAAATGCATGGGTTTGTTTAGCATCTTGGAAGATAAAGTCCTGGACAAAACAAGGACTGAAATTAAATGTAGTTCAATATAGTTTAAGAAACAATCTGTAGAAATCTGTAGAGACTTACAGCCACTGAAGCCAAGGGCAGAATATTGGTTTTATCTCTGCAGAAGGAAGATCAGGCAGCTGGTCTTTAGATGTAGAAGGTTAATTTTGCATTACTGTGGTTATGTAGAAATTTGGTGAGAAGAAGATAAAGGTCTGAGCAGCCAATTTAAACAGAGAAAATATCCAAAAGTTGTTATTGTTACTTTAAGTTATTTACTACTTTTTTAAAAATAGTTCGACACTGTTTGCTTGACGACTGAGAAGGAATGTTCCCACTTAGCATCCATACCCATGTGTACAATTTATCTCTAGATTAATGTTTGGATAAATAAATCTTCTCATTTGAAAACTTCAGTGTAAATTAAGCTGAAATTCATGATTTTTTTAAAAAAAGTTTCTTATTTAGCAAATACTTTGATATTGAGTCACAGTGGTGCATAACTGGGCAGTGGGAAGAAAAAAAATGTATCTACTTTTATTTCACCTCAAACTTTCTTCCATCAAGAGTGAAATGGGGCATTCCTATACCGCCTTGAGTAATTGGGCTGCATTGTGCATGTGGAACAGTGCATGGCTATAACTGGGGCAGAAGATATTCCTTATGCAGCTTTTGGAGAGGTGGTAAGGACAAAGGAAGTCTGTCTTTAAAGGACTTCCCCAGACTTCAGGTTAGCACTTTCAGAAAAAGATTACAAAAGCAAGGAACATGTTTTGTTTTTTTTATTATTCTTTAAAAAATAAATGAAAAATACACATTTAGAGAAATACACAAGTGAGAATTTTGTTTCTTTTCTAAATTCAATTAGCTATGTAATTTGATTAGACACTTTCAGAAGTTGTTTCATCTAGGCATGTCCATCTTTACACTTCAAAGTACTGAAGTCTTCCTTGGGTGATTTGGATTCCTTGTCTTTTGTCTCCTAAAGACTAAAGTCCTGTTTGAAAATAGGATATAGATTTGCTGTGGGAGCTATCTGCAAATTCTACTTGAGGCACTTAGAAGACAATGTTTTTTTCATTATTCTTTGCATGATCATTGTTTTTAATACTAAGTTTTGTGATGGTTGGAGAGTGTTCATTTCTTTCTTTGTCCAGACAGGACATTGTGCATATGTGTGTATATGACCTATAAATCACATCTTCCAGCTCTGATACCTCTCTACTTAATAGTAATTTTTGCATAAAGATAATTTCTATGAGAACATCTCCCAGCAGTCTCTTAGTCTCCTAATTATTCTTTAGATGAATTTGAGGGTTGCATGAAAACACAGTATGAATAGGAAAATGACTGCTGTGGAATGTTGTAAGGAAAAGATAGTGGAGATAATTTCCAAGGAAAACTTCTAACTGTTTGGTAAGGGTGTAAATCTTTCCTGAAAACCAGGAATCGATCATCTGGGATGTGTCATATTACTCGACTTACTGTGATGTGGGATGCAACTTCCCTGAAAAATGAAGGCAAGTGGCATCCATCCCATAAACCAGATGACACTGCAGCCATTTTAAAATCTTTGGCTGAAATCTGAATACTGTCAACATATGCAAAATACTTTGTGGAGTACAGGTTTGTTTCACACATGGAAAAAAAAGGCAAGCAAAGCCAGTTTTCCATCAAAAAATCTTTTAAAATTTATTTTGCTGAACATAAGCAAATTATAGTACATTATAGTAAATTATTATAAAAACTTTACATACTTTATCAGGTATAAATAACAACATTTATTGTCCATTGCATGCTTATCTACTGAAGATTAATTTTATAGCTGCTTTTTGGGTCTAATTTATTGGAATGTTGTAGTATGGTAGTATTTACTATGAAATTACCTGTTCTGGTAGAACCATTAAAACAATGCATGTCAGGGCTTCTCATCACTTTATAACCACTTCCCTGGTCTGAAGGGCAGATCTTTTCCTTCTGAAATAGCTCATAAGGCAACAGCTAAAATATTTTGTATAATTAGACCAAACAGAAGTCAACATGGGGAGGGAGGAATCTCTCTCATCTTGTCATTGTTTGTGATACTGCAGATCAATACCTTGAGCTAAACATGCTGTTGTTTTCAGGTCAGTAATGAGCAATTGCTCAGTGTGTTCTGTAAGGTGAAGTAGAAAACATAAGGAACTGGGGTTCAAGCAGTAGAGAAATTAAAGTCTTCAAAAGAGTTGAAGAGCAAATATCAATAAATATCTAGCTGAGGTCTAATTTTCAGAACAGCAGCAGAAACATGAGAGGGTTGGTATTAAAAACTCACTTTCTCTATAGGACATGTGTTTACTGATCTATAAGATCCACCCTCCTTTCCCAAGGTGGGATCAGCTGTGCCATCGCTGTTTAAGCCTGAGTTTCTTTGCTGCAAAATGTTTCAATTAAGGCTCCTGCAGTCTGTGCTGTCTGCCCACTCCTGCACTTCTGAACTCTGCCTTGGACAGCTTTTTTTCTCATGTTCTTTGGTGTCGTTTTCATCAACTGAATCTTGTAGCCCCTAGACCTATCTACTATGGGAATGGAAAGATTTCCTTTCTTGCTACAGTTCACCATATCTGTCCTTCAGCATGTTTTTTTTTTTAAGACTAAACAATTCCAGTTCATTCATTCTTCCCTCATATGCTGTATTCTGTAGGCCTTGATTATTTCTCATTGCTTTCCTCTACTCTTTCTAATTGGCCTACATGATTCTTATAGTCTGATGGCCACAGTGGAGCTAGTCTTTCCCCTGTTGCACCTGTATGATCAATAGAGCAAAGGAACTATTTTATGTAATTCATTCTTACAATCTGCTATAACTCCTTGGTTCTTTTCTACAGATCAGCTACTTGTACAATCCTATATTGTTAATTCTTTTTTGCTTAAGAAAATACTCAGTCTGTTCACCTACTGACTTGTATCTGTAGTTTTACTTTTTTGCTTTGCTTTGTTTTTTTTTGTTTAGAGTTCATATTAGCTTTGACCATCCAGCTTCCAATGTAGTGAGTAGTACCAGAGCCAGTGTGGAATCTTGCAGAATTCTGCTTGAATATACCCTTCCTTCCTGACACTGAGCCGTTGACAACTGCTCTCTGGATATGATTTTCCAACCCCATTCAAATCCTTACTAAATGCGGGGTATGACATCTACTGCTTCTCCTCTGTCCATACACCTGTTATCTAAAACAAATCATGTTAAACCAAAACATTTCCCTTCCATTACATGGTAATGTCCAATGTGGATGTGCCAATTGCCATGTTATCCTTCAAGCATTTCTAAAGGGTCCAAGTATTTTGCTGTATATTGAAGTTAAGCAAGATGGTATATTTTCTTTTACCCCCTGTCCCTTAAAACATCTGTTGATATAACTGAATACAGTTGCAATTGCACTCATTTTAGAAAGTATCTAGAAGTTTTACGGTTAATCATATGACTCTTTAGACACAGTGATGGATGTTTTGACAGCAGCGTTCACTTACTGTGACTGAGTTACTGTAAGTCCTTACTGTAAGAACAAAGCAGTCCTTACAGCCGCTTCTCGTGTATAACTTTTTATGCAAGGGCCTGAATCTACCAGCATGAAGAGGAGAGTTTAACCTTCCTCTGAAGCAGCAGGTGCTAGCTACAACAATGAGCTGTGGAGTTAAGCCTAAGCAATAGTTTAATGTGCGTCAGTAAAAGCCACTTACAGCATGGTAGGTTTTGCTAATGTCTACAGCAAATTTTTAATTGCACAAATAGATCCTCTGATCTAAGACTGTTTCTTTAGGGCTGTCTTCTCCCCTAACTTTCAGTTTAGTAAAAATATTCCAGTATGCTAAAACGCAAATTAAGAGGCCATCCATTTTTTGAATGATTGCTGTCAGTTTCTAATATAAAGGGTAAAATGGCAAGAACTGAAGACAGAGTACAAATGTTGTCTTGTGTGAAAGTAAAAATACTTTATTAGATTCAAAAGATTGAATTCCAAAAACTAACAGCTGCAGCTTATGTTATATACAGACAGACTGGCTGTGGATGCTTCTCTAAAAGATTTCCATGTGTTTATATTGAGTGAGGTGATAGAATTGCCTTGAAATACGTAACAGAGCTACAGAGAGGAATCTAATAACACTATTAAATGCTCCTACACTTGGCAAATACATTTTGTATTACAGATTAAATTTGCTAGAAAGCTTATATAACTCTTGTAATCTGGGTTCCTAATTGAAATTAATCTAAAAAATGCACTGATATGTAAGAAGAACTAAATTCCGTTCAGCTACTGAGAATATTGAGTCAAATAACCTGCTTCATGCTAAGTTCAAAAATATCAGATCTGAGTAATGTTAAATTCAGTAAAGGTTCTACTTGTATATATGTGTCTGTTAAAAACTGCTTCAGTAAAATGGCTTAGATCTCTTAAGAAAAATGAAACGGATGTAGTCCAAAAAAACCAAATATGTGATAGGCTGTGGGTGAATATCTAGAGCCAGTTCCAGTTCTTGGATATGCTTGTGACTTCTGATCATGCACATTAGGGAGCAGAATTTGGGCTGAATAGTATTTAACCAGAAAATTGGATATAGAGAGGTATGAAAATAATACAAGAACAGCTGGCAAACACATTCTGTAAAACAAATTGAGAATGAAGTTGAAAACAATACACTTGAACAAAACCCCCTGAATTCTTGCATTCATTTCTTGAGTCTGTTTTTTTTAAAGGCAATTTGAGCATGGGGAAAAATAATATACCCTGAAACACTTTCAGGAGGAGGGTAATGTCATTATTGCGATTCAGTTGTATCAGTATTGCTGATTTAAATACCAAGCTTCCAGGATGTAAAGGGCACTGTAACAATAGGTCTACATGAGAGGAAGAAGTTGAGAAGAAATTGGAAATGGAAAACAAAAGTCTGATATGTAAACAGCTTGGACAGACTACTTATTATAATAGCAGACATTAATTGCTTAACAGCAAGAAAATGCAGTAGTGTTGTTATAAATTGTTATAGATCTTGAGGGTTGAATGAAAAGGAAGACTAGTCAGCTGACAGTGGTATATAAAATAGTTTGAACAATGATTTGTCAAAGTGGTCAGTTATTCTGACAAGGCTAAAATGGGAAGAAGAAGAGTGAAAAAGATTAGTAGAAAGGTGTCCTTTTTTTTAATCAACCAATGAGGCTACATAAATCATTTATTTTTGGTCATTTTCATAGAGAATTTAGCAGTCAGTACTTTAGGACAAAATGGAAGATTGTTACTCTTGATTGGTCTCCTTGTGTTCAAAATCCT